>CM035207.1:763551-801602 GCA_020233015.1 Callinectes sapidus | reverse complement strand
GTATCTCTTATGGCTTTCGTGATAGATTAACAACACTTTTACATTGATTACAGGTGAAACATTCTTCAAAACCTGGCTAATCATCTCTTTGGCCTTTATAAACAGTTGGAGTGAGGGAACAAAGCATTTCAGGAAATGGGCTTTTATCTCAATGCACCTGATGAAAAGTCATGTTCTTATAATGTGGACCCATGTATCACGGCGGCCATTTCATGATATGGATATTCAAGTTATTCAGTTCACGAAATGGCCGACTTCCGGGGAATACCTGGTCCATGTCCTGGTTACCTAATCTTCTTCAGTACCGACGGCAGTATGTTGAGAATAAGTATTGTACTGTTTCTCCAAATACAGGCACTACTTAGCACATTAAGGAAGCAGCAGCAGGCACTTAATTTGAAGTTATTATATCATGTTTTGGGGATAGTAGCGGTTGGTACTACTGCTGTTTTGATCAGTGATTCATTTGGCAATGATAACGACACAAAGTGTTATACATATCTTATATTAAATAGTTTTGTAACCACTCCTATGAATACAGTACCTCTCGAAATAGTCAAGGTCTTCATAAACATAGGAAATTTATCATTCGGCCAAAACAGTTCACTGTATTTATCTGTACATACGGCCTTGAGTTTCGAATCCTTCGACGCTTGTTATGCATGAATCAGGTGAACCGTCAGCAGGCTGGCAGTGTCGGATCGAGGGTCCAGGAAGAAGGACGTGTATCGCCGGCTCTACCGCACTTGCAGTCGTGAGGCTATATACCCATAACCCTGCGGTTCCTCAGAGGGAAGTGGGACGGCACCACGTGTACGCCTGTGACTCAGAGGGGTGAGTGGGGTGTGCTCTGTGCATGTCAGTAGGGCCGCTTGAGCGAGTAATAAGGCACAGGAAAGTAACACAGGAATTGCTTGCGAGGGAAGCGTATATGTTTACTTTGGCTTGGCCCCTTCGTGTCACACCTGATCCTTGCGATCACTTGAAATTCACGCCATTCCAATGACGTAGCGTTCCGGCTTGGTTAATTAATGTCTTCTTCAGCAGCTGTTCGTATCCAGGATTTCCATTTCCGTTACAAGTGTGTTTAATTTAGACCTGGGGTTTCTCAAGGATTCAAAACTGGGTCATGAGCTCCTGTGCAGTGGCTTGCTGCATGAACAGATATATTATAATTAAATCAAATAAGTGTGCGCGTGTGTGATGTATAAAGTGTACTGGGTCACTAGGCTGTTGCCTGACGCATAAAGAATAACAGGACGTCTTTGAAACTTTACGCTCCGCCCCGCTGCTATCCTTAACACCACGGAGAGATAGTCACCGCCAGCATGACGTGAATCATTTGCTTACTTTCCGGTACCTGTAAGCTAGTATAATGATACTCGAGGGATTAGTATAGTATTCTCTTGCGTGATACTGTAGCACACAGTGAGCTCAAGATATTTATATTAAACAATGTCCTTAATTTCCATACACGTTCCTGGAGAAAGGCGAAGCTGAGTGATTGACGTCACCATAACTAACACATGCGTCATGCATCTGGCGATGCTCGCGTTTATCTACCAAAGTAAATGGTTTTAGTATTCACTTTTGTCACTCGACCATCATGACGAAAATGAGAGGAGTGTCCGAAATACGCTGTCAAAGTATGATCACAACCCATACATCTGTTCGTTAGCGAACGGAAAACTATGTATTTAACTGTTTCAGAAACACCTAATATATTATCGATCTAAAATAAATCTTGCCTTTATTACACGTTCAAGGAACATGCACACAACCCTCTTTAGAAGTGGAGCATACACTGAATGATTTTAAGGTCATATCCTCAAATGTTTCAGCTATTCATTCTAAAATAGTCGTGACTATCACTTCCTTTTATCAGATTAGGAAATGATATGGAATTACCACTCCTTTTTTCCTGTCTTGCAAGACAATGAATACGCATTCCAAAGTTTTGTTTTCATCATCCACAGCAGTAGTGATCACTGCATCTCGACTTCTGAAGACACGCTCCGTCATTGACGGTGACTCTCCTGATGGGAGAGAGGATGTGACGGGATCGTGTCAGAGAACCAACAGCACGCCAGATATGACCAGTCCAAGGTGTTACCAGACCATACATAAACAAAAGCTGACGGTATATACTCGTATGCTCTACTTCAAATCACATAGCGTTGTTTGGCGTGTGATCTAATATAATTATATTGATCAATTGTTTCCTTTACGATAGTATTTATTCTAGGTTGGGTGGAAAGGGCAATATATGTATGTGGTCATAATACCTAAATGTTCATGACACGCTGCTCTCAGCAGGTGGTGCAAGTGGTGGAGGGAGGCGCGGAGGTTACCTCATACCGTGCGACTTCCTGTGACGTCACATAAAAAGTAAAGGCCCTTCCACACGACGGGCAAATGCACGGCGGGCAGACACTGTTACCAATTGTCTGTGGTATGGGTGGCGATCACGAGTTTAGATTACATCATAGACGAGGAAACCACGGGCAAACCGTCGAAATGTCCGAGCCCGTTGTTGAGGCACTGGATGGCCGCCTGACTGGGAACCACGTTGCCAGACACACGATGTTACAAGTCAACACCGTGCCTTCCTTGGGTATCCGTATCTATTGTAGACTAGATAGAAATAGGGTGCACTCATATCTGTCCAGACGGTCATGGGGAAGTGAACAAGGGAAGCAACCCGGTATTTAATAGATTTGTACAGAGAGCAATCGTGTGTGTGGAATATAGAAATAGAGACAAAAAGGCCACAGCACTGCAGAAAATAGCAGAACACATGAACAACGGTAATGGGTCATTCTCTGCTGAAGATGTGAAAAAGAAGATCCATACACTGCGAAACCAGCATCGACGAGAACGGAGGCATGTGCAAAAATCAGTGAAGTCTGGGACAGGGGCAGACGACTTATATATACCGCACTTATAACTCACGTAAAAGTGTTACGTGATTTTTCAATTATATTCTGTTTTCCAACCACCTTTTACACCGTTGTTTCTTCTCTCTCCTGTCCTCTTTCTTTTTGCACATATAAATAATTATTGTACACAAAGCTATACGTTTAGCTTTAACTGTCCAGCGACCCATGATGTCGTACCGAACACACAAAGTTTAGCCCACTGGCCGACGTTGCCTGACACCGCTCTAACTCCCCTCTGCCCGTTGTCTTGCCCAAGTCATACGTTCGCCTGCCTGTGCCTACTGCTTACCTTAATTGGACTGTTTGATCTGGTAACACTGTTTCAAAGCGAGAGAATTACGGGCAAATAAGAGTGCCCGCCGTACATTTGCCCGTCGTGTGGAAGGGCCTTAAGAATAACAGTTTGATTTGAACTTAGGTGTGTGTGCCTGTCAAATCTTTGTCAGTACATTGAAGATCTATATAAATGTTTTTCAGCTACCTGGCACCTTCCCTGATTTCAACTTCAAGATGATTTGATCGTTTCAGGAATGACAATGATAATATTTACCATATAGTTTCCTTTGATTTTTCCTCTAAGAAATGTACAAGGTTTGTTTTGAAAGATGTAGTATTACCACGAGACGTGCTTTGCGTGAGTGGAGAGTGATGTGGCGCTGTGGCCGTAAGCTGTTATGGTGACCGTATTAGGAGAATTAGGTGGGCTAGCAGTACTAGCAAATGGACAATACATCATAAGACATTACAAAGTCCTTAGATCCAAGACATTAAATGCACGTTGTGATAACTATGCTAATTTTCAAAAATCATATTTAAAATGCCATCAGTAAAGTGTATAATTTGATGTGGTCGTGCTCAGCTTAAGTACTTTTAACGGAGTAGATTGTTTTCCATGCATTTAACTCTACCTTCAAAAACACTAATGCATTATTTTCATTTCGTGTATCGAAAGTAACACCTCCATTCTCTTGCAGATGAGCTGAAGGATTCCAACAGGTGTCAAAATGAAATACGATACTGGAACGTGTGAAGGACCAATGCGTGTTGATCTGTAGCGGAAATCCGGCACCATTCAAACCCGGGCATGGCAGGTGAGCTTTTTGCTGTTGCTTGTTACCTTTTTTTCCATATTCTGAGAGAGAGAGAGAGAGAGAGAGAGAGAGAGAGAGAGAGAGAGAGAGAGAGAGAGAGAGAGAGAGAGAGAGAGAGAGAGAGGCATGCGTGCGTGTCAAAATGCTTAGATTTAACCCCCTCTCTCTCTCTCTCTCCCTCCCTCCCGAGCCCCCAAAATGTGGAAAAAAAAGGTAAAAAGCAACAGCAAAAAGCTCACCTGCCATGCCCGGGTACCCAAACCCAAAACTCATGGTAGTAGTAGGTATGGTAGTAGTAGTAAAGGGAATATGGTAGTTGGTATATGGTAGTAGTAGGGAGTAAAGTAAAAAGTTGAAAGTAGCAGATGGAGGAAAATTGAGAAAGCTAGTGGTGGTTAGGCTAGGTGAGGTATGATGAAGAAGAGGATAGTGGTTTTTTTTATTATACCTCAAAGAGTCTCCGGAGAAAGACCACTACTAAATTCACACTCCAAAAAATTATATAAAAAAAAAAAACAAGCATAGTGAGGGAGCCTTTAGGACTTTACACTTTCTCTAAATCAGCCAAGCAGGCTAATCCTGAGATCTTCTGTGCTGGGGGAGGGTGGAGGGTAGTAAAGATGGGTCAGTGGTGGTCTTCCTCTTCCTTCTTTGTACTGGAGACTCAGGAACATCTATGGGAAAACAAAACAATTAGAACAAAATAGTTGTGGTGGTGAGAGAGCAAAGTGCTCCTTATAAGCCTTCCTCCATACATTTCTGCTGTCTCTTTCTACCCTCTCAAAATAACTGACTAACTCGCACTTTCACTGTCTTAGTCTATGATTATGTATATATTATGTATGGATGTTCAAAGTCTATAATTATGTATGTATGTATGTACAATAAACCTTTAATAATAATAATAGTCTCACTTTCACTGTTGCTCTATCTTGAATATTCTCTTTCTCAATTCTCTTCCTCTTCCTTCCCTCCTTTTCTTCCTCCCTGTAATGAAAAAAATATAAACGATAATCAAATAAATGAATACAAAACAAAATTCTATACCAAAGCTAACTTATAATAAAGAAAAAATAGGAAAAACACTCGAATATTCTATCTTTCTCACCTCTCCGCTTTCTCCCTACTCTTCTTCCTTTCCTCCTCATCTTCCTTCCTCTTCCACCTTGTAATGATAAAAAGAGAATGAATAGAAAAATAACATGAAAATAACAATAATCAAATAAATGAATACAGAAAATATACAATTCTATACCAAAGGAAAAACACTCGAATATTCTCTTTCCCCATTCTTCTTCCTGTTCCTGTTCCTCTTACTCTTCCTCTTCCTCTTTCTGCTCCCTTCCCTCCTCCTCTTCTCTTCTCTTCTTCCTTCCCTCCTCTTTTTCCCCCTTCCTCTTCCCTGTAATGAAAAAAGAATTATTGTATCTCATGTTATTTTTGTATTATATAAATGAACACACAAAAAAGTTATATACCAAACAACTTATAATAATAAAGAAAAAGAAAAAAACAGCCATTTACTTAACCAGAGAGAGAGAGAGAGAGGTTTCAAGACATTTATCCCTGTGTGTGTGTGTGTGTGTGTGTGTATTATATTATTATTATTATTATTACATGTCATAATATTAATAATATATACAGAGAGAGAGAAATGGGAGCGGCCGCCGCTGGACCTTTCCACCAATGTGTTAAGACGATAATTGGTCCTGTGAAGACATGACAACGCAGCTCATGGGAAAATTCCGTATTCAGCCGGCGCCTAAATGTTCTCCACCGGTGAAAACGACTATAGTTAGGACACTAAAAAAATAGAGCAGCGAATAATGTTTGGTAAAAGTTAAGAATAGCACCACCTTTTTCCTTCATCCCACCCCCCGCCCTACCCCCAGCAAGCTTGGGGGGACCGTGGGGAATCGGGGGTTCCAAGGGGGAAGGACAAAATAGGCTATAAATGACATTCGGAAAAAATCTAAGGACAAAAATGCCATTTTTCGTGAAATTAGATAAATAACCTTATCTATACGATAAAATGCCCTGCTAAGCCGAGCTTGCCAACGGAGCTAGTTTCGTCCTCGCCCGTACCCCCTAAAAATTTTTAAACGTTAAAATTCATTAATCTGCAAACTAAACCATTCAAAATGAAATAAACAACCTCACCTTTAAGATAAAACTTCCATCCTTGGCCAGTAGCTCTCTAAGCTAAAATATTACATTAAACGTAACCTGGCGGGGGTCAAATCTAGCACTGCGGGGCTCTAACTACACTCTCCTACACTTGGGACTGTGCATGCACAACAGTAGGTAAAACGCCGTGTTCGAGACTTCAGTTTCTTCAAAGAATGTTTTGATAGCCCGAAAGTAATGCACGACGCAGCTCTTACAGCTAGACATCTTCCAAAACTGATCTGAATATTTCAAATAAGTCCATGCTCCTGTCTGCCGCCATATCAAAAATCAGAGTGGCTGGAGGATTGTTGGCAGTGAACACCCCCCAGTATTGAGAGGGATCATACGATTTGTATCGTGATTGGCAGGTTATCATCGCGAAAAGTGACGTCATGCTTCTATTCATTTTATTGTTCTGACTGGTAGACTGTACACGCGTTGTTATTTTATTTCCAGGTGTAACGTGACGCGAAACAGTGTCATTAGACCCAGGTGCTCACGCTGCACAAATAGCACACAATCACCAACATATGAGCACACGCACTATCTTGTTTACCTTCTTACATGACTGATCATTGTGGACTTAGATTCTGCAGGCACCGGAATATTCATTTAATTACTATGGCCTTACCAAAGCAGTCCCTACATTAAAAACACTACAGACATGTTGTATAGTAAGTACTCTATCACCTTGCAAGGTTATTTCAATGATTAGAAAGGAGGTGCGGATTACGACGGTGTGCGAGTGTGCGCGCTTGTGGGCGTGTGCGCGTGTGGGGGTGTGCGTGTGCGTGTGCGTGTGCGAGTGTGTGTGTGTGTGTGTGTGTGTGTGTGTGTGTGTGTGTGTGTGCGCGAGTGTGCGAGTGTGTGTGTGTGTGTGTGTGTGTGTGTGTGTGTGTGTGTGTGTGTGCGAGTGTGTGCGTGCGAGTGTGTGCGTGCGTGCGCGCGCGCTGCTGTGTGGGGAGTCTCATGCCTATACCCTGCAAACGTAAACACCAGTTAAGATACTCGTCAAACCTTTGTTTGTTAAGATGTCAAGTATTCTAATTAAACATCTCCGTCATTCAGTATGTGTCTACTATACATAAAATTCACAACAGGAATAAGGGATTAAACTGCAGCAGCAAAACAGTAGTCTCTAAATATCCTTTCTTTACTCCCCTTCCCTCCTATCCAAGCCTTTCACTACTAAGTTGTCATTGCTATTGGATTTGATACAACTTTCAGTTCTTTCCTCCCTGCAACTATACAGTATTTGATACCAAAACCATTGGCCTTCGACAGTCTCCAGTGAGAGTTACAAACGAAAAAGTATACTCACACGTGTAGCAAGGCGTCTCAAATCACCGGCTCCTCTCGGCACAATGGCGAGGAGAATGCTGATTTGGCCGTACGTCAGGCCGCCCCGATGGGTTCTGCTGCCTAGAGACGATCAGTCCGCGCATGTGCAGTTTTCACCAGGTTAATCACCATCACATCCTACCTCAACTGCATGCTTCATCTTTGCACTGTATTCCATCTTACATCAATGGGAGAGGTACTAGTGTTCTATGTTTTTTTTTTTTTTTTTTAAGTTATATATATCTGAATAATACCAATGACAGGCTTATTTTTCGCTCGTCAGCCACAGCATAGAAGTATGAAGAGTCTCTCACTCACCACAACCACAGATAACACTGCCATAGTTTTACCGTTTTAACTCCACAATTCTTTCTCCATCATGAAATCTTTCATTCTCCCTTAACTCATTTCCAGGACGAATCACTAGCCAAGAATACATGATTAGGATATACCAGTGCATATATGCCTGCCAAAACAAAGAACCATGTGACGCATTCATGACTTTAGGGGGGGGGGGGGAAATCTATCCAGTGAGATCTGACCAAAATATGAGTTGAACTGCGTAACAATGCACTGGCCAAGTACTTTAGAAGATAGTTATAAAGGATTTACACTCAATTCAACACTCAATTCAATAAAAGCAGCAGTTAGCAATATATTCAATCACTTAGTACAATAATTAAGAAGATACTATATAAATCAACAGAAATGCAATACTTTCCACTCAATTTGAACCTTAGTGCACATATGAGAACTCCCCAACAAACAGAGCTTAACTGAAACGTAAAAACAGTGATAGAACCAACATTATGGGAACACACAAGTGATAAAAAGGAACAATAATATAACAACTGATGAATAAAAGCGTCACCGAGCCTTGTGAAAAGAAATAGAACAAAGAATATATGATTATGCATAACGTCAACCCTTGTGAAGCAGAGCCAAACACCACAACTTTTGACGTGACAGATGCATCGCGAGTCTTGACAGGCGCTCATAGGCTGCCAAGGGAGCAGGCCACTAGGGCGGGGTCGGCGGAGTTGGGTAGTGTGATCTTGAGGCGGGGGTCCAGGGCCATGGAGCTCACGATGGTGGCCTGGGCGTTTTCGTTGCCACTCCACGCCCTGCAGGAAGATTCTTTTATTTGATCTGATTTATTGTGTATTAAGATGTCAATCCTTGGTAGTTACTAGAACAACAATAACAAGTAGTAAGCACATAGTAGTATTAACCCATTCAGTACTGTGATACATTGTTTACCATGAGTTTTGGGTGTAATTAGAGGTCAGAAAATTAATGGCCAGAGTCTATACTATTTTAATATAAACAGCATTTATTGGAAGGAAAGCAAGTGGAGAGAAATGTGTGCCAATGTACCTTATACACAGTCATAATAGAGTAAGACACATTCATGATAGGTAGATATGTATGTTTCACGAACAGACTGCTATACAAACCACATGTAGGCCTATATGTGATGTGTGATGTGCATGTGTGAAGTTGAAGTGTATTCGTGCACCTTACTGTTATATTGTATGTGCGTAAATACCATAACAACAATCGGCTTTTTACAGCGTTCATTAATCTTATGTTCTTATGTTATTAGAGAGGACGTTTATTGTTATGACTAACCCGGATCTCTGAGAACATAGTAGGAGCTCTAATTTGTACGTTACTTGAATAGATTAGTCATTGCCACACAACTAACCAATGATCTATAAAACTGCCATGATTTGGGAAGCTGACGTATGATTCTTGATGTTATAGATGCATGTGGCCTTACAACAGTTGAGACACACTTTGTCTTTAGAGGAAGTGATCAGATTTACTGAGAGACTGATTGACTGACTGAATTGGTGAGCTACTTAATACACCCTTTAATACATGAAGAGTGTCTGACTGACTGGCTAATTATCCGACTAATTGAATGAATGAACGACTTCTAACTACCTAATGTATAAAGACTGACTACCCGACTAGTTATACGAATGACTAAATTAATCAATGAATGAATGACTTATTAACCACCCAATGCATAAAAACTAACAAATTTCGTCTGACTGACTAAATCAATAACTGCATGAACCAATAATAAGAACGTAAGAAAATGAGGGAAGCTCCAAGAGGCCGTTAGATCTATTCGTGGCAGTCCCTATGTGAATACCTCTGCCTATTTCCACCTATCATCCTTGATCTGATGTAAGATGGTTTGACGACACTAACCACTGAGTGACTAGTTTATACAATTACACTCTCTGAATGTAATCTGTCTTAGTTCCCCTCAGGCTGATCGACGAAGACAGTTGTTCGTCCATAATAGTGCAGGGACCATGATAGTGAGGAGCGAGAGAATGATGATGGCGGTTGGATTGTGATAACTACTCGGAGAGAGAGAGAGAGAGAGAGAGAGAGAGAGAGAGAGAGAGAGAGAGAGAGAGAGAGAGAGAGAGAGAGAGAGAGAGAGAGAATTTCTATACCCAAGAATCACTCTGAATGACAAAAATAAACAAAATGAATATAGAAACAAAATAAATAAAACATGGTTCTTGCTTAAAACATCAACAAACAAACATCAATATTATGACAAAAAAGGGGAAAGAAAAGATACACATTTACCTTCGTGCCACGCCATTAGACACATCCCAGTTAAGCAGGAGTGTGGCACGGTAGTGTGACTCCTCGGAGCCATCCAGCACGAGGCCAAACCCGCCGTTCATCACCTCGCCCCTGCCGACACAACACAACACTCAGGTCTGTATTCAGAAGTGCTTTGCTCTCTCACCACAACTCTTTCCAAACGCCCCAGAAATGATTAACGGGACTTTCAAGAGTGTTTTTCCAGTTAATATTATAGAAATCTTGTCACTCTGCCTCTAGAACCTTCAAAAAAAAATAAAATAAAAACCTGAAAATCTGGTGTCAATTTGAATAAAGCTTTCTGAAACATTGGAAGTGAATTACGGAAATGCTTGAGAATATGAGCATCCGTCACTCATAGGGCCCGTAATACCAAACGTCTTCTTTCATCCCTCACACCCAAGTAACCCAAGACTCACCAGCCAACCCCGCCTCCATTGTGCAGAGCCACCCAGGTTGCTCCTCGGAAGGCGTCTCCAACGAAATTCTGGACGGCCATGTCTAAGGAGGAGAGAAAATTGACACCGTAAGAAAACCAGAAGAAGCAAATCAGTGTATAGTATGTTCATTAGTAATTTGTTGTAGAGGATATTTGGTAGTTTGGATACAGGCTTCCATATCAGTGCGCTAAAAACAAAATAGCAGAGAGCTTATGATGCAAATTAAGGTTACAGCAGTTGAAAATAACAATTGTTACTCATAACAAGGTAGTTACACGGCTCCTAAATCATTAACGGTAATGATAATGTCACAGGAATTTCTAGAAAAGTGGTAGAGGTATCAAGAGTCATACGGTAATGAGAAAAAGTGAGTTTTCCTGCCAGCCCTCCAAACGTCCACATATGAAACATTTCAGGCGGGACAGCGAAGTTCGTGATTATAAAGAGTGTGCAGAAGTGAGAATACTGCGTGAGAAATTTTGGTAGATGATGATAATGATGATAATGATAATGGCGATGATGATGACGAACAGGAAGAGGCTTCGACAAAAAAAAAAAGAAAGAAGGATGGCCCGAGAGGGGCGTGGTGAGTGAGTGACGTAATACCTGCGGTGAAGGCTGACCCGTCGTACACATTGGAGGTTTCCCTAAAGGGCGAGTCGGTGCCGCTTACGTCATGGTGGTCGCGGCTCACCACCACCGGAGCCTGCAAAGACACACCATTCGAGACAGTGAAGTCATAAGTGAAGCATCTTACACACACACACACACACACACACCTCCCCTGCTTTGTGTCTTACCACCATTTAAACTCCTCTGACTTAGATACTATTTGTCAGTTGTCTAGTCTGGAAAGAAGATTGTCACCAGAATAGAGGTCTTGATGATAGCGAAAGTTCAAAATCTTCCTCAAGCTGAAAAAGATGTCTACATTGTTAGCCCGTATATGAACAACGGCCACTCCCTACCTTAATCTTTCCAGCCCGCACAGCATCATTGAAGGCCTGAGCGATCTTGACCCTCCCACGCTGGTCTGAGTAGAGGATCCTGGCCTGACTACCCACCACCATCTTGTGCTTCCCCGCCTCCGTGATCCACCGCATGTTGTCCGTGTATTGCTGCCGCACGTTCTTCGGGAGGTCTTCTGCAGGAGGTCAGATGGTGGTATGAGTATTATGTTTAGATTCCAAGAGATGGGAGGAATCTGTGGGAGGTTTGTCACTGGAACCGTAAAAGCGCCCTGAAAAAATTGTCATTTGTATGTGTGTGTGTGTGTGTGTGTGTGTTCAGAATATGGACTGATCAAGACGCACACTATCACCACTCCAGCATTGCACGTTCGCCTACTCACCGCTGCAGATGTTGGCCAGGACGCCGTAAGCAATCTCATCACTGGTCTGCAGATCAGCTGGGTCCCCTGAGGTGCACACCCAGCGGAACGGCCCGAACCCGAGGGAAAAGATGTCTCTGTAGGGCGGCGGGAAGAGATATAGTTGAGAGAGAGAGAGAGAGAGAGAGAGAGAGAGAGAGAGAGAGAGAGAGAGAGAGAGAGAGAGAGAGAGAGAGAGAGAGAGACAGACAGACAGACAGACAGACAGACAGACAGACAGACAGACAGACAGACAGACAGACAGACAGACAGACAGACAGACAGACAGACAGACAGACAGACAGAAAAAATAGAATGAAAAGAGAGTAAGAGTGAGAAGTGAGATTAAAATTAGGAAAAAAGAAAAAGGTAGACATGAAAAGTAAATGACTGTATAGAACAAAAATATAACCTTCCCTCTTATCGTCTTGCTTTTACATTTCCTTAGTATGTAGCATTATTAACTTTGCATCTCCACACCAACCACAGTCACCACAGCTTCAATCATATCCACCATTACCTGCCCTTACCACCCTGTCGCTCAGATAACACCTAACCAGCTACCAGTATGTCCGCAACGAACACTATATATTTTTTTTTTATACAATGTGGGCTTTTAACGGGAATTTATAGGCCTAAAGAGACCACCTAATATAAATCCCCCACAGCTCACCCCATGATATCCTGCACGTAGCTAGGATAACGGAAGGTAAGAGGATCCTCAGCCCCGGGTTTGCTAACGTCAGCCCCAGCACGACGAGCTTCCAGCAGGAAAGCGTTGCCGTAGTCCCAGAAGAACAAGCCAACGTCAGCCAGCTTGTTGATAGCAGCGATCTGTCGACGTAGTGACTCCTGCACCAGAGTCTTGAACCGACTTGGGTCCTTCACCAACATCTAGAGTAAGGGAAAAAAGTTTATCAAGCTCTCTCTCTCTCTCTCTCTCTCTCTCTCTCTCTCTCTCTCTCTCTCTCTCTCTCTCTCTCTCTCTCTCTCTCTCTCTCTCTCTCTCACCTCCTCAGCCTCCTGGAAGGAGAGCTGCACGGGGCAATAGCCGCCACCGTAGGGGTTGTGGCACGAGGTTTGGTCGGAGCCGAGTTCGACAAGCAGTTCTCCTGTGGCTTCATACTCTTTCACAACTCGTTCCCACACGTCCACCACGTTACCCAAATAACCGATGGAGGTTACCTGTGATAGGGGACCGACAGTATACCTGAGTCAGGGTGATGGTACAAACACAGAAGGCAAATAGAAAAAAAAACACCAATTTGAAGGAATCTTGGAAAGTAATAGATTCATACTAATCCTGTGTTCAGTATGTAAAGCACAATAAAATGACAAGCCAAAGCACCAAGGATGATACTCTGGACCCCCTAGGCTTCAACTCACCTCTTTCTTGGCACGCGTCTCTCGTATTCTCTTAATGAGGACGTCTAAGTTGTTGGTGTACTCCTGCAGCCATCCCTGGGTGTGGCGCTTCATCAGAGCCTCCTCACTCATCTGTAGGAGCCGGAGAATGCATCTAATAAGTGTATTGGTGTTCTCGCTAACTATTACTATTTTCTTCATCAAAAGGAAAATATCACTACTCTAGAAACCATTGTGATCATTAGTTTAATGACATATTAAAATGCTGCAGCTTCATTCCCTTCATTAACCAACGTTACCACCATTATCACATCCTCCTCTGTTAATACCATCACTATCACCACTCTTCTCCACGCCATGTCTTCTATTGATCCTTACTTAGTTCTCTGATGATCAAATAATCTTCAGGAAGGGACTAAACACATCGTGATAGAAGCAGACACGATCCAGCAAGGTGTTCAATCGTTTTCGTTGTATTTGACCAATTTTCTCTTATGTATAAAGAAAATTAAAATAAAAATAAAAAAAGACCTTACCTCTGCCACCACCCCGATGCAGCCACAGATGACCGCCGCCTTGGCCTGCGCCCCGCTCATGCCGCCCAGACCAGAGGTGAGCAGCACGCGACCCGCCAGACTCTCCAGCCCCAGGTACTTCCGCCCCGCGTTCAGCACCGTCAGCTGAGGGACACATGGCTCTAAATCAGTGGGCGTGTCAGGGAGACTGTAAAGCAGTGATTCCCAACCTTTCCACCTCGAAGGAACCCCTGTAATATTTTTTCATATTCCAAGGAATCCCGATATATGTACAAGTGTATATATATATATATATATATATATATATATATATAGAGAGAGAGAGAGAGAGAGAGAGAGAGAGAGAGAGAGAGAGAGAGAGAGAGAGAGAGATTGATATAAAATTATCTGAAGAAAAGTTCTTGAGCAATATAATGCATATGAAAGCATGTGAAGGGCTGGGCTGGGGGGCTCGTGACACGTATGATACTTGTACGCCACCCGTCTTGTACGGGGTTGAGTCACCCACCCAACCCGTGTCGCCAAACTCGTGGAGGATGAATGAAGGGCGTATTCCGCACCGGCAATAACACTACTTCTTTCTTATTTCTATATATATTATTTGCTGTTATTACTTAATAACTATATATAATTATACATTGTACTGACTGACACGTGCGAGTATGTTGGTGTCTGTAAAGTGCTTGTGACTTTGTTATTGAGTATAGGAATAATGTCACTGTCATTTTGTAATAGCACATCATTATTTTATGCCGGTTTCTCACGGAACCCTTGGTGATGGTCCGCGGAACCCCGGTTGGGAATCACTGCAGTGTAAAGCAACCACGTGCGCGCGCGCGCGCACACACACACACACACACACACACACACACACACACACTGAAGTACCTCTTCGAAAATTATGGTTTAGAGATCATATTACATTATAACGCATTGCTCTCTCTCTCTCTCTCTCTCTCTCTCTCTCTCTCTCTCTCTCTCTCTCTCTCTCTCTCTCTCTCTCTCTCTCTCTCTCTCTCTCTCTCCTGTATATATATCCACAGTTATGTTTGATTAACTTCCACCACAAATGTAACATTCACTTTAGTCCCCACTGGAAAGTTTGGGTGTAAACTGTGGATATCAAATTCTGTTGCATCATTGGACTTCGCACATGTCAGCTGTTGAGGTTTTCAGGCGGGCCGGGGTGTCAAAATTATACAAGCTTAACCAGAATTCTACATCATAAATAAGAAATAATGACTTTAAAATACCGTAACAAGTCCACAGTGTATAATAATAAGCTTCTTTAAACATTTATAAGACTATGCTTTACTCCCCAACTTCGAGCTCCTTGAGTGGAGAGTGTTGGAACCAAACAAACTGGGGCGAAGGTGAGGCAGTGACAGGTGAGACGCTCCTGGAATACTGCTGGAATACTATGAATCTTCCTATAGCCGCATCTAGGACCGCTATTCTTGACATGTGCATATGTTCTTGGTTACGTTATGAGTGGTTCTTGTAATGGATGGCGCGTCAATGTAGTTAGACGTAGTTAATCCTCCAACGCCTGTGATTACTTACTGGTGAAGTGAAGTTAAATTAGTGATAAATGGATCAGGATGATTTGGCTTCTCTAGATATAAATGGGTCGCGTGGGATTGGTTGGCGTTCGTGTTGAGTTAGGTTAGGTCAGGTGAAGTTACTTGAGGTTGGGTTAGGTTAGGTTGTGCTGTGGTTAAGGTTTGGATTAGTGGAAGATTGGAAGGTAATTTTGACAGTACGTCTCGACTCTCTCACCACCCACCACTTAATAATCGAAATTCTTCTACAATACAATATCATGGAGCCCCCAAACCTCCTGCTAAGACCTATCCTAACTTCAAAAATTTTACTGTTGGACTTGGAAAATCTTGAATTAATGCCACATTCCTAAGCATTATTACAGACATCATACATGCATATCACACAATTTATCTGTATTTTCAGTTAAATCACTGACCATTCTAAGTGATGTATATGACACAGCTGTTGAAAGGAATGCTAGCTGCTATGTACCGTCAGCTGCTACGTACCACTGCTTTGGCTTATATGTACCATTGTTGGGCTGCTATGTATATACCAGATACCAAGTATATAATATATAATATGTACATAGAAGTAATGATGAACACAAAACAACACAAAAGCATAAATTCTGATGTTATTATGGATTTGTTCTCATATATCATCCAGAGATCATCAAGGTCAATTTGCTTTTTGATAGCATGCTTCCTTTGGTATCTATACATTTTCTTTTGTTTAACTAATTTTACAATCATAAAAATTATACTAAATTCATCATGTAGAATATTAATTAAGAAGTACATGTTTACTGAAATGGTTTTTGCTACCCCGCTAATCACATGGTGCCACCCTTCTACATCATTATTAGTCCCAACAGGGTGCTTGTAACAGCTCCAAGTATGTGGAAGATACATCTCATTCCTGATCCTAACCTAACCTATGGGTAAACATCTGTCCACTCTATTTATTTTATTCTCTCTTTGCGTGACAAAAAAATAAATGCAGCCATGGATGGTATATAGAAGCCAGATACATAGTGCCTGTTCCCATTAAAAGATTTACTTATTGGAATAAGACAAGGTTCACGTAAGTTAGGCTCTGATTAAGGTTTGGATTGGTGAAAAATTGGGATAAGAGTAGGTTAGGTTATGCTCTGGTTAACGTTTCTATTGATGGAAGATTGGAGTAAGAGTAGGTAGTGCTCTGGGTACGGTTTCTGTTGGTGGAAGATTGGGATAAGAGTATATTATATATTAGGCTGTGCTGTGGTCAAGGTTTGGATTGATGCAAGATATGGATAAGAGCACGTTAAGTTGTGCTGTGGTTAAGGTTTGTATGGGGGGAAGTTTAGGATGAGTTAGTTGATTGCTAACACTGAATGAGAAATGTATCTCAACAGTCCTCTAAGCATTAAGAGATTTGCTTCATTGTCTCATTCCAGCAAACATAAAGTGCTTTTCCCATCAGGAAGCCAAGAACCACTTCCAGAGTTAGACTGAGGCAGTTATGAGAATTTCTTCCATTTTGAATGTGATGTGCTGTTTAATTTTCATCAGAAGAATATTATGTCCATATTTTCCTAGTGCAGTGAATAAGAGAGGCAGAGTGGACACTTGGATGTTATTGATGTGTATGGCTTTAGTGAAGCTGCTGGCTGCAACAACCCTCACAGCTGTATTTGCTTCATAGGGAAACAAAATCAGCCTTTCAGTATTGGTAGTTTTGAATTTTTGTTACAACGCACTTTTTCAACTTGACATGTGTGGTGCAAAAAGAATATATTTATGGCAATGAAAAATAGGTCAATTCAAATTTCACTGAAGTCTATTAGATAAATAGTTTAGTCTCACTTCAGGAGACTGTAGTACATGTCAATTTAGAAGAACGTTGTATATGACAGAGAGAGGTATTTGCTAAGTTGGAAGGTAACTATGTGATTTCTAATGTATTTAGTCTTGGATGCCAGCTTCTCTCACTTTTCTAAGATAGAGTCTTAAACCAGTTTTATTTATCAAAAAAATTTCCCCCAGATTGTGAGGTCAACTGGTCATCTCTCCTTCAATTAACTTATGGAAGTCAAGGCAGGAAGGAGGCAGCTCTGTCATGCTGAAAGACAGGAAGCACAGCAACAACCAGCTCCAGCATGACTACACCACAACACTGACCTGAGCAACCCCTGGACCAAGCAAGACCTTCCACATACAAGTTGGCTGTAGAGTTGAGACTACAGCATGCCATAAATAAGCCTTACATTCATAAATCATTCATATAATTGTCAGATTCTTATTATATTTATAACCTGTAAATGGATGTGTGCTCAAATAGACTAGTCACTGCAGAGATTATTTATATTTGTTCTAAATTATCTGGATTTTAGTACCTTTCCTTTATGTGTTGTCACGTACACCTTGCATTAGATATAATCTACGTATCTCAGTAGTCAGAAGTAGATAAATGATATATGAAGTTCTGTTTATATTGCTTTGCATAAACTGTAGTAGATTATTTGCTGTTAGTTCATTAAGGTTATTAGTCATAAAACTTTGTACACAATATCAATAATGTTGTGTACAGATGTGAAACACGAAATAAGGTAATTAGTTTTTAATGAATATCAATCATTCAGAATGTATTGATATCACTAGCTTGTCTCTGCACTGATACCATGGATACAAAGGTCCACCACACTTCCTACGCGTGTCTTGAGTGTGGCCGCAAGTTCTCTGCACCACAGGCACTGAGGATACACTCCCGGATGCATGATGGCAGGAAGATGTATCAGTGCAAAGACTGTGGCAAGACATTCAGAATGGAATTCTATTTTAAATATCATCGAATGAATGACACTGGTATCAACAAGTTTGAGTGTGGCATCTGTGACAAGAAGTTCAGCAATATTAGTTGTGTAGATACCCACTATAAAATTCATTCCAATGAAAAGTCTTATGTCTGTAGAAAGTGTGGGAAAGTGTACATTCAGCTTGGTAGCTTCAAGAACCATGTCATGGCTCACCCACCAACCTTCACCTGTAAGGAATGTGGCAAGATCTTCACTGATAAGGCCTCCCTAACATCACATGAGCAAGCACATGTTTCACAGAAGCCATATGAATGTCTAAATTGTGGGAAAAGATTTGCCCATTCCTTCAATTTAGAAATACACTCAGAGTCTTACTGCACATTTCAAAGGGAAGAGAGAGACTCTGGCAATGATACGGATATGAAAGAGCAGCAGTCTGCATGGCAGGACAGAACATGCATCAACAAGAGAGGAGGTGGGGGAAGAAAACATTCAGTGAAGGTGGAAGTGATTGACTTGGGTTCTGACTCTGAACCTGAGGAGATGCAACCTGATGACTTTTTGCCCCTGGAGGTGTGTCTGAACGAGGGAGAAGAGGAGTTAAGTATACGGGATCTCATGGAAAGATATGAAGACAAAGAAGGCATTTAGATTTTTTGGATATATCAGAATTTATATTTTCTAATCATGCTTTTATGGTATTTTTGTGTAAAAACAAAGTGATATGCATTCTCTAACATCCCTACATGGTACACAATCTCAGGCACCTTTTGTATAATAGTTCAAATTTCTGTTGTCTTTGGGAATCGCTTCTCAAAAATACTCATTCATACAAATGTCCCTTTTCTACAAAACACCTGTAGCATAGGCATTTCACACTTAAAGGAAATGTAATGTCTAGTTTTTGCACATTTACATAAAATATAATTTTAATTTTGTCTTTCATGTATCCCCTGATCTCTGATAGAACTCACACCAGAATCTGCAATCTAGAGTTTCAGTAAGTAATAATTCATTTAAAAGGATCCTACTTATGAATTTACAACTTATGACTGAATTACATGATGTAGAAAGAGAAAGTGAACCAAGATGAAGCTATGTGATGGAGCCATATTTGACAAAACAGTTGAGAGAAGTGACAACAGATTCACAAAGGGCACTGCCATGCTAAATGGATCATGCAAGCAAGAAAGTGATTGTTTACACTCGCAGCAATGTATTCTGAAGACAAAATAAATAATAACAGATAATATACAAATTACACAACTAAGATAATTTTAGATCACGTATTATGTCAAGGTGTGTCAGTGTGACGCAAAATCCATACAACAGACACTTTCGTATGGAACACCCTCCACGCTTAAACGTTGTCAGATAAAATGTTTATCTTGATTATGATAATAATTCACTACTGGTGCTTACTTGTCACACTAAAGACTACAGTTTCAAACATTTCGTGCCTCAACAAATTAATTTCTTAAGGCCAAAAAGATTATTCGTCCCTGCCTCTCCCTCAGTCTGCGGTGATCCCCCTCCCCTCACAGGTGCCTCCCCATGACAACAGACAACACACAAGTCATCACCACCACAGCTTTAACACTTGCTTTGCGAGGTGGTCTAAGTGTGAAGAGTAGCAAAGACTGAAGACCTACAGTAATATTGTATAGATCGATAGATATTGATGTACACGCATGCTTACAAATGCGAGTACAACATATCCTGACATCCATGCATTGATAGAACAAATATATAAATAAATAAACAAATATACAGAAAGATATAAAATCATAAATCTCCAGCTTACCGTAGTTCCGTGGACAATGCCCTGAGGACCAATGTAACAGTAGCTGCCGGCCGTCATCTGTCCGTAACTGCAGGAAACGAAAATATTCATCTTATTCCTCCAGTCACAGGCATATATATATATATATATATATATATATATATATATATATATATATATATATATATATATATATATATATATATATATATATATATATCGAGATTCAGGTCACAAGAAGATGGAAATACAAAAGCAGGTAGGGAGTTTCAGAGTTTACCAAAATTCACTATCACACTCACATGGTGACTCCAAGGGCAAACATCTCATCGTAGTTGGCTTTGGTTGAGTAGTTAGGGATGACCATGCCGTTGGTGACGATGACCCTGGGGGAGCGAGGGTCGGAGGGGAAGAGTCCCATGGGGTGGCCGGAGTACATCACCAGTGTCTGCTCCTCCGTCATGATGGATAGGTAGTGCATCACCAGCCAGAACTGTGGCGGGAAGGCAAAACACATCACTCACCACCACTTCATGACATGTGGTGATCAATGTGGATTCTTGGTGAATGTGTTGATGAGGATGTTTTTTTTTTATGTGATGATGCCTAAGTTAATAGAAAAATCATTGATATCGAATCATTAATGTCGAACCTAAGATAAAGAAAAAAATAAACAGATTAGAATGATATCGTAATTTTCGAAACCTTTGTCTCACACACACACACACACACACCTGAGCCCAGTTGGAGAAGACGCTGCCATTCCCGCCATAGGTGACGAGCTCCTGCGGGAACTGCGCCACTCGGGGGTCCAGATTGTTCATGATCATGTGCATCACCGCAGCTGCCTTGCTAGTCTTGACCGGGTACTCGTGGATCGGGTAGGCCCTGTCCCAGCAACCAAGAGGACGCGCAGATAGAAGACAGGATGCATCATTAGAAAGTTTACATGCAGTACGTGTGTGTGTGTGTGTGTGTGTGTGTGTGTAAACGGTACTGAGTTTGATTTTTTTCCTTGTTTGACGTACTGGTGCATAAAGCGGTTATTATATGGGAAAAAAAATACTACTTCTGGTGCTGCTGCTGCTACTACTGTTACTACTACTACTACTACTACTACTACTACTACTACTACTACTAGTACTACTACTACTACTACTACTACTATTACTGCTGCTGCTGCTGCTGCTACTACTACTACTACTACTACTACTACTACTACTACTACTACTATTGCTACTACTACTACTACTACTACTACACGGATAACAATAGACTTATTAAGGTAAAAAGAAGAATCTAGATACACACGACAAAAAGACACGAAAGTCAAACAAGAGGAGAACATACCTTAGTGACAATAAGTAAATAGAAATACATAGGTAAACAAAAGATTAGGCTAAACAAAACTGAAAATTTGTAGACCCGTCAATAAAGAAGATAAATATGAAGACAGAACCATACGAGTGATATATGACATTACAATGAATTAAATACAGTAAACAATAGAAATAGAGCGTGGAAAGCCCAGTTGGAATATAGATCTTAAATTCTGAAAGCTAGTATTGAGGATGTCTATTGGATCCCTGGTCTTGATTCTCATAGAGTGAAAGAGTCTCACCTCATATCTATGTTGGGAAGAAAGCGGTACATGTAGATATGGCCGAACACCCGCAGCTCCTCCGCGAACTCCGGGGCGAGGGTTGCATGGCAACGGCCAGGGAAGTAACGCAGTGCATTGCTCAGAGCCAGCTTTCAAGGGGTGAGATGAACGACAATCTATGAGACTTTATCCACAAGTGTGCGCCAGACAGTACGAAACCACACTGAGTAAAGCAAAGTTTGGTGAAGTAACAGTCACGCGTCAGAAATGAAAAGGCCACTTTACTCACCTTTATAGGGGAATGGTACTCAAACTTCTTATTGTAAAGGCAGAGTAAGGTAAAGCAAAGCAAGCGTAGAAGTAGAATAAAAGCAATCTGGTGCAATCCTCAGGGTGAACGGTATACGAGTACTGCTTTACTTGCTTACACACTACTTCACAATAAAATCCAAACCTCTCTAAACTACAGTATAAGGGATAAAGTGAAATAAACAAACAGGTAAAGTAAAGGTGTGCAAAGATATAGTTGAGGGGGATTACTGTTTACTATTTCCTCTGTGCTTCATTCTTTAGTCACTAAATCAAGACGTTGTACAAGAACCTCATAAATTACAGTCAAAGCGAACGTTAAGATACTTTTATTTACCACAGCGGAAAAAAAAGTCTTAGATCATAATAAGAAATATAATTAAAATTGTATGAGCACATAATTAGGCACGATGGATGAAATGAAGAGACAAGAGAAAAGAAACTTACAAAAACAGAGAAGAATAGAAAATAATAAGTAGATTAATGATTGATAAATCGGGAATTCAAAACCATGTCGGCCTGTAATTTTGAAGGTGCTTATTAAAGAACAAAACGCATGAAACAGGTATTATTTCACCATTCCAAATTGAGTATTCAAATATTATCTACATTATCTAATCAAACGGAAGGGAAAATACATTTGTTTACTTATCACCACAAAAAAAGTCTCCTTCAGGTGGCAACAGTGCGGGCGACAGCATGTCCTCTCAGTAAGAACAACCTCCTCCCACCCCCAAACCCGCTAAATCCTCGTCCCGCTTCCCCACCCCCACACCACTGCGCCACAGGTAAGGCGTCCATGTATCATTCACTACCTGTCCTTTGTCCACATATACAACAATAATAAAACAACATTACAGATGCATTGTTCGAACGTTGAAACACTGGAGACTTAAATCCATTCCATAGATCTTCAGTTTCATCACAAAAACCGCACCAATGCACATACTATTTGACATTATTTCACAGTGACATATGCAAGTTATCAGAAACCACTGAGAGGTCTCTAGTCTGGTGTGAAGAGTGGCTTGCACAACACAATTTTGAATTAAAATCAACGTAATTAGTGTGTTCATTCAAGTAGTTTAGCAATGCTATTTTCAGCAGGAAAATAAATAAGTAAGACCTTGACGTTGATGAAGTTGTCTCATTATGTGTAGTCCGTTGCCAGGCTGATAAAGCGTTGTTTCTTTCATTATCTATTTACTAATTTATTTATTAATTTATCTATTTATCCATTTAATAAAAATTGGTATGTATTTTTAAATGTGTGTGTGTGTGTGTGTGTGTGTGTGTGTGTGTGTGTGTGTGTGTGTGTGTGTGTGTGTGTGTGAGTGTGTGTGTGTGTGTGTGCGTGTGTGTGTGTGTGTGTGTGTAACCGTGGGAGCGCGAGCTATAACTATGAAATTTTCAGAGTGGGTGCCTGACAAAAGTGCACTGTGCCTTTTACCATTGAGCAAAGCTGGTCTGCTTGACGTCCTGGACACTGTTGTGGCCTCGCTTTTCCAATATATCATGTATTCTTAATTAATCCCTTCACCTGATCACTGTAGTGTTTACAACGCAGCAATTATATGTATTATGGCATATCAACAACGGCATTAAGTGTTGCACCAAGCTACTCATGAATGCAGTGTTATCACACACGCTTACTCGTAACAGGCGTCTACTGAATTAATAACAATATCCAAATGTAAGAATTATAACCATTGTTATTTTAAAGATTTTCTACATATAGTCCTTGACTGTAAATAATAACAACGAGAGTGTTCTGAAGGTGCATTCCTTTTCTTAATGAATAATCGACATTATATCACGTCCCGGTTTTCATGAGGCGAGTTGCCAGTCTGCGCGTGTCAGTAAATGAAATCACCGCTAACCACCTGCCGAGCCACCCTCCATCACGCCACCCCACCCCTCGCCTGCCCGACCATACCCCTGACATTGATTAAGATGACTCTGCCTCACCTCCTTCTGCTTCGGGGTGAGGCTGTGGGTCCTGACAGGGGCGTGGGCGATGCTAGGGTCACGGGTCCGCGGTGGAGGCAGTGGGCTGATGGGCAGGCCACCACACAGCTCCTTCAGAGTTATCTTGGATCGTGAAGCCTCCATGGTAACGTCTTGATGGGTGAATACAGACGCAATAAAAACTTCAGGTAATTATGTTACAAGAATAAAAACAGCAAAAGATCGTAGGTTTGGAGTCTTGGGTACAATGACTGAGGAGACTCAAGTGAGCGTACTGTGAGCACCACGAAGCCTCGCACGACACTGGTCTGACACCTCAGGAATCTGTGCTTTTTTGTTTAACCCTCGAGGATGAACCCGCTCCAATTTGCTTACATAAATGTGTTTATATAAGGTAGTGTATTCCTTCTCTTCACAAAGCCCTTATTACTCTCTTCTACTGTTTGGCTAGCTGTACTTTACTGACGATTGTGTTATGACTTAAGCCACGGTCAGAAACGGGAACTAGTCCAGCTGACATGCCATCTACACCAGCCAGGCAGCAGGCAAGATGGAAACACCCTCTCCAACAGCCAATCATAAGCCAGCACAGACACACCCTCCCCAGTATCCAATCAAATCCTCTCCCTCTCTTACACAAGCTCTACTCATTGGCTCAGGGACGCCAGAATGTTTGTACGAGGACAGGTTGGTCTCCGGGCGGCTACCGGTTGTCCTTCACAGCGTCGTCCTGATTCACTCCACTGATAATTTTATTCACACCACCACATATCATTACCTTAAAACCACACAGTACATGTATCAGTAAATACCTTCTCGGTAATAGATTCCGTACAATACTAGTTGAGTATTTATTAAGGACAAATAAATAGATAAATGCATAAGAAATATGAATATCTGTCTGAGAAAGCGCACACACACACACACACACACACACACACACACACACACACCTTTTCATAACCGCTCATTTTTCTATGCACAAGTGTCTGGCTTCACTAATCAATCTTTTATATAAAGTAAATGTCACAGAGACGAGAATTTATAGGGCTGGCAGTAAGGCAATAAATTCGGTCTGCTACCTGACGACTTTTTTCTGTATATTATTATTTAAGTGAGGTCACAACAAACTGCGTCACACTGATGTTAATGAGAACACACTCCCACTTGCTATCCAGTGTGTGTGTGTGTGTGTGTGTGTGTGTGTGTGTGACAGAGATCATGCCATAATCAGGGTAGCATTGGTATCACAGGGATGCCGGAGGTATGGTGACAGGCTGATTAATGCTCGCGTCGTGGCGGTTAGTTACTAATGGTCAGTTACCTTAAGGAGCAACAGGAAGGTCACTTAGTAAAAGAAATGGCACTGCAACTACGCTCATCTAAACGAACATTAGGTCACATTCTACGATCTTTGCCCCGCTCATGTAAAGGTTTAATATCTGTTGAAAGTAAGTTACCGCAGTATATTTGCAGGCGTGCGCCTCTCTGTATCCAAGCCCTGGGAGGCCCTCACCAGCAGGAATTGGCAGCCACCAGTGAGTCACTGACCAGCCCAGCCTCGCATGTGTTGGGATGGAGAAAGTCGTCAAAGGAAGGAAGTCTTTATCCCCCACGACAAGTCAGGTTGGTTATCAAACAGGTTACTTTTTTCACAGTATTTATTAATTCTCTTTGATAATGAAGATGGACTTGCTGTAAACGACAGTCTACTGGAGAATGAGAACAGCGTGATGCCAGCTAGCGTGGTATGCTCGGTGCGGTCAGCGATTTTAGTAGAGGTTAGACTTAACACATAACAACGTTCTGTTGGTGCTCCTAATATTGCTTACTGTTCTTGCTTTCATACAAAAATGAGAATTGAAATCTGTTTTTGTCAGAGGAAGGTCAAGAAGCAATGACGCTCTTACCCCAAGCACCGGCAGTCTGTTACTGCACAAAGGCGTGCACCCTACATGAATACATAAGAAAAGTTACTTATACTAATCTAAAACAAGGAAATAGTTTAATATTTCTCATGATTACCAATACTAAATAGGACTACTAGTTATTATAAAACAGTGGGAACTCGAGTTCTATTTCACACTCATTACTTTTCCAGTAAATTATGCAAACATTAGCCTGGAAAACCTTTCTTTTGAACATTGAATACTACAAACTTTATCCTTGAAGCCACCAGCAGAGACTTGTCTGCGGCCAGAATCAAGGCGCTCACCACTCAACACCAAACACAGTATTGTTTATCCTATCTACTCTGAAGAGAAATCAGTATGTACAAAGGTAGTCACCAAGAGTTCCTGATAACTTCTTATCTTGCTTGCCTGGATTGTGGGAAAATGTTTACCCTTAATAGTATTGTAATAACAATAATTATCATAATAAAGATATAAATATAACAATGATAATATGATCAGTGAAACTGTTCGCTCTTGTCTGTTTCCATTGAGTTTTTATAATCACAAATGAGTTACATGATGCTCTTGCCACTAGATCTACAGTAATGAATTTCAGCCCAAGTAGGTGTCGGCACCAAAACTCAGGAACAATAGCTGGTGGTGGTCACGTCTGGCAGGAGAGGAATCCCTGCGATGCCGTCACTGAGCAGACTGTGGCAACAGAGCTCTGGTGTCACACTTAGAAACTAATCATTGGTTGAAGCCGAAAACAATGAATGCACGAATAAATAGAAATAAAAGGAATAAAGTGTAAATCAGTAAGTCAGCTTACAAGTAACTTATAAGTCACGTGCTAGAGTTTACTATCGTACCAGGACTGAGCCAAGATCTCTACCGGTACCTACAGGGACCTTCACCTAACAAGCTCCACCAGACCTGCCGTGGCGCCACTCGTCGTGGTGACTTGTGGCAACACGGCGAGGTGACAGCACAGATGCATGCTAGCTCGCTGCTTTGCCCTGCCCTCCCCTGCCCATAGCTTTATTAGAAACCATCATTAAGAAATCCCTGTCACGGAGCAGTGTGCCTCTCTCAGCACTGGTCATCCCAACGCCAACTCGATGCCTAGTCTACGTAACACCAGAGAGTCATCTGAGGTAGCTCCCCTCAGTACCTGCTTAGTACAACACCATCCTGGATAAGTAAACATTAATAAATAGATGAAATAAAAAAAAAACCGCCCCCATTTCTTTTCATCCCCTCGCTAATTTAAATTCTTTAGATCTAAACACAAGTCATGAAAAAAATAACCGTCTTGGAGTCTGGGCTGAGTTCGGCGCACTGGTTTGTCTTAATCACTAAGTTTTCGAGTGACTTTACACTTTGTACATTCAAAACATCCAAACATAGATTTACGTTAATATATACTGTTGTATTCCAAAGAAACTAAAATACGATGAACAGAGAGTACCAGGAATCATTTATATTATAAAAAGGTTCCCGGCGTGGGTGTCTCGGGGCGGGCAGTGTGACCACGGTGGCATCCTACAAGCCGTTGGGTACGGGGCGACTCGCGTCGATGTACACCATGCGCTGCTTCTCGGGGGGCAGCTGTCTGTAGACAGCCTCAGGCACATGGTCTGGAAGGACAAAAATATAACCCATTATAAGTAAAGCGATTATAATGTTGATTACAGTGAGTTGCTGGAGCGTTACCCTCCATGACCATCCAAGATCCTCTACTGAAAGTAAATCACTGGAATGTTACAAAATCATGATAATAATATTGATTATCTGTTGACGGAAACTAGTGCCTGATGTTTCTGAAAAATTACGTAGGCAAAGAAAATGTTTAGTGCTTTGCTTGCACCAAAACTTGCATTTAAGTAAATTGATTAAACTATTATGACATCACGACCACACACACTCGCACACACACACACACACACACACACACCGCGTAGTGTAGTGGTTAGCACGCTCGGCTCACAACCGAGAGGTCCCAGGTTCAAGTCCCGGGGGTGGCGAGGCAAATGGGCAAGCCTCTATTGTGTATCTAGCCTCTGTTCACCTAGCAGAGAGTAGGTATGGGATGTAACTCGAGGGGTTGTGGCCTCGCTGTCCCGGTGTGTAGTGTGTGATGTGGTTTCAGCCCTACCCGAACTCTGAGCTCGCTCCGTAGGGAAAAGGTTGGCTGGGTGACCAGCAGGCGATCGCGACAGTGAATTACAGTGAATTAGTGAATCACACACACACACACACACACACAACTTTTCCATAAAATATGTTTCTTTCTACCTTTTCTGATATGCTAATGACCAATGAAACTAAACAAGACCACGCAAGCTGGAAGGCAGGACACTAACGAGACAGTAACAGAACACGAAAAGAAAGGAGAGTCTTGAGGGAGCACGTGGCAAGACTGACTCACCATTGCAGCGGTACACGAGGTCGGACCAAATGATCATTTCTTGGGAGAAGCAGAACACTCCGAGACGGCCGCCCTTGAGATGGTTGTCGAAGATGTTGCCGGAGTCAGCCACCATGTTCTCCCCCTCAAGGATGCGAAGGCGGATAAGGCCAATCTTGGGGCGGTGCAGCAACAGCCAGCGGTAGGCGGTCTTCTCCTTCCAGCCAACGTTACGAGGATCTTTCCATAGTAGCTTGACCTGAAGAAGGAGAACACTTTAGCCAGTTCCGTCTTCACTTTCCCATCTATGTACAGTAACAACTCGTTCTCGACACTGCCATTGCTTCAAACACGCCCGGCAAGCACACCTCAGTTATCGATACCAGGTGACTCAAGACTCCAGACCGTGCGCCACACCCACCTGGTCCTCGGTGTCACCAGTGTGCCACAGCGAGTTCCTCATCATCTGGCCCGGCCCGGTGGAGGAGTTGACCAGCTTGAGTTGAATTCCCGGCTCTGCAACGGCGCGGAAGGGAGTTGCTTGCCAGTAGGTTTGGGTGTTTTTCTTCCACATGACGGTGTAGAAGCGAGCGTTGTCCTGATAACTGGAGGAGGAGGAGGAGAAGGAGGACGAGGAGGAGGAGGAGGAGGAGGGAATCGAGGAGTTAGTTTACTGCATCTTTGTTTTCATTATTTTAGGTAATTCTTTTTCATAATCTTAATCTGTCACTTTTTTCATTATCTTTGTTGAGTTTTCTTTCAGTCATTTACATTTTTTTTCATTATCTCATTTTGCTGACTCACTTTTTTTCACTATCTCGGCTAAAATCTTCATGGGTGTCTTTGTGTTAGACATCACTCACCTGAATATGAACCCTACGTAGTCGTCATCGATCTCAGTGTCAACGAAGAAGGTTCCCTCGAAGTCCACGCCACCAAATCTATGGAAGCCTGGTGGAGGAGGAAAAAAAATCAGTCTATAATCAATGTGTGTGTGTATGTGTGTGTGTGTGTGTGTGTGTGTGTGTGTGTGTGTGTGTGTGTGTGTGTGTGTGTGTGTGTGTTAAAGAAATTGAAATGGAAAGTGCTTTTTATTTTGTGTGTGTGTGTGTGTGTGTGTGTGTGTGTGTGTGTGTGTGTCCCTGCCCACTCACCCACAGCCAGGCCCGGGTCTGAGTTCATTGTTTGCACGATCTCGGCGCCCTTGTTGTAGATGACCCAGTTGGGATCGATCTGGGAGTCTCCTTCGGGATCCAATACCACCGTCTGGTAAGTCCTGCAGGGAAGAGCGTAAGACCACCACTACAATCAACACAGTAATGACAAGACTACACTAGAACGGGAAGTAGTATATAGATAGCGCTCTGTATCTCCTCATAAGGACTCCACAATGATTATTATTTGAGTCCTTCTCGGCGAATTTACTATTGAGAGAGAGAGAGAGAGAGAGAGAGAGAGAGAGAGAGAGAGAGAGAGAGAGAGAGAGAGAGAGAGAGAGAGAGAGAGAGAGAGTTGAGAAATTACCTTACAGAGTATACACATGACTGAAATTGTTTACATCCCATAGTGTTAGAGTCAAATCAATAGTGACATTAGAGATACAACATAAGAATATAGTAGATAGTGATAATAAGTGGGCTTGAGAATATATTATGTATTTTTTCTCCACAGGAACTGACACGTTAGGCCTACTAGCTTGTTGAAGATTCCTCACGTACAACTCTATGAAAATCTTGTACATTCTCTCACGTCCTTAACTTTAAAAACTCAGGTGGATCGTTGGAACATACTGAGTTTTATCCACTACTACTCTAAATCGGAAGAAAATAAATAATTCTAGACCGGTAACTTTGCTAGGCAAAACATGCATCTCAATGGATTTTTTTTATATAAGTGTATGAAGGGAAAAACGGTGAAGGGTGACAGAAAAGTTAAACAAAAAAGCCTACTTAGTTCCTAGTCCCCATGCTAGTCCGAGGGATTTAACCAAAAGAAAAGAATAAATGTCTTGAACTCCCCTCTTAAATGAGTTCAGGATTATAAAACAGCATCAGTGTAGGTGCTTTTTTATGTAAGAGGGGGAAGCTGACCAGGGGAACATGGACAATAAAAAAAGCCCACTAATTTACTAGTCTTCTTATATGTGTGAAAGAATTAGCTTGGAATAATCACGTAACCTTTGCCCTGAAATAAAGACATAAGACAGCCAGAGTCAAGAGGGTTATGGGGCCGGCCGAGAGATCCCAAAACGTACAAATTCGAAATCTGGTCATGGTTCGAAGAGTGATTGGGCATCCACTCGGGGTAATAGTTCTCAAATGGATGGACCACCATTAGATGGTCTCCTTCAGCCCATAAATTCCTGTTAAAACCCCACATTGTGTAAAGAAAAATGGCCAACTCACCTGAAGTCAGTGGCGTGAATCTCGGAGTTGTTGGGGCAGTTGTCAAGGTAATCAACCACTGTGTCCCCATCGTCATCCTTCTCGCACGCGTCGCCCTGCCCGTCCCTGTTGGAGTCCATTTGATCCGGGTTGTAGACGAGGTGGCAGTTGTCCAGCTCGTTGGGAATGTTGTCGTTGTCAGCATCCGGGTCACACTCGTCGCCGATGCCATCTTTGTCGGCGTCGTGCTGGTCGCTGTTGATCGTCTCGGGGCAGTTGTCCAGATTGTCGTTGATGCCGTCCCTTTAGGTTGTTGTTGGTGATGGTGGTAGTGGTGGAAGATGGTTAGACATCATGACAATATAGGGAATGTAGGGCATAAGCCCTACATTAGCTCACAATACATACCTTGGACATCATCTTACCAAGAGTATTTTTAGAAGCCTCACAGATTACTAATTGGGTTCTTAAGACAGTCTTTTCTTGGATGACACAAAATCTAATTTAAAGTGTCACTATAATCATGGAAATAATCCTGAAAACACTAATGACCACCTGAATCATGAAAAGAATTCCAAGAACTGTCAATAACCTCCACTACAGTCAGGTAAAAAAAGTTAAGACATATCAATAACCGTTCGGAAACTGTCATTTTCAACACACCTTCAATACTCGTCTCCTCACCACCACACACTCAATCTCTCCATCTCAAGATTCAAGTAACCTAACACTGCCAGCCAGGGTCACCCACACCCCTACTGAGCACACTACCGCTGGCTCTGTCACTCACTTATCGAAGTCATCGTTGGTATCACAGACGTCGCCCACCAGATCCTTGTCGCTGTCCTCCTGCAAGGGATTCCTAACCTTCGGACAGTTGTCACAGGCGTCACCCAGACCGTCCCGATCAGTGTCCACCTGGTCGGCATTGGGTGTGTGAGGGCAGTTGTCCTTCCGGTTGAGGATGCCTGTCCAAACAAGATTCGATTCAACAATAGTCATTAAGATGTTGTAGTGATAACGACAATGAAAAGTAATCCTTGGATTGTTTTGGTTCCTCAAGATTACTACATTGATTTGTTGTAAGTTTAGAACATAGTCACTAACCTTGATGGGGAAGTTAAAACCTTTCAGTACCTGTACGTTTTTGCTGAGTAAAATCATCTGGTGTTGCTAAGATGAAGCTACAAGCACCATGTTGTCATTAGCAGCCAATGACTTCTATCATCTTCCATTCATATCTTCTTTAGTTTACCATCCATCTATTCTTTTACTCCTAAATTATTATACAAAATTCAATATAATTTCTATCCACATTCTCGGGCTCCCTTCTTCCACCTCTCAATCACCACAATAATCACTTCAATCTACCTCAACTCTCGACATTACAGTAATATACTCATCCATCACTCAAACTCAAGACTAGCTACCTCTACCTTTCCTTTGCTCATCGCCCCGTGTCCGTGCCACTTACCGTCGTCATCAATATCGGGGTCACAGGCGTCTCCTATTCCGTCCTTGTCGTTGTCCTTCTGATCCACGTTGGGGATGGTCGGGCAGTTGTCACACGCATCCCCCTGCTTGTCGGCACCATCAGGGTCGCTGTCAGACTGGTCGGGATTAGATACCAGCGGGCAGTTGTCCTGGAAAAGGTAGGGGAGGATTAATTAAGAAGTGTTTTTGCGTGTGTGTGGGTGGGTGGGTGTATTCATTATCGAGGTCGCCTGCTGGTCACCCAGCCAGCCTTTTCCCTACGGAGCGAGCTCAAAGCTCATAGAGTAGGGCTGAAACCACATCACACACTACACACCGGGAAAGCGAGGCCACAGCCCCTCCAGTTACATCCCATAACTACTTGCTGCTACGTGAACAGAGGTTAAGAGGCTTGCCCGTTTGCTTCGTCGCTCCCGTGACTCGAACCCAGACCCTTTCGGTTGTGAGCCGAGTGTGCTAACCACTACACTACGCGGTGTGTGTGTGTGTTGGGAATGTAAGCTGGACAAAGCTGTATTCTGAAACGCTTTTGACCTCACCTCCACTACATTCAACAGAAATTACAAGGGTTTTTTTAGTTACAATGAGAGAATAACAAGATTTGTACATACATTATCAACAGGAGAAATGTATTTGAGAACCTGGCTAATAGTTTCTATGAAAGAACGAAAGTGTTACAGAATAAAAGAGAAAAGATTCAAGAAAAAATGTAAACAAAAGAGGGAGTGAATGCAGAAAGTTACTCCACCACTAACCTAGACTGTACCACCTTTTATCTCATCACCTCCCATGAGACCACCGTCCGACCATAATCTAGCATCACGACTCATCAATTTTTAGACTCTACGTATTATCTAGCTCAGCCACATCATCACTTCCAGCTCCCAGAAACATGAGAAGCTCAACCTTTCCATACACTAAAGAAAGATTGTCATGCTTATGTTCGAGTATTTATGAGGTAAACTGGTATTTATGAATTAGATATGGTATGATTAAATATCCACCTCATCGATGTATTATGATACATGTATTTCCAATTCCTCTACCATGCATGTGTCATGGAGATGGTGATCACCAACAAGTGCGGGGACAGTGACCGCAGCATCTTTACTTACCGTGACGAATTATGCAGACTGTCTGACCCCAGGCAGAAAAACACACCACTTTTTGTGTAACGCAATTCATGCACGACCCTTCATTCACTAAATTCTCCCGCATTACTCGCAGGTGAAAAAGTCTCTCCACCGCACTGCTTCACGACTCCCGCCACTAACCGGACTGTTGGGGATCTCGTCGTTGTCGGCATCGTCGTCGCAAGCATCGCCAATGTTGTCGTTGTCGGAGTCCTCCTGGCCGGAGTTGGGGGTGATGACACAATTGTCCTGCCTGCATCGCCTGTCGCTGCAGCCTAAGTCGTAGTCCGGCCAGGCGTCCAAGTCACGATCAGGGCCGCAAGTCTGGCCGTCACCGGCCCACCCAACCTTGCACTGCAATACACAGGAGGCAATGAGTCCACGTTGGAATTCTATGTAAGACAGTAAATGATGTCACAGGCACAGGGTAAGAGGTTAATATTAAAAAAAAAACTTGGTTAATACAACTTGGATGGAGTTTTTTTAATTACTAACGAGACACAGGTGACTGGGATGATACTTAGAGGGAAATAAAGCACGAAAACACATATTCATACAACAAGTAAGCTTACAGATAAAAGGAAAGAAGAATCATTAAACATGTGTAAGATAAATACTTCGGATGAACAAGTAGAGAAAGACAAGGGAACGAATTCAAGAAAATCCTAATCCATGAATCTTATAGACCGTTACTATTGCATATTTCTGCAAGTAAAGAAATGTTCCTCTTTGTGAAGTGCGTGCCTTCAGTGTGACACGCCCAGCCGTCCTGCAGTGGAAGCGTCACTCACCTTGCAAATGTACCTGTCCAGACCGAAAGGTTTCACACATTCGGCATTTACATCACATTGCTTCCCGTCAGGACAGAGGCCAGTCCCGTTTCTGCAGCCAATTGTCTGGTTACCCACGAAGCCTGCCCGGCATTGCCCGCAGTAATACGACCCCTGGAACACAACACCCGTTGTTACTTTCTACTGCACTATCTACTACAGCATCTCTCTCTCTCTCTCTCTCTCTCTCTCTCTCTCTCTCTCTCTCTCTCTCTCTCTCTCTCTCTCTCTCTCTCTCTCTCTCTCTCTCTCTCACCTCGGTATTCACACACTGGGAGTGCTCCACACAGCCGCCGTTCCTGCCATCGTTACACTCATCGATGTCATAACAACGTTGCTGGTTGAGGCGAGCGAACTCGATGCCGATACCCTGCAGACCCACTGACCCTGTAAAGCCTGGCGGGCACGACCCGCACCTGAACCCTGGAGACAGGTTGGTGCACCTCACCCGCGAGTCACAGGGGAAGGCCAGGTCACACTGTAGAGGAAAACAGCTATGGAAATTGCAGGTCCTTGAGGCAGCCGAACATAACCCTGTATTACCTCCAAAGGAATTATTGAACGCCCAACATGTGTGGGTGTCGCCTTGCATTGACTTTCTTAAGTATGTATCTATATGTATCTGCAAACTTGATAAGTTTATCCAACTCACTTATAAATCGATACGACGTTTTATACAAAACCAAGTAAATAAACAAAGATATTTTTTTCATTCCCACATCGTTATCAAAAAAATACCCATAAATATCATTACAATATATAAATGAAATTAAAGTATGAAATCATACATGTGTGCAGAGAAACAATGTTCTCTCATAAACTAGTGAGGCTCGTCAATCCTGAGCATAGCACGCTACGAGTGCGTGCACACCCACGTCCCATGCACATAAGCCACCCCACACGGGGCCCCTCACCTCATCGATGTCGTCGCAGTTCTCCCCGTCACCCGTCATGCCGTTAGGGCAAGGGCCGCAGCGATAGAAGGGCTCGTTGCTGATGCCACCGCAACGCACTCCGGGGTAGCAAGGGTTGGGCTCGCACGCGTTGATGTACGAGCAAGTATGGCCGTCCCCAGTCTGGCCTATGGGGCACGGGCCGCACCGGTATCCATCAACCGTGTCCACGCACCGCACACCTGTCCACCAGTGGTAAGGTGAAGGGTCAGGCATTGCATCTTATGGAACTTTCATATGCGCGAAATTCTCCCTTGAAAAGTGACGAAGCTTTTAAGTACATTTTGGCATATCTCCTTATTCAAATAAGATTGATTGGTGCAAAAAAATAAATAAATAAATAAATAAATAAATAAAAATAAATAAAAATAGCAGACATAAGCCAGCTTGAGTAGCAAGCAATCGAGGTGAACCCCTCATAGCGGGTCTATGTTACGACGAATCCAAAGTAATGAAAATGAAAGTGCAGGGCGGGACTCACCCGGGGCGCAGGGCTGGTCGTCGCAGGTGGTGCCCGGGACGCAGGTGTAGCCGTCACCCACGTAGTTCCTGGGACACGCCCCACATCGCGCTCCCTCAGGGCCCCGGTAACAGTCCACGCCGGGGTAGCAAGGGCTAGGCGAGCAGGGGTTTGTGTCTGTGCCACGACGCACCACGCTGTTAGTACCTCGGCCACTAACGCCTTTGGCACATTTCACACTACTACCTTTCCCCCTCAACTCAAACTACTCTACTGGCAATTGTGTGTAAATCAAGTTTACTTACTGATCAAAGCTGTGGTGAATCTGAAACTGCATTAGTACAGTGAGACAACGCCCATGCTCAGGAGCTCCGCCTCGCTCTGATAAGCCACACAGGGCCAGTCGACCCAGAGACTGTTTATCTAACCTCAGTTCTTAACATTTCATTATTATTTACCATATGAATAATGAGTAACTTTATATATTTCCTGTAAAACTTCATCTATATTCAATAAACTTACAATAAAGGTCAACAGGTAAAAAAAAAAAAAAAAAAAAAAGCATATTTGCAAACACAGATCTTTACATCATCTGTATTCCAAATCAATTTCCAGCTCTTATAGAACTATGTCCCCTTACTTAACGCTGTCCATGCAACAACAAGCCCCGAGGCATCCCTACCCTGCACCTGCAAGCACTAAGGATTTTAAAATCAAGTGGGTTTTAGTGTTATTTCAACCAGAGTTCTATTGTCCGCAATGTGTCAGCGACACAGTGAGACAATACTCAGTAATATCCAGGAAGCCGCCATCACCAGCTCGGCAGAATTATATACACACGAGATATGCAAGAAAATATTGCGGTAAAGGAAAAAAAGATCGGTGTCACATTTGTCTGTAAACTTTTCGAAGCCTGTTCACAATTTCGAAAATACAGCACACACACACACACACACACACACACACACACACACACACACACACACACACACACATACACACACACTTTTTAACATATCAGTATCTTTTCATAATTGCAAAACAAAAAATGACACGAAAGTGAAGGCCTACATGGCTCATACTGCCAGCGACTTGAGCGTCATAGATGTTGTGTGCAGTCACGGTGTGTTCTGGAGCCATGTAACATTTTGACACGTCTCATTGTATTACGATATGTAATTTCAAAGCCACCATGCTTTTAGACATGTTATTTACAATCTGTAAGTCTTCCTCATTTCCTAGGAGACCTGCAATCAATCCATCAGGTTGACTACCAATTCATTGGTGAAAAGCAAGCTTAGGACAGACGGCAACCAAGATGCAAAGGTCACATATAGATAAATACAAGATAATAAGGTAGAAAAGTGACAGTCTAAAAGAAATAAAGAGATAAAAAGCGGACTTAAGAAAGACGGCAAGCAAGATGCATAGAATGGCACATACGAAATAGTAAGACAGGACAGTGAAATGTTAGGAGAAATAAAAATTAAAGTGAAGACTTTCAGTTCCACTAGATCTGCAATAACTATCAATACTGATTATAATTGTGTAATCAATGTCAGAGAAAAATAAGAGGAGTTTTCCAATCCATAACATGCGATACGAGAATGTTACTAGCTCTCGAGTGTTCTTGGGTTGCCCACTTGCCAGCTGTATTTCTGTCTGCACTACACCCCTGCCCCAGCATCCAGGGCCTCAACACAACTTGCACCATTGTAATGTATGAATTAGCTACACAATATTATGAGGATGTTGAACAGAAACTAGAATTTCGATTCAGCATGTTTTACTAAGTTTAAAACATCCTACTGAGTATGTCATTACTAATAAGCCACCTAAGTAAATACAAGAACCTCACCAACATTTTCAGTGAACCACGACCTCTAACGTGAGTGAAGCAAAAGCGATACTTCAGTCACGTTGCACAGAGCATGGAAGCTTTGTCACACAATGAAGCCTCTCAGCTGGCCCATCCCTCGCGTTGTTAACTATAGCGGCAAGGGTAGGCAGTACGAGTACACCCCGTGGATGGGATGGATCTCTCACAGATTAGTGAAATGCGTCACTTCCACCATCAAGCAAGGAAGCCAAAGAAAAGCAGATTCGCTAAACAAATGTCTCCCCAGAGAACATTGAGCAACTCCTGATACTCTATACTCTTGAAACATTCCAGTCAGGCAAATGGGTTCACCCGGATCAGTGGAGAGCCTTAGCGCTCGGGCCTAAGCCCCTTAACCACCTGTGAACACAACTTACTACTACCCAACATGCCAAGCTCTGATCTCTCCATAACTCACTAACATCTAATGCATTAATGCCCAGCAATACCAAACTCATCACACTACGCGCCCCTGACACCGCGGTGTCGTGCCGCGACGCGAGGAAAGAGATATTAAAACAGAATGGCTCATCGGCCAAAGCGGCTATTCCTACCCGGTTTGCAGGCCTCGCAGTTCAGCAGAGCGTCGCGCAGCAGAGCGGTCTCCTCCCTCTGTGGGCCAAGCGAAAATAGATATTAGAGATGCAATGAAACAAAAAATAATACTAGGGGATTATCTCTCTCTCTCTCTCTCTCTCTCTCTCTCTCTCTCTCTCTC
>CM035207.1:625259-672319 GCA_020233015.1 Callinectes sapidus | reverse complement strand
AGAGAGAGAGAGAGAGAGAGAGAGAGAAATCATTTGATGCCAATACTATTATCAATATATCTTCTATAGCAATCATTACCTTTACACTGCTATAAGAAGCCAGACTGCTGGTAACAAAAATACAAAGCATCAATATTGTTGATACAAAAGCCAACACATACATAATGCATCATTATCTTCACTTAAACTTATAATTGCTAGTATTGTTTTGATAAAAGGACTTTACTGTATATACATGCAAATGTTCAGTATAAAAATCCAAGAAACACTGAAGTTCCTTACACAGTGATGACAATATACTTCACATACTGTTTAATCAATTTACAGATCCACACTGACCAACATCTCTCTGGTTCTACAAGTATATCAGAAGAGGATCTCTTAAAGAATGTATTTCTTAATTGCCAACACAAACATACTGCAGTCTTCATATTTCCATTATGAATAAAATCAATACTTTTAATTTTTTCACTAGCTCTACCATATTTCTGATTCTCCTATGAACTACCCAAACTGAAGCATGGAGCAGCCAATACCACCACCACATGACCGTCAATCCCTTCTCTTCATCTCCATCAATGCTCAGGACAATTCAGAAATTTGGCACTTACGAAAATCTGTGGTGATGTGTGAGTATACAAAAATTCACTGAGCAAATAGTCAACATAAAATAAGTGAAATTATATAAACTTTTTCAAACTGATTCACAGCAAACCTCTGCCATGTGTCGGTACTGTCAGATGCTAGTAATTAATAAAATATTCCTTCATTCACAACAAAAGTCCTAGTAATGAATTGTTTCTTAACAGCTTTGTGTACCACAATTACAAACTTGAAATAAACATCATGATATGTCTTTTATGGCATATAAACACTGATTGGTGAATATAGTAGATAATAGTACTCTTTTTCATATATTTGATTTAAGAAGAAACTGCTAGGTACAGATGGCAAAGGCAAAGCACAAGGCTGTTTTCACAGGGCATAATTAGGATATCAAAAACTCTGTAAGCCTAAAGCATTAAAGCATTCTGGTACTAAAAAATTGAAGTTTTAAAAACAAATACAAAGAATTACTTAAGAGTTGCTACAAGATAAAATCAAAGAAAATTTTAACAGCAGGTTTTTTTTATCAACTCATAATAATATATACATACTGGTCCAAGGCAGTGAACCAAATAAATAGTCAACAACTGATAAAACCTATAAATTGTTAGGTTAAACTTCAAGAGCAAATAAATAAGGATCCTAATTAAATAAATGCATGGCACAATTCATATTCTTTGGTTTCTACTGGCACTGAAATGCAACACTGAAAAATAAATATAAATGTCTATCCCACCTGAGACTACTCCACGACTAGTATTCACTACTGCTACAGCCTGACTGTAACAGGCTACTTGGCAATCTTTCTGCCTCTTAAAATATAATTACAAAGGCAATCAACGGGCTTATGGCAAGCCTTATATTCATGGCAGTCCCCTGGATTTTCTTCTATACAGAAACATTTCTTAACTATACCATAACAGGGGTATTTCTTACATATCTGGTATCATTTCTTATAGTATCAGATTTTTGATCCTTCTGTTTTATTTGGCAGTTTTTGCCACAACTTAACAGATGCAGTGCCACTGCCACTGCTAATAACACTGCCCCTAAATTAAGCCAAACTCAGCCACACTCATGAACCATGTGGTTACTTAGCTGTCGAGCATTTGGAAATTCCTTACAGCAAACTTTACAGGTAACTTGTGGAGCATGCTGTGTGCGGCGATGATGGCGGAGCTGTGCAGCATCATTAAAGGTGGCCTGGCACTGGGAGCAGCTGACTGGAGTGGAGGCAACAGTACCTCCACCAGTGTGGACCCTACGGTGGACGTTGAGGTGTGAAGTAGTAATGAAGGTCGCCCCACAATCACCACAGGAGTATGGCCGCTCACCAGTGTGGGTGCGGCGATGCACAGTGAGGTGTGATGAAGTGACAAAACAAGCGCCACAATATTCACATGCATATGGTTTTTCCCCAGTGTGTGTCTTCATGTGGACCTTGAGACTGTGTGCTCGGGTAAAGCTGTTGCCACACAACTGGCAAGTGAAGGGCTTCTCACCTCGGTGCCGTCGCAGATGTACCTGTAGCGAGCCATTCTGAGTGAATGTGGCACCGCATTCCTCACATGTGAATGGCTTTCTAGCAGCATGTGTGGCAGCATGCTGCCTCAGAGCTGCCTTATCTGAGAACACTGCCTGACACACTCCACACTTTATAGAGGCAGCATTCACCACAACAACACTGTCCAGATTGTGTAGCTGTTTCTTGTGTCTTTTCAAACCACTTTTGGATACAAATTTTTGGTCACAAATACTGCACGTATATGAAGAATTTTTAGTAAAATGTTCTTTGATGTGATCTTGGAGTTCTAATTTTGTGGAGAATTCAGTACTACACAAAGCACACGAATTTTGAAGCTTTATTAGGTGAGCTTCCATATGGGCACGAAATTCTGCCTCATCAGTGAAATTAATATTGCAATCAGTACAATGATAGGCTACCACACGTACTCTGGTGCTCTTTCTTGTTTCTGCTCCATTAATGTTATATTCACTCACAACCTCCCCTTTAATCTTTTTTGGCCATGGATCCTCCTGTTCAATCACTTGCTCTTCCCTCTCCAACTCCACAGCCTCCTCCACAGTTTCAAGTGGTTCATCTTTAATGTCAGGAGTACTCTCAGTGAAGCACAGGTCATCTTTCATTTCATAAATCCTCTCAACAATCACCTCACCTCCTTCTTGGCTAGGGGAGGATGTAAGAAGTCCAGAAGGTGCAACAGTCTCCTCTATGAGGGTAAAGAACACATCAGGACTGGGATCAGCGCCGATGCCAGAATCTTGGCTCAGGGAGGATGAGGAAGAAGAGGAAGAAGACTTGTTAAGGTTGTCCCAGGATGGAGAGCCTAATTCAACTTCTTCTGCAACTTCCTCAAAACCTGCAACTGTAAATATGAATTTAATAATAAGTACTTTAATTTCTACTATATTTCCCTTGTATGACATGAATTAGTAAAACTAATCAATAGAAAAAATAAAACTTATGAGTTAATATCAAGGCATCATGCATGCATTCACATAATGGAAGCAGATTCAATTATAAAAACATATGATAAGGTCCATCCCAAACATGTAAGCATTTAACTCAGGTGATACTCACTCACAGAAAATCAATCTTAAAGAATATCAACATCTATCCCCCTCAAAGAATAAAACAATTCCAAAACATTCTTCACGATTAGTCATAGAAAAATGTGAATCTTGCTTTAATAAACTAGTGGATAAGTCACTCCAAGATACATATCATCTTCACCAGTTTGCAATGCTATGGCTGCTGAAGCTTCTAGTAATAGGTCAAACTTGATGTGACCTGTATCATATTTGGCTAAGCACAGGAAAGCAAATAACTTTAAGGAAGTTCAGCAACATTTTTGTTCCAGTAAATGCACATACTGGCTGAAACTAGGAGCTATGAGCTGAAAACAAGTTCACATGGCAATGTGTCAACTAGATCTTGAAACCCTAACATGCAGAGTATTTTATTACTAATCATAAATATCCACATGCATAGTAAATGTGTGTGTGTGTGTGTGTGTGTGTGTGTGTGTGTGTGTGTGTGTGTGTGTGTGTGTGTGTGTGTGTGTGTGTGTGTGTGTGTGTGTGTGTGTGTGTGTATTTACCAAGTTGTATTATACGAGGTTTGAGCGGGGCTCATAGTGTCCTGTCTCCATATCTCCATATCTCCAACATTTCCTAGAATTTATGTACATTGATTGCTTTAACAACTTCTTCTTTTAAACAATTCCAAGTGTCCACAATGCTATGTAGAAACTGTACTTTTTTGTGTCCTTTAAACACCAACTTTTTTTTTTCCTTGGCCTTTTGTCTTAGATCTTTTTCCTTCTGTCTTTCTTCCAAATTCATGTCTCTTTTAATCCATACATCTTATGTTCTTCATTTTGAGCCAGTCTTCAGCTCTTGCTGTTATTTCTTCCACTGCCAATTGTGATCTCATCCTCACATTGAGTGGTCTTGTATTTCCTTCACTGTATTTACCAATTCTCTGTGTTTCTTCAACCTCCTGTTCTAGGTTTTGTGTGTCATCCTGAACCTTTTGTATGACCTTTTTTAACTAATTCTCTCACCTCTCTTTTTCTCCCATATTTATTAGGATTTTTCTATTCCTGCAATCCATAAATTACCAAAACATTTCTTCCTTTCCACCGTATCCCTCATCAAGTTTTCCTTTTCCTTAATAATCTGTATGACGGTATCCTTAGCCTTGTCCTGTATTTGTTTCTTTATTATCTCAGCAACATTAATCTTTTCTTCCTCCCTTTCTTTTTTCCATACATTTTGCAATTCCATCAGCTTGGAGTCACTACAAACTTGATCAGTTTTTTTCTGAATTATCCTTCACTTTTCCTTTAAGATCTTCCAACTGGGCTTCATAGTTCACACATTTTTCCTTGAGGTCTTCATTTTCTTTTTTTATACTTCCTAATTCCTTCTAATTTCTATGTGATCATACTTCAGAACCATGCTTTTCACTTCCTTATTTTCTTTTACGAGTAGCTCATATTTCGTCATCGTACCAACTAACATTTCTTTGATAAGCCTCAATTCCCTTTCTACACTCACTAGCCTCCTTGTAGTTCCTCTGTTTTCATTTTGAAATCCTGAAAAATCTCCTGTATCATTTAAGCCTGCTAACCTCAGTCCAAGTGGCATTTCCAAGAGATAAGTTCCCGCAGGTTTATTGATGTCAGTTCTCCTCCAGGCTGGAGTTGACTCCTTCTCGCTATCCATATTAGCATTGCCCTCTTTTTTTCACTGATTCACTTTTGGAGACAAGACAAACTACTAATAGCTCCCCTCTCTCCTCTGTACATACATTACTATGTTCCTCCAGCAGTAAGGGGCCTGGTAGTTGATGTCGTTGAATGCCCTAGAGAAGCACATCCGGTCAGCACAAGTGTCAGTGTGTGTGTGTGTGTATTTATGGAAGTTATGTAAAGCAATACTATAAAAAATAGGGTTAAACTTTAATTCAATGGTTAAAAATATTTTCACAAGTTCTAAAATGGCAGCTAGATATATAGATTTTTTATTCCTTTTACGTATATAACATATAACACATAAACAGCAGCAAGAATTCACAAATAAAGTTCAAGAAAAGATTTTATATGAAAAAAAGAAATTTATACCTGGATTAATGCCTAGAAGCCAATGATCATAAAAAAAAAAATATGAAATTTAGTAAGAAACAAGTCCAAAAAAAGGCTTCAAGACAACCTTACTTTTTACAGCATGATAGTAGATAGTTAGCAACCTTGATATGTATCATGAAACAATTACTAAAGTCATCACTACAAATGTAGTCCAGATAATTTGCAATACTGTTATAGTCAGATGTTACCCAAACACAACTCTGATCCAATGACTTTAGTGTTTTAAATGACATATGTCACGGACTGAGGTAACTTTCATGAAACAAATTGAAGTTAGAAAGAGTCTTCAGTAAGAGAAATACTATAGGTAACATTCTGTGAAAAGATGTCAACATCTTTTTTCAGAAAATCACATTTCTTCTGATTCAATCACAAGTACTCAATGTAAAGGTCAGCTGGAACAAAGGAAACCAATCAAAACATGCAAATATATGTACTGCTTTCACTTGGTTGTTCTATAAGTAGTATACTATTAAACAATATCTCCCCTCTCATATTTTGAAAGGTCTAAGTGTTCCCAGAGTTTGAGTCAGTACTGTAGATTTTGGAAAAAACACCAAAGTGAAGCTATTCACAGGTGAGCAGGAAAGGGAGGACAGTACATAGCATATTGAAAGAGACCAATGAGGCATAAAGCTTATGACTGTATGTGATAGAATGAAGCAGATAGGCATCGCAGTATAGTAGTGGATTGCTATTGTATGAAGTGTACATTCCTATTGAAAAAGTCTTCCCTAAAAAATATATGTTTGTCTACAATAAACATTTCATAGAATGCAGGATAGTCATAAAATGCCAATTAAAATAATGATGAGAATATTCTACTTACGAGACACTGTAGTGATCAGCAGGAGGGCAAAACGCAAGAGAAAATGGCCTTGAGCAGTATGAAGAATACATTACTCTGATATTATGGTGAAAATGTATATTTCTATATGATAACGATGTTTCCAATATTAGTAACTGCAAAAATCACCAAAGAAAATAAAACAATGTGGCTTCACTCTCTTGACATCAGCCTCCCAGAAGACACTTCACTTTTTCCTAACTACAATTACATTCCATTATACATACTATCATCACTACAAATACATATGTATATCCCTTTCTGTGCCATTTATTTTCTTCCATATTTCAATGAACAACTGTCCAATTTAAAAGAACTGCTCTTGTTACCATCTCATACTAAACTTTCAGCTGATATTTACATTCTAGATTCTCAAAACTTCTGATCTCATATGCCATTAAATATTTTTTGTCAAAGTCAAATTTTAACCTTTACTTATTATTTTTTGCCATGTAATATGTACATCACACATCTTCCATTTAGCTTTTTCTATCAAGATATCAACCTTTTCTTCTCTTCATCAAGAACTCTATAGACTGTTCTTCATCAATCTGTGTAGAAATTTCTTTAACATGTCACTTCACAATCATAACATAAGCAGCCTCTATGATTACATACTGAACAAATGTTTTCTTCCAATTATTCCATCCACTTCCATGAAATGTAGATCTATGCCAACCACCAGATTACCTGATTAAAAATTCACCTAATTTTTCATATACTTCCATCTACCCTGCCTACTTCTACCATTCCTGAAATTCTCATGAGATGATACGTAATCCACTTCTATAAAATACATATCCTTGCCAGTTCACCTTATTAAAACTTCACCTCATTTTTCAAATATTTCCATCTACCCTGCCTATTTTTACCATTCCTGAAATTCTCCTATAGTTGAAGTGAAAAATGCTGCCCATCATTCATCACATATCCATATAAATTGTAAGAGATAGAGCAGTGGCTAGGAATTGCTGCATTCTTATTTCAAAGGTGTGACAAGGCTTTATGTAAATACCTTATCTCACAAGCTAAGCCTTCTAAGCCACTACCAAACATCAGGTGATCCCCTAGACAATGAAAATACACTTATGCTGCTGTTGAGAATATAACGTTTATGCTAATTTCCAAACAAGATAAGTCTAGCTGAGCATATTATATCCAAATTCTCATGCTTGTTTATGATGGAGCTGTTAATGAGAATCATTTATGTACATCTCTTACATAATAATAGACTACTATTGACTACAGTGATCAACAACATGATAAAGCAGCTTTTTGCTCTCCTCTCTCTTTACCTAGCACATTTCATCTTCTATTATCTACTTTTCCCTTTGACACAATAATAAACTGATGTGTATGTTTAAGTTTGTGTGCGTGTGTGTGTGTGTGTGTGTGTGTGTGTGTGTGTGTGTGTGTGTGTGTGTGTGTGTGTGTGTGTGTGTGTGTGTGAGTGAGTGTGAGCGTGAGTGTGAGTATGAGTGTGTGTGTGTTTACCTACTAGTATTTATGTATAAGTTGTAACAAGGAGAGAAACTATGCTCTTCTTGTTCCATCTAAACAGTAAAACCCCATAAGTCAGCATTCAAGTTGGAAGTCCATATAAGTTGGCAGAGCAACAAAATACTGCATTTATTTGAAAATGTAGTTGGCACCATACTGCCAGATCAAATTCAATATAATCTATTTTGTAATAATTAACAAGTAAATTATGACACAGCCCTAAGAAGGATTGCTAGTTCTTGTTGCAATTTATCTTCCTGGTGTGGTCTTTTTTACAGGTTGTTTTTGCAGTCTGATCTATTGCTCTTTCATTTCCCTAAAATACCTAAAGAATCAATGTTCATATAAAAAGCAATTTTTCTACATATATGTTGCATCTGAATATTTTTTTTCACAATAAAGGAAAATCAATCAGAGGTAAGTGTATACAACTCGGGATTATGAGTCAGGCGATAAGGACTCTGATTACCTGCGACATCATTGGGAAGAATGTACTGGCACACAGTGAGATCGCTGTTCAGTGGGTCTTCAGTGAGGCCAGCTGATGCCAGGGAAGGAGAGTCCACAAATGTGACCCCAACACCCGCTTCCTCCAGCACCACCCCAAGCTCTCCCCCAACCAGTTCACCTCCCACTTTGGCCATCTGGCAAGAAGCTGCAACATCAAATCAATTTCAAAACATGCAATCATCATATTCTTCATGTTTTGCCACTCAAAATAAAGGGCTTGGTTATAAAAATATAGAAGGTAGATAATCCACACTGATATCCTGATCTGAATGCTTTCTAAAAATAAAGAAGAAAAATATTCTGATAGGTGACCAATAACTACAATTAATATTTCAGTACAAATTCAAAGAAAGTATTCACTGTATCTATAATACCAAAACATGTTTCTTAACTTAAAAAACAAAATATAATATTTTTTCTCACGGAAAAATTTAAACTGTATGACAAATAAAGTATGTACATATTAAAAATGATAAATAACTGGCTTACAATTACCCTTTCATGCACGAGTAAATTTCAAAAGTTTTCTTCCTAATACCTCTTCTCTTGGATAAAACATTGCAAATTTGATTTAGAGGAAGTTTTATTTCCTTTAAAATCCACAATTAGGCTCATATTATACAGCACTATATTCTTAAGGAAATTTGCTTTCCAATGGTCACAAAAATTCACAAAAGAAGTAATTCCATTAATTTTCTCTCTTAAAAACAAGAAAATTAAACTTCATAACTCAGAACTTATAATATTTTTTTTATGAACTTTGAAATGACACTATTACCATTGTGATTTTGTCAATTACATTCTCATGGATATTAAGAAAAATTGAAGTCAGGATTCACCTCCAACTATTATATGCAGACTAACTGAGTAACAGAGTGAAACTGACCAACTATCTAACAGACAACTCATTTTAGAAACATCAGTGTTCCCAATTCAATACTCTTGTGAAAATTATGGGCATCTTTAATTCACTAGGCACTAGCAACTCTAGCTAGAATATTAAAGTATAGCAACTCTGAAAACAATGATGTCAGCTGCCCCCAATGGGGATGTTATCTTGGGGTATCCGTTCATTTCACCCACATACCAATTCGCCACACCATGAAGTCATTTCACCCACAGTGTAGTCATATTGCCCACATAGCACCCACACTGGGGAGTCATTTCACCCACACTATTCACAAGTGTTTATCAATGACTATAGAAAAAAAAGTGGTCGTGTGTGTGTGTGTGTGTGTGAGAGAGAGAAAGACAGAGAGAGAGAGAGAGAGAGAGAGAGAGAGAGAGAGAGAGAGAGAGAGAGAGAGACGATTAGGTAAGATTCCAAAAACTGTATATATTTTTCATCCCAGAGTCAGAGGACATGACAGGGAATGTGTGAGCAAATTGACTCTCACATGTGGGTGAATTGACTCTCATATGTTGGCGAAATGTCCTGTGGGGGAAATGACTTGTGGACGAATTTGCGTGTGGGCCAAATGAATGTAAACTTATCTTGGACAATGCCAGAGACACTACTCATCCCTGGATTAGTAGGTTGGAATACAGGCTTATTTGAATCATATTTGGACCCTTGTTGTGGCAGATTTGGATCTTTCTTAACTGTCACACACACATAACATATTTGGACCCTTGTTGTGGCAGATTTGGATCTTTCTTAACTGTCACACACACATAACATATCATCGTTTTAGCATTTCCTCTCAATTCAACCATGCCTCTCATACATACTTTAATGATTTTTGTATGTATTATGTAAATACACACAGACACACACAACATATTTTCAACACTAATTAGCTGCAAGGGCTGAATAAGCTAGCAAAAGAGCCGAATAGGCCATTAAATGGTCCCAGGGAGCCAAGGTCCAAGCAAACCAGCAGGAAGTGGGTTGCATCAAGGAAAAGACACATACCCCTGACAGCCCTGCCTTGCTGGGATAGAGAATCTAACCTGCATATATTTTTGGAAATGTCACTAAAGGAAGTGTTTTAGAATTATCTAAAACACACAAAGCGGTAAATGTAGCTATGAATTACAGATAAAAGTGTCCAGAAATATGGTTCTTCCATTGCAAAAATGACACTAACATTTGCAAACCTCTATAAAAGAGTGTTCAACATGATTTAAGACAATACCTATTCATGCATAAAAACAAAAAATAAATAATAAAAAATACATTGTACACACCAACATCTTTCCATTGTAAACTACACTCATTGCACTTGTAAAGTGACTTGTGTTAAATGTTCTGCCTGATATGATACCCTTTCCGCAAGACATAAGAAGCATTCCTTCCTGACCGTCACCTTTCCTCCAGTGAACCATCTGTGCGATCCTCTTCACCTGACCTCAAGCTGCGGGCTCACCCTGTAACCTCCTCCTGTTATCCTTCACTGGAGCATACTGACGAAGAGGAGCGTAGTACATAGGTGATCGCCGAACTCCGCACTGTGTTAACTTGCTCAATACCATCCCACTAACACCGACAAATTCATCTTTATATTTCCTCGTCTCTGCCAAACGGGGATTTAAAAAATAGACGATCCCGTACGAGTGGGCAGTACACCTAGGAAATATTAGGAGTGTGCCAGGACAACCTTACAAACCCCACTGACTGACTTACGAGGCACCGGAGACTCACAAGAAGATCTCTGTTGCTCGGTCGATATTTCTGGCTTGTTTACTTGCGGTGCTTCTGCGTGTGGCCGCTAGATTGCTCCACTTCCCCGGCTCAACTACGGTCCCTGCCATGTCCAGCCTTTTTGTAGATTCCAAGAAATATAAATAAGAATAAAAAAGTAAATAAATCAGCAAGGAAACCAAAGGAGGCTGTAAAAAGTATAACATTCTTTTGGATTGCCGGGAATGATAATGACAGAGGGAAGAGCTAAAGTTAGTTTTAAATCTCCCCTTCCTTTTCTTCCTTCAGTTCTTCTCTCTTCTTTTTAACTTATTGAGTTTTGCGGAGGAAGGAAGGAAGAGAGAAGAAATGGAACTGCAATACGTGCAAGAAAGTGATAAGAAAGTGAGCAAACACATAAACAAAGATGAAATTAAACAAATAAAAATCGGAGAGAGAGAGAGAGAGAGAGAGAGAGAGAGAGAGAGAGAGAGAGAGAGAGAGAGAGAGAGCAGTCTATACATTCGCAGATAACAATGGGAAAGAAACACATAGCTAAATATCAATTGTGAATTATGAAAATAAACAGAAACGATTCCCTGCGGGCTTCTTGTGTGTCAGTTATGAACAGCTGAATATAACACGATGTCTTACTAAATACCAAAATAAATAAAGGAATAAGGCGATGAGCAACGGAATCACAACAGATCGCAAAATTGAACTTTACATAAGTCACGACAGTCTGACAGGTAATGGCTACCGCTTTCCCTATGACTCCACGTGTACCTGACCGCTCTTCCCGGTAGTTTGTATATTGCCATTGAAATATAAAGTATATAAACAAGGAAAATCGTGTCCACACTGTTTGATGTAGTACTACCTTGTGTGAATGACGCGAGTTGCCCCAGCCAGCCGTTCCCCGCCGCTTAACACCACGCAAAGAACGCTTCTGAAACATACCTTTACCCCACCTATATTCAATAATGTTTTTCAAGGTTATAGTTAGAGATTAACAAGATTTGTACATTTATATAACGGAAGAACAGCCTTGAAAACACACCTATCTGTAGTCTTTGAAATAGTCGTGGTGAGACTCAGTCCTCCAAGACGCACACTTCGTGTTAGCTAGACGCCCTTGGTGAGGAAGGAAGTAACGTTTCATCTAGAGGTCCTTTATAAGCTTTTAGCGTAACCATTCTACAATAAATATTAATGAAAGACAGGGAAGTACAGAAGAAAGAATAGGAGGAGGAGCTATATGGGAAGAGCCATGGGGAGGTGGGATAAGTCAAGAGAAGCCGGAGGTAGAAGGGATGGATATGGAAAGATATCAATCAATCAATCATGGGGGGCATACGCCGGGGGGCGCGTTGCCTCGCCTACCCTACGGCGCCACTCCTGGCGGTCACGCCTCGCGAGTCTCCATGCAGGCTCCCTTCCTATACCGAGTAACTATCAGCAGGAGGCATGGACTTGCCGCAGCCAAGAGTTCTGTGGGCGTCCCCTTGGCCTCCTCCAAGTCGGGTTGTCCCTTACAGAAACAGCCCGACAAGCAGGGTCGGCTTCCGGGTATCGCGCCACATGCCCATATAGCCGCATTTGCCGCTGACGGACTATGCTAGTAATAGGCCTCGAATCGGTCTCACGGAAGTCGCTGATTTGACACAGTCACACCAGCAGTATCCCATGATCCTGCGAAGGCATCTAGTACCAAAGACATCAATTCGCCTCTTCAGGTCGGTGTTCAGTGCCCATGTCTCACAACCATAGAATAAGACAGGGATCACCAGCGACTTGAAGATCCGAATCTTTGTCCGTCTGCACAGGTATCGACAACGTCAAATACTCGTGTTGAGCGAATCCATAATGCCGTGGGCCAGGCCAATCCGCCGTGTGACTTCTTGGCTCGACCCACCATCGTTATGTACTACACTACCAAGGTATGTGAAGTTTTTCAAGATCTCAATGTCCTCGCCACACGCATGGACAGACTGTACTGTTTCATCCAGCACGCCTCCAAACACCTGCTGCTCCTGCTGCTGGGAGGAATCCAACGAGTAGTAAGAGGCAGCGGCGACGGCGTGCCAGGCTGACTGCCTCCTCCTTGTATCTAGGATCACTTCTATAGTGGTAGGTTATGATGTATATACAAAACATTGTAAGTCTAAGATGTATAGTCTAAGGATGAACAATGATGATTGTGAACATTTGGTGGTGGTGGGCACCACGAATGTAAAATATGTGAGTTTCAGGATTGTGATTGCTTGTTATTCAGTACTTACGTTTGTTGAGACATTTCTGCCGCGTTGTCCTTTGAACTGGAGGAAGTGGAGCGGAAAAGAGTCAGGATGTGACCAAGGATATTATAGAATCCTTGGATGTGACCAAGGCCTGTCTGAGGCTGTGAGGTTGTGTTGGTTTGGTTTTCTTCAAGGATATTACAGTTAGAATCCTTGTTTTTCTCTGTGCCACAGTGATCAATGCCCACTGCCTAGTAATGCTGATGATCGAGTTATCGGATCGAGTTTTCATTATAATATGCTCTTCCCGTATGCTATAATAATAATGATAATAATAATAATAATAATAATAATAATAATAATAATAATAATAATAATAATAGATGACTAGCACAATTATTGTGCTAGTCATCTTGAGTGTCAAAGCAAGCTACACACTCCTGACTGTTGAAGTCAACTGTTTTTTCCACTGTTTATTTAAACCTAAATTCTACATATATGTCGTGATTTTGGGGCTGGTTTTGGAACATGATTCCGAGGGAACCTAATCCAGTAGCTGGCAACTCTGCAGCAGCTGGTCGTCAGTCGTCACTTGTGAGCAGCGCCGGCGCGGGCACTGACTGCGGAGGGAGGCTGCAGCCTGCAGGTTACAGGTGAGATGCTGCAGTGGCAGAAGATTGCAGCTTCAATCTGAAAGATAATTCAAGATTAAATCAAGTTTTGTTTCTGTTGAGGTAATTTCAATGATCAAGTTAATGTATGGAATTTTGACAGACGAATTTGATAACATAAAGCAAGGATCCGATATAAGAGATATGGTGGGGCTTGTTAATAGCAGTTCTTTTTGTAATCCACTAATGGCCCTCTTCAAGAGGCCAAAATATATCAAATTTAGGGAACTTAAAAGTCTAAGGAGGAAAGTGAGGGGGGGAGATAAATTCCTAGAAATATGCCATCAAAAGGGATATCTATCCCCAGTACGCCCTTTACTTTATTCTAACCTTTCCAAATTACTAACGTCAATAATTGGGTGCTCTGCCTTTATATTCCCTGCTGCACTAATTTGATCCACTATCTTTGTGATCTCCATTCCTAACCAGCTTGGAGGCATGGTGGGAAAAGTAGGGTTCCTTACTTTTCAAAATATGGCATTTCATCCTTAGATGTTTCATGAGTGGCCCAATATAGCATAATTTTACTTCTCCAACCCTAAGATTGTAGACAGTGTAATGCTGGCACTGGTGTAGTCCCAATACTGCACACTTTAGTCTATCAAGTGTTCAAAGAAAGACGTAAGTCTTTGCTTCGGTGAGTCCACTAAGAGCTATTGAACTGGTGTGGCAGTACCTTGGTTAATAGCCCAAGCCCAATTAAAATTGAGCAATGCGCTATTAATAAGATTATCCAGATAATAGGCAGATATACAGTTGTATAATAAAACAAAAAAATGTCTTGGTCAGAAGTCAGAATGTCTTCAGTTCCCATGTACTGTATAGATTGTTTAATTTAAGAATGGTTGAACATATAAGAAAAAACTAAAAAAAATGCATAAGAATGGATTTGAAAATAATTGATGAGTAATAGGTTTAGGGTAACCGTTGCTTGCATGAATTACATTCTTCATTTTATTTGTTGCTAGGAGATCTATATGGAATTTTTTTGCATTTTTATTTGTATAATGATTTGTCACTGTCTTTATTTTACAAAACATTGCAGTCATGCGGGTAAGCCCAGGTGCCATTGTGTGGACATTGCTGGTGTTGGGAGGTGCCTCTCTAGTTGGTCAAGTTGTAAGAGTTCTAAGCATTGATGTTGATGAAACACTTCAAGATGACAAGAATGATAGGAACCAGTCAAGAGGACCACATGATGGTCTTGGTTCATCTGATGATCACATCCTATGGTTTATGCAAGTAAGTGGCTCAATCTTAAAAGGATCTTGTTTTTATTTTATTTGTTGTTTTCTTTAGTTTTTGCAGTAAATTTATTGTATCTGGCTTTTTTATTTATCTATTCATTTTAGGAGGGAGATCAAAAGATTGGGAAAATACCAAAAACTATATTTGAAGTAGTGATTCATGAAACTTAATTTAGAAGAAAGTTTTCCAAAGATAAGAAATTACATTGAAATATGACACCTTTGAGACAAGGAATATGAGTCTACATTTTTAACTGTGAGGTACTGTCACTCTAGTTTCAGTAAATTTAAAAAATAAGAGGCCCACTTTTTTACCTAATTGTTTAACAGATCTCGGACCTTCATCTCAGTATCTTTCAAGATCCTACCAGATCTACAGAGCTGATGGAGTTTGCCTCTATAACAGTGAACAGCATCAGGCCAGCAGTGGTCTTAGCCTCAGGCAAGTTGAAAGTAGTATTGGGTTTAGTTTTGACATCAGGAAATCAAGTGCTTGAGAACTTTTAAGATTAACGTTCCAATGTCTCCTTCTGCAAACCTTTTCAAATATTCATTAATTGTAGAAAATTAAGTTAAGTTGTGTTTGCCCACAATTGTAAATTTCAAGAAGCAGGAAAACAGCATTTTCTCAGATAAAGATTTTTCAGGTGATTTGACCGATGCCAAAAATGCTGACATGTTAGGTTCTCAGCAGTATGTAGAGGAATGGGCCACCTATAGTGATGTTCTCAAGAACAGTGGAGTTCTCAACAAAACTACTTGGCTTGATATCCGAGGAAACCATGGTAAGAAATATTCATGTATTCTTCATATGAAGAATATACAGAAGTTATGCATTTGATACTTCTTATGAATGATGTCCCCAAAGGCTCTTACGGCCAGTTGCATTGTCTTTTCATAAACTTCTGAATTATATTTTTCCTATGTTGGTGAACCCCTGAACAAATAGGAAGTGCTAGTTTTACTGTCTTCTTTTTGTATGGGTGTTCCCCAACCTTATTGGATTATTTACCAAAGCTTTGGGGAGTTAGTGCTACCAACACTGTTTTATTATCACTGAATGGCTAAAGATGGCAAGTGTGCATTACTTTAAGCAATAATATGCTAACTATCCCCATGGAGCACAACAGAGAGAGAGAGACAGAGAGAAAAGCTCTTGTCCACAATTTATGAGCAGAAGTGGACATTCACAAATCTGGTTATGTCACAGTTCAGTGCTGGTAAGCGTGGTAACTATACCCTCATTAGCAACAAGAATGTGACATGGGAGAGGATACATTCTTCATCCAAAATGAAAAGAAAATTACTGAAAAAGAAGGCATAAATACATTAGAAAATAAAAGGTAGAGATGACATCGGTGGGCGGTTGTAAGCATGACGCAGACACCATCTCACCATCTCTGACTCATTACACCATATTACTCAGTAAACATTTGTCATCTGTGAAGAGAGGAGCTCACCTTGTCAAGGAGCCAATAAACTGTCATTCCTGATTGAATATATATACAGGTACCTCTTGTTTTACACTTGTTCGTTTTATGTGTTTTGGAATTTACACGGGGTCCAATAGTGTTGAGATGATTCATTTTGAAAAACAAGTCATTAAATAGCTTTCCTGTACATTTGTAAATGTCATAATTGGCTAAAAAACATTTCATTATTTTACAGACAATTTTAACGTGCCTTCATTAAGCAGCAAGGAGAACTTGTACCAGCAGTACAGTATCCAGGGGCCTCATCATTCTCGCTCATACAGTTACACTGTCAAGCAAGTTGGCCAGTCTGTAACCTTCATAGCTGTTGATGCCTGTCTTCTCCCAGGCCCAAGAAGACCATTCAATTTCATTGGTAAGGTCATACAGTCACATTGCTTTGTTTTACACTTGTGTCCTATTTTGTGAATGCTATCAAGCCATGTCATTGATTGGCTAGCTATGAGATAATCCCTTTTGACTGGGAGACTATGGTGCTATGAAGTATGCATGGGCGTGTGGTGCATTGTCTGGGCTACCCCTATGTGTGATTGCCACCCTGGTTTATAGATTGAGTTGTATTCTATTGGGAAATTCATGCGGGTTATTTATATCCTCAAAATGTGTATGCAATTTAGAATGAATTTCACCCACTGAAGGAAACAAACAAAATGCATTTCATCCCCATCTATATTGTGCACAAAACTCAGTCACTGTCAATGGAAGACGAATTATTTTATACCAACAAACATTGAAAGCATTTTGTTTTTTTCAGAGGTTTACTACTTTCTCTCTCTCTCTCTCTCTCTCTCTCTCTCTCTCTCTCTCTCTCTCTCTCTCTCTCTCTCTCTTTATATATACAGTGATTCCTCTTGATTCGAACTTAATTAGTTCTTTTTGGCTGTTTGAATTGTGAAAATTCAAATTAGGAAGCAATTTTTGTCATTGAAAATAATGTAAAAACATTTAATCCATTCCAGTTTGTTTTAGATAAAAAAAATACTACACTCAACCCCAGCTATTGCGAGAAATTGGTCCCTTAACATCGCCGCAATACCTAAAAACGCAATAGCCATTGTTAAGAAGTAATGAGAAAAAATAAAATTGGTCCTGACCCACAAGAGTGGCAACATGATTTAACATATTGGCACCTTGTTTTCCCCTCATCTCATCATAATTCATAGATATCCTTCACATTTTAAGAGTATAAAGTAAACGCAGACATGAAATGCATAAAAAAACAGGCATAACAAAAGACTTATATACTTCAGTGTAAAACTCCCGAGTCCGATGAAGACTAGACAAGCCTTCCCCCGGATCCCCGCCTCCCTCCCATGCACTAAATACAGGAACAGATCGCGTAGTATTTCCCCCTTCCCCCTCCCTCCGTCCTTATCCTCTCCCATTCGATACGCAAACAGAGTAGGCTGCCCCCCCCCACTCCCTCTCTCCTCCAGCCACTCATCATCCTCTCTCCCTTCTCCCCCCTCAACCTCTCTCTCTCTCTCTCTCTCTCTCTCTCTCTCTCTCTCTCTCTCTCTCTCTCTCTCTCTCTCTCTCTCTCTTATCAAGTAGAATATATTCTCACAGCATCATTTCCAACAGGAATTATTTCAAGAAAAGTATAAATTATTGTGTAAAAATGCAAATTATTATATTGTTGTAGTTTGTGCGAATGACAATGATATTTAACAATTTATTCTTCATTGGTTGTTTAAAGTGTTAAATATATCTTCATCAATAAATAAGTTTGCCTGTGACCAACAATGATATTTAACAATTTATTTTTCATTGGTTGTTTAAAGTGTTAAATATATCTTCATCAGTAAATAAGTTTGCCCGTGACCAGACTAGAAGGCCGCATTGACTGGGATGGTAGGTAGGAGGTGACCGGGGTGGGTTGGGGGCTGGAATAACCAAGGCAACTAGGGGACGGAGTAACTTGAAAGCTGTTCCTGAGTCACACTAGAGAGAGGTGGACAGGCGGAGAAGTGCAAGCGAGACCAGCAGCGTTGGCCGCCACGTGTGTTTCTGTTCGAATTGAGACGCCATGTTCAGATTGGAGGTCGAAATTTGTTAGCCAAATGTGTTCGGATCGGGAAGTGTTCGAGTCAAAGGGTGTTCGAATTAAGAGGTACCAATATATATATATATATATATATATATATATATATATATATATATATATATATATACTGAGGGTATATTTGGCCAGGAGATATTCTCTTATGCATATTTCATTGAAGGTGATGGCTAGTTGGGCATTTATTATTTTCTTCTCAATGCCTTCTCTTTGTCTGAGGAGTCTTTATTCTTTTTTGGAGAGAATGTATGACCGCTGAAGCTAGTCATTTTTTTGCTATATCGCAATTTCGGGTCAGAGACCCTTCTTCAGTAGCAGCTCTCGGTGGAGTGAGTGAGCAGTGTCTGCGTGGGACTATTTATTGCGTGAGGTGCCTGGTGTGACTGTGCTTGGTGACCCCTGATTGGCTGGGGGTCAAGTTGGTTGTTCACCAGTACATCTGTGGAGCATTATATTTCTTTGTGGACTTGTTTCCAGGTGCTGCCGTGTGTTTGGGCTCTTCTGATGTAGGCACTAATGGTGGAGTCTTTGTACTTTTGGGGGCATTCACTCCTACCGTTAAGGCCAAGTCCTGGGATAGAAGGTTTGGTATAGACTTGTGTGTTGAATTTACCTTCTTGATTGACTAGTACGTCAAGGAAGGGCAGGGATCCATCTGCATCGTCTTCAGTGGTGAAATTTAGGGTGGATGTTTTTTGGAGATGGAGTCTGAGGTCTTCTGCTTCTTGCTTAGACTTGGTTTTAATGAATATGTCGTTTATGTAGCAGCAGCAAATCTTGGGTTTTGGGAAAGTTTTGAAGGCTTCTTCTTCAACACATCCCATAAAAAGTTGAACAAGAAGCCTTCAAAACTGTGAAATCCTTCCCTTCACCTATATTGGCATGATGACCAGAAGACTCACCTTCCACCTAGCATCTGGGGCACCAAAATCCCACATACATGGAAACACCATGCAATAATAAAAAGAGTATACCTAGAGAAGACTACGGAAATCATAACATCAGCTGCAGACCCAAGACGACTCGCCATACTGGAAGCCTTATATATCAAAAAAGAAAAGCCTACACTCAACATCCAAGCACAAGAGTTACAGGGCCTACCAAGTATGCGCACCACGGTTCTACCCAACACCATCGAACCGAATGCAGGATTAAGTGAGGCCGCTCCCAGCCAATCAGAAGCGCGCACAACCAACTTGACCCCCAGCCAATCAGGGGTCACCAAGCACAGTCACACCAGGCACCTCACGCAATAAATAGTCCCACGCAGACTCTGCTCATTCACTCCACTGAGAGCTGCAACTGAAGAAGGGTCTCTGACCCGAAATCGCGATATAGCAAAAAAAGGACTAGCTTCAGCGAAATCATACATTCTCTCCAAAAGAGGATAAAGACTCTCCTCAGACAAAGAGAAGGCATTGAGAAGAAAATAATAAATGCCCAACTAGCCATCACCTTCAATGAAACACACACACACAGACAAAAACTGTTATATGGCTTTTTTCCTTTGAACTCTTTTAGGAATGGTAACATCCTCTGAGATGCGTCTATTAGAGGAGTTTGAGAGGGCCAGCCGTAAGAGCAACTACACCATCTGGTTTGGTCATTATCCCACTTCATGCATCCTATCCCCTGAACCAGGCATTCGGCGGGTTATGGGTCGAGGTTTAGCTTATCTCTGTGGACACCTGCACACTCTTGCAGGTCTTGTTCCTAATATGTACACCCGACAACACACAGGCTCCCTTGAGCTGGAGCTTGGGGACTGGAAAGACAGCCGACTGTAAGTTTTTATCATATATTTCATTGTTATTTTAACTTAGAGGTAATAAAGATAAGGAAAGTAAAGGAAGTATATGATGAAGCTGTTGATAAGGTCCTCAGAGATGTAAAAGAAAGAAGAATAGTGAATATTTTGAGTATAAAAAGACTGTTTAATAAGTAAGTGGAAATACCTGAAGGGAGAAGAATAAAGATTATGGAAGAAAATTGAGTGGAATATATTTAGAAATAACCAAAGATTATGCATACAAAATAAGGAAAGGAAAAGGAACAAGAATAAATTATTAATGGGATGAAGTAAAAGGTGAAAAGTGGTGAATTTAGAGGGAATTTGAATACCTAAAAGAAATGGATTGAATATCTTAAGGAATTGATTGAAAGGAAGAACCAAGAAGCAATAGTGAGATTCATTGGGGAGAAGGGATAATAAAAAGGAATATGAGCAGAACTATTAAAAAAGAGAAAGATTATGGGAGTAATCAAAATTTTATACATTTTAGAATGCATGTGGCACATGGAGCTTTATAGGTAATATGGTGAAATGGTATTAATTGAGAGCACCTTGCCTTTAGATTGGTTTCAGGAGATGGGAAGTAGCAGATTAGGCATAATCCTTCTTTGCAAATTTAGATATAAAAACTGATGAAGGATGAAGAGAAAAAAAGAGGAAATTAGTTTATTTACCACCTTGCCACCTAAGGAGCACCATTACAACTTTAATGCACTAACACATCCTAGATATAGATTTTTGAGAATTCCGTGCTGACCACAAGATGATTTTGAAAATGCATAATCCTATTTTTCTTTACAGTTTTCGTGTAGCTGCAATAGACCATGGCCTGTTTTCTTTTACTGATGTGAAGCACGCCTCGTGGCCTATTATCCTCGTAACAAACCCTAAGCATGCCCTGTTTGCTATGAAGCACCATGAGCCACTGCACCTTATCCAGGAGTCCACACACATCAGGTTTGTGCACACATGGAGGGCTTTGCACCTAATCTTTATTTTTAAGTTCTTAACTGAATACAGTATAGATCAATTTTTTATTTCTATACACATGATGGAGGCACTGACTAAATGCTGTAAATAGCAAAGAAAGCTCTTCTTAATCAACCATTCCCTGGAAATTTGTATGTATAAGTGCTGGTCAGTGTTTTTGAGGTGTCATAAAATTGGCACTTTTAAGATATTCAAGACCTGTCTCAGTGGAAAAATAAACTTATGAGTCGAGCTCCAGGATTTGGTGTCAATTTGCTAAAAGAGAGAAAATAAGGTTATGAGGGAGTAAAGAAAAGTTGCAGATTTAGAGGATGTTTAGCAAAATATCTAAAGAACTGAAAAATGTCTGTTTTTGGAAGGTCAGTAAGTGTGGTGCATGTATATTTCATAAAGAGTATGATGCTGATAGACCATGTTCCTTGTATGAAAGTATAAATGATAATGAATGCATATACTACAGTTTAAATAACCCAGGAAATTAATTAATAAAACATTCAAGTATTTAGGAAGTGTAACAAGCAAGGGTTTTGGAATGGATGAAGTAAGAGAGAGAAAAAAGAAAAATCTGGGGTAGTTATATGAATCACCAAGAAAGCAAGGAAGTAAGTCACCTATACTGGAGCATTGTGTTTCAAACCTTAACATATAGTAGTGAAAAGTGAACAATTCTTGATGGACACATGAGAGAAATTAAGAATAAGAAAATTATTTAAGGATTTATTTGAGGTGTGTGATGCCAATAGGAATGGAGGTAAGTTTCTGGAGTTTAAGAAGGAATAATTGAGATTGTTGAGTCCTAAGGAGATGATGGATGGTGAAGAATTGAAAATGAGTGTTGAGAATGAAGTGGAAGTGACTGAAGAGAATGTAGAAATATGTGAGTGAGGATAGCTAATAGATAGGTAGTTGTTTGGGGAATGAAAGGATACGAGGTACAATTAACAAAATTTGTTCGTGGCTATCCTATGAGAAAAGAGGCATCAGACAAAAGATGAAAAATTAGTCTGGTTAATTGTGCTTTTCTTTGCAGGGTGTTGGTGTGGTCTCTATCATCCATTGTGGAGGTCAGAGTGAGGATTGGAAAAGGGCCATGGCTTACATTGACACAAGTGAAAGGGGGCCCTCTCTTTGTTACTCCTTGGAACCCACAGAAATATTTGGCAGAGCTTCACACACTTACGGTACTGATATCCTTTTCTATGGTCATTATTAATTGTAAGTAAAGTGTGTGTATTGTAATTTTGGATTTCCAGAACATTAAAAATGAATTTCAATAAGTAAAGAAGAAGAAATTCAATGCATTAACTTGAAAAGATTTGATGATCTAGGGCTTTTTTTCTCCACTTTTTTTTTAGGTGTATGCAAGAGACTCTAGCAGCAGAGAACAAACAATAGAGCAGCCCTTCTCCCTTGATGGCTCACAGCCCTCTTTTAGATTCTGGCCAAGAGCTCTCCTCATGTCCAACGTTTCTATGTTTGTGAGTCTGCCTATACATAAATTATTGTTACCATTATAGTCTTACATCACCATCAATGTTAACTGGCAAATACATTTAGTATACTACTCTCAGTTGTATAAAGTGTCTTGCATCTCTAGTGGACCCAGTCACCTCATACAATACAGTACGTTACATAAGGGAGGACTTCTCATGGTTTCTGTTAGTCTAATTGGCAACTGATTATTATCATGGTGTGGTTGGAATCAGGCATTTCAGGTGTGAGATGAAGGTGTCACGAGATTTCCCCACTGTTGCCACTTCACCATAAATCATGGGTTTACCTTATTCTCCAAACCCACTTCATCTCCTTTACTCCTGTTTCTGTCTGTCTTTGTTTTTATATAAATTGGTTCATTACCAATTTCTAACTCTTGTTCCATATCACCGTTGAAGTAAAAATAAGGTGTGTTTTATGTATAAAGGTCTTCCCCACCCATCCTAAACGTGGCATATGAGCAGGGAAGCGTGACCTGACCAACACACCTCACTTAACCTGCCACACTAGACAGAAAACACGTCCTGATAGTGTTAATGATTGCCAGTGTGATCGCCGCTTAAACAATGACGCCACCAGTAAATGCAGACTGCTATAGAAGAGCTGCCTACCAAGCCAATGAATTGTGTGTGTGTGTGTGTGTGTGTGTGTGTGTGTGTGACACACACACACACTCACGCACACATGCAATAAACGATATATGCACGTGTGTGTCTGCAGAATGAATTTCAAGGTAAAGTTGCTTAATGTTTACCTCATAGTCATAGGTTTGTATTTTATCACCGGAGTATAAGACGACCCCTCAATTTAGGAGTCTTAAGATTGGCAAAAAAAGTCATCTTATACTCTGGTATATATAGTAGATATATAATAAATTTCAGTACTTTTGTATTTCTGACAACTGACAAGTATTATTTTTTTTTATTACCCAGTTCATGTATACATTAGACTATTGATTATATATATCTCCAGTTCCAGTTCCTATTTGGCATTATGGTATGTGTGTGTGTGCTGCCTCTGTGCATCCTGCGCTATGTTCACCGTCTGGCCCTTGGTAAGACAGTCTCTCACTCATTTCTTTTAACTCATTACTGTAGAGGACTATTGAGTGTGATTGAATGGATGTTGTTTTGTTTTTATATCTTGCCAAACATACCCATCCATTTATTGTAAATACATTTCCAATCCATACCAGAGAATGAAATTATAAAAGAAAATAAAGTGGAAGTTTTAAAGCACTAATAATTTAGAAAGAAGCATGACTGTAGAGTTGTTGTAATTCAGAATCTCATCTCTTTCCTTTATTTCAGAAAAACGAATGATTCGTCCAAGACTGAGATGGAAATTCTGCAACCTATGGCTACGCAAGCTATGGGTCCTGGTGTCAGTGGACCGGCTCTTCTGGCCTCTGGTTGTGAGTGCTGTTTATGTGCCTGTTGGTAAGGGACTTTTGCTTCTGAATAATTGTATAGATGTGTGTGCATGCATATCTGCATATTTGTTGTTATATCCATAAATTTTTTGTTTGTTTAAGAAACATATAGTATATTGAAATTCATGCCTGCTTGATGTTTCTTTAAGGTCATTAACAAATAAGAATGTTAGGGTATTAGCAATTAAAACAATGTATTTATGAATATATATTTTAAATCCAGATTAAAATATGCATTTAAATATTGGTCAGCTCTGGTTATAAATCAAGGAAGTGCTTCTCAGCTGAGGGTTTATGACATCCAGACGCTCGTAAGCAACTTTTTTGGGGGGTTCCAGGCTTCATCAAATGAGATGTGTGAGAGTTGGCAATGTAGCACATCGTTTTCAACCATCATAAAACACTTCATTTAAATACTACTCGGTTCCTTACTATTAACTTTGTTATCATCAACCATACATGGATTGGACAGAAGGATAATATACTTCCCTGCAAGCTGTGGCATACACACCATCAATGCATTAATAAAATTGTATTTCACAATGTAATGTTCACTTTTGGTAAAAAAGTACACATAAATGACAGTGTCATTGATCATTAAAATCCTATGTCAATAGAACTTTGCAACAAAATTGAGTTTACATACTTTGCCATGAACAATTGGAGAGAGCAATTTTCTGAGTATGTATAGGGAAAAGTTTCACTCTATTTGACTCCTATAATACATAGTCATCTTTTTGACACTGATATTAGTTATGTGTGGATAGAATATATTTCAGGAATATACTTATTGATATGAAGTGGACCTGTGTTAATAGACACTTATTTCAGGGCCTTGGTTTGTTGGAGAAGTCATTGAGGATCATATTGGAGTAGTGTTTGCCTGGGGCATATTTGTCAATAGAAGCTACCTGCCAGGCTCATTAACGTATGCTTATGGATTTTTCCAGGTAAGATTATTCAACTTAAATATAAGATTAAAAATGAATATATACAATTAGTGAAGATGGACAATGTGAAGAGAGCATTAGGGTAAAGAAGTATTAATATGTAATAGTATATTAGAAGATATATAATATAATTTTAAAATTTATCATAGATGAATCACATGACCCAAAATATTTTATCATCAAAATAGAAAGAACTAGAATTTATGACCCAATGGTATTTAGCTGCCATACTCTCTAACCTACACATTAATGCTTCTTGATTTCTTTTACTTTATGAAATTGCATATTTCCTCCAAATTTTTGCTAATATTGATATTGTTTTGGAACACTGAAAGATGGTACAACATTGTTTTATATTTTCTCCTCAGATGCTGACCTTCCAGTTTCCTCTCATCCTTGCTGTTGCACACTGTGTTGAATTCAGGTAACTTTCAAATATTGATTATGTAATTATTAGATGAGGAATATTTGTATGCCATATGGTATTTGATAGAGCTCTCACAGCTTACCTTGTAATCATTGCTAAATTAGCTAAATAACTTGATAATGAAAAACACTTATCCATCTCAATTTCCTGGATAGCTTTTGCTGTGTGATATCTGTCATTACCACCTTGAAATTATATTTTATTGAAAAAAGTTTGTTCCTTTCTCTTTAAGTTGCTGTTGTTGATATTTGTAAAAAAGTAAGTGCATGTATTGATGAGCATTTGGTTATCTGTTTAGAAATTTGATTTCTTGGATAGTCGATCATCTAAAATTTGAGAACATAAGAACACAAGAAAAGGAGGGAATCTGCAAAAGGCTGTTAGACCTACTTGTGGCAGTCCCTGTGTGAGCACTGCTGCCTAATTCCACTATCCACATCCATAAACTTGTCTAATCTTCTTTTAAAACTCCCCATTGTCTCAGCACTAACAATATCATTACTGAATCTTTTCCACTCATCAACTACCATATTAGATAACCAGTTTCTTCCTATTTCTTTCTCAAATCTAAATTTCTTCAGCTTAAACCCAGTATTTCTGGTTCTATCCTGGTTATTGATCTTAAGGACCTTCCTAATGTACCATTTGTTAAAACCCCTATACCACTTAAATACTTCTGTTAGGTCTCCTCATAATTTAGTCTCCCTAAGGAATACAAATTCAGTGTCTTTAATATCACTTCATACAGAATATTCCTCACCCCCTGTGTAGCAGTACCTCTCGTTTTACGCTTGTTTGGTTGATGTGTTTTTTAATTCACATGGAGTCCAAAATCCCTAACCAAATTATATAATTTATGTCATTGAGTAGTCAATAGATGTCTCACGTGAGTTCCTTTACACCAACAGTTACATAACCACACGCACAATCACCCTGCATACTCGCAGCTTTTTCCCTCAAAGTTTTTTTTCATAATTTTGGCAATTTTGTGAATTTCTTAGGCCATTTTTTTTGCAGAATATAATATGATATAAAATTAAAAAATGGAAAAGAGAGAAGATACTGTATAACTGGTAAGTGAATTTAAAATAACAAAGTCAATTAATATAAAATTTTTAAAGATAGAAAAGAAAGATGATACAGTATAATTGGTAAATAATTTTAAAATAACAATGTCAGTTAATATAAAATTTTAAAAATTGAAAAGAGAAATGATACACTATGACTGCTAAATAATTTTAAGAATAACAATGTCAGTTACGAGCTTTCATTTCTCCTTCCTGCTGATTGGCTGCAAATGAAGTGCCATCACAAGCATCTTCATGTCCGAGACTTACCTACTATTTACATATTATATTACATTATGACTTTTTAATTCATCATTACTACATATTACTACATTATTACTGTATTAATGAGTAAGACCGTCTTTAGAATGTGTTTGGGAAGCATATTTTAGCGTATTTATTATCACACATATATATGCAAAGAGAAAGAGAGAGATACATATCGCATATAATTATCATTATTCATTATTATTATATATATATTCCTCTCTCTCAGTATCTTCTCTATGACATTTATTGTGATGGCTCATCATCAGAACATTCACTGATGTTAACTGTGAATGAGTTGCTTCCCTCCTGGGTGACGGCCAGTGAGGCAGTGACTGAGAAGTGGCCTCTCTCTCTGATGCAAGTGACGTGACTCTACCGATAAGCACCCACCCAACCAGGCTGCTCCTGGACCTGGATGACAATGCCACACAGCTTTGTTGTCAAATGTTATGTTTACATAGAACCCAAACTATTACTACCTTCAAACCTATGCCATATGTAGAGCTGCACAGTTTGGTAGGATAAATCATCCATACTTAATACCTAAATTTCAATAAAACAAAAACAAGGAACTGACATATCAAAGACCAACTGTGTGCTGTGGCAGCGTAGCTGACTGTACTTGGCCAGCCCCAAAGTGTTCTCCACCTGTGGCGAAGACTAGCAGAACAGGGGAAGAGCAGGGTCGCATCTTCCAAGCACAGATGATAGCCTCTTCAGAGAGGGCGGGAGCGGGAGATATTCTCTATGCATGAGTAGGCAGTGTTCTGACGAGAAACGGGCAATGAACCCGAGAGGACACCTTCGCTCCACTCCTGGTTGGCTCATCACCAGCCAATCAGAGTCAAAGTATCCACCTGGCCACAAGCTCCGACCGGAAGTAGCACACCCGGTCGCGAGAATGCCACCTCTGTACCTAAAACAGTGCTGCCAACATCCCAGCACTGCCATCACTATCTTCACACTTCGGTCACCACTACAACAATATATATATATATATATATGTGTGTATATGTGTGTGTGTGTGTGTGTGCGTTGTTCAATTTAAGTCGTTTTCATTTTGCGCAACCGCTTCAAGAGCGCATCCCCCGCCTAAATCGAGACGTACCTACCTGTATTCTCTTTTGCACTGATTCTATTATTCCTATATCCTTCCTATAATGTGGGGACCAGAATTGTAGGGCATAATTAATCTAAATGACCAGTGACATATATAGCTTTAATGTATTTTACTTATTATCCAAATGTTTGGTACCTTTCTATTTTTGTGATATTAGATATAAGCAATAACTGAAAACTTCTTCATTCTTCTTCAGATTTTGGTCATTGTATGTTGACCCGCTTTGCAGCTTTCCTCGTTACTTGTGCCGTCATGTGTGCCCACTTATCATTGCCACAGTCCAGGTGGGTGGTTCATATCACTATATGGAACTGAGCTGGCCATGTCAGCTGAAGTAAGTATGTAAAATCAAGTGCTTAGTGGCTGTTGGTATATATTCACAACTTGACTATTTTTATAGTTCTTATTTTGTTTTTATAGTTGTAACAGTTACAATGACAATTATTGTACAGGTACCTCTCACTTTTTGCAAATGTGTTCTTGAAGAGCCCTCTCTGAAGTAATAATAATAAGAAGAGAAGAGCGAAATAAGTAACCTCAAACAAATCTAAAGGTAATGTGAGTTTTTAATTGCATGTAAATTTCTTCTTTCTTCAGATGATCACTGCTTTCTTCTTCTGGCTAGCATACGGAACTATGGCTCTTTTTTTGGGTCCACTTCGTACCTGGTCTGCAGTTTTAGGACTGATATTGTGGTACCAGGCTGCAACTGTTCATAAAGATGTTCTTAGGTGAGGTCATTTAAATTTTCCTTATATGGTATAAAACCTGAACTATAACACAGGACACATCTGAAAGACTAAATTGATGTCTTTGGCTGTGAGTCCCTTCACATTAGTGGAGAATAATTAGAATATTTCATGTTGTACAAATGTTGTTGAAGTTAACTGAGCTTTACTAACTACATAGTTGTTCAAACAAAGGATGTAGCAAAGATAAGCATGTGTAATGATATATTAATTAACTTTTTTGCAGAGAGGCTGCTCAGGTTTGGGTTCCCCAGCCCCTAGCCTGGGAGGAGGAAAAGACTGAGAGTCAGGCACACATGTCCCAGAGCTCACTGTGATGTCATCAGTATTCCTTTCAATGATAAGGTAAATATATTCCATCTAAGGTTAATTACCATGTACTATTTATTGATTACTATTGATAGCTTTCATCATAAAAAGGTATATAAAGCATCTTACATGGAAAGGTTGAAAAAAAACCTAGATGCATAACGGATGTCTGTGAAGTAAATAATGAGGATGAATGGAGAGCAGTTATAAATATATGACTAGTGATGTAGCCTTGAAGATCTCTATGGAACGTTTGCTGAATCTGTTCAAGTTAGATATGGGTAGATGTGAATGGTAAAGGTTGGCCATATGCTGTAGCTGCATCTGGCCTCAACGTTCATCATTTCAATGGCCTGTGTCAGATTATGTCCCTTAATCTGTGACACAGTCAAAGAAAGGATGATCAGCTGCATGATAGGTGTACCATCTGCCCTACCCCAGATTTGAACTGAGGCCAATGGATTGGCAGCCAGCCATACAATAGGTGGATGGATCTGTTACAGTGGTATAGAGTTAGACCAATCCACAATGCAGAGAGACTTGGGTGCCCTGAATGGTTTGTCATCTTGCCATATGGTTAGTTAAAATCTCTTTCCCCCAGAGACCTTGAGGGTAGGATATGAGGGAATTTCTAGAGTGTCATTGTGAGTGTGTGCATGTGGCACCTGGTCATGATGGTCCCTTTTTCATAGTGGGATATTGGCCTGGAAAATTGACATAAAAGAATTTTGTAATTCAGTGTTTCTTAATAGCATTTTGTATTTATCAGTACTTTTGTACAATTACTTAAATATTTATTCTCATTTATATCTGGATTTTCTGAGCCAAGAAATTTTCATGCAACAGTCTCTTTATGTAGTTTTCTGCATAAATTTTAGTTGTAGAGAGTCTAATGTATTTGATTTGTTTAAGGTTGGCTGTTATGCTCAAAGCATAATCAGTAGAAAGATTCTCTCCATTATGAATATGATAAGCCTTTCCTTATTAATGTCATACATATATATGCTCATTACACAATAATAGGAATGTTTATACTTGACAGTTCCTTTTATGTATTCCTTTGCTGATCTTCCAATGAACTTAAATGATAATATCGTATATTAGGATTAGAATAACTTTTGACACTCTGCATTAGCGACTCAAATAGCTACCACAGATTGGAACAATGAGAAATATCACAAAGTAAATGTGTATATTAATGGATTATTGTTATCTTTAGTGTGTCAGTGAGTTTAGTGTAGTGGTGTGCTGGATGTTTTTCTATTCTGGAAAATTCTCAAGCATCTGTAGTTTATATATATATATATATATATATATATATATATATATATATATATATATATATATATATATATATATATATATATATATATATTTTTTTTTATCATTATTATTTTTTCTAAATTTCTGGCAAGTCATTTATTGCATTAATTGTGCTTGATTATGGATATAGTTGATAAGATTTTAATGGAGTGTTATTGGTGTAGGGTTATATTTTGCTTTTGCTTTCTTCTGATAGGCGCCAGTGAAACCTCAGTAGGTAAGTTAGTGTAAATCAGTAGTCACTGCAGTATGTTATCAGCTTACTTGGGACCTGTAACAAAATCGACATTAAGCCTGAATATACTACCATTTTTTCCTAAAGTTTATTCTATTCTAAAAATGGTAGTTAATAATGAACCAGGTTCACTACAGCTCATTATCTGATTGTGGGATGTCAGTGAAAACACACACACACACACACACACACACACACACACACACACACACACACACACATACCATGTAGTGTATTGATTAGTACGCTCAGCTCACAACCGAGAGGGCCCAGGTTCAAGTCCCAGGCGTGGCAAGGCAAATGGTCAATCCTATTAATGTGTAGCAAGTAGGTACGGGATGTAACTCGAGGGGTTGTGGCCTCTATCCCCATGTGTAGTATATGATATGGTCTCACTCCTACCAGAAGATCGACCTATGAGCTCTGAGCTCCCTCCGTAGGGAAAAAGCTGGCTGGGTGACCAGCAGGCAACCATGGTGAAAACTCACACACACACACACACACACACACACACACACACACACACTGAGCTTGCATGTCCCACTCTTTGACATAATATATTTTTAATAGAGCAAGTCAGTCAAATCCTAGGTTCCCCATATTGTATATCAGTTTCCTACTTTGTAACCAAAATGTATGGCATTGATGTAACATTATAAGTTATTCTCTAACCTCCAAAACATGTTCAAGTTTATTATAAAACTGTCTTTCAGAAATGTATGCATTCTCTTACAGTTACAGATAAAGTATCTGTAATATGCAGGGATAATAGGTAGTTTATGCCAACAGTAAGTGGTGACTGAGGCATGATTTTCAGGGGTATCTCACTTGTGAGAAAATTATATATGTAAATAAAATAACATGCCATTTTTTATACAGAATTTGCAGTATACCTTTATGCATTAGATTTATATCTTGTTAGATGGTTTAACTCTGTAAATTAGTAGAAAAGCATTTCTGTACCATTTTACCTGTGTAGGTACCTTGTATAAAGAACATTGTGACATTGTTGTGGTGAAGCATATGACACTAACATAACTTTCTTGGCTTTTGTCATTCTGAAGGGACAGTAAGGCACCTCTAGAATGGTTGTCATGTTTTCAAACCTTATATCCTGCCATTTAACAATAATCCACTAACTTTGATTATCATTTCAGAAACTTCCTGTATCAATATTTTCCTCACAGAAAAGTTTCTCAAGGAACAAATGGTAATGTTAATTGAGTCATGTCAGATAATGTTGAGTATAGATTTAGTTCATCATGTGTAAGTATGTACATTATGTAATTTTCTTGACATGCATGTTAGAACTTGGGGGCATTAAATTTTATTGTATGACTTAATTATATAATGTAGTGAAATGTAATGCAAAACACAAACATAGGTTTGTAAACCATAACAATGCAGTACATTTCTTTGCTTTTTAATTAAACTTTCTACTTAATATGTAGTATGTGCCAATATTGTCTTTTTGTAAATGTTATTATTATCATATATATATATATATATATATATATATATATATATATATATATATATATATATATATATATATATATATATATATATATATATATATGTGTGTGTGTGTGTGTGTGTGTGTGTGTGTGTGTGTATTATTAATCAATTTATCTACTATTTATTATTATGATTTTTATTATTATTATTATTATTATTATTATTATTATTATTATTATTTGTTATTGCAGAAGTATTCTTAAGAACTCTAGTCATTACACAGTAGAGTCTTGAATAATGTGATTTGCAAATAGAACATTTCTTAATACAAACTTGTTTGAGCAGATCTCAGATATCACAAGCCACAAACCAAATTAGAGGAACTTCATTGGGAAAATTACCTCTACATATACTATGATAGCAATGATACATTAGACCACTGGAGCTATTCTGTGTCTTCTATACATTTAGAATTACAGTGGAGACTCAATACTGGAACACCTCAGTTGAACTTTTCAATAACACAAAAGTTTGATTCAATACTTGAAAAAAATCTAGTACTTGAATGGCCACACACATGGCTGTAAACAGAGGCTCTCTCCCTACCGCTCCTTCCTGCCCCCCATTGTCTACAAAGATTTGTGGTGGTTGGTGAATGAAGGATGCTAGCTTGTCTATAAGTGCTCATTGGTGTCACTACTGTGATGTGAGAAAAGGTAGCCAATTATAAGGAGGCATTACTCTAGGGCTGAGGAAGTCAAATGAAATTGTTCTCAAACTTTGATACAGCATCACATACCCTCAGCTACTACTCACCACAATTGACACTCCTCACAGTGCTTTCATCTTGGCTAGTTGACCTCATGACATAAAAAAGAGACAATGATTCCCGGATACCAAGATCTTAACCCTGGTGGAGGTGTTGTAGTGTTGAGGTGATGATTTTTGGCAGAGTGCATATCACCATCTATCACTTGGTACCACAAAGTCAAGGTGATCCTCATGACAATATCATATATGAATACAAAGATGATGTTAATCATAGAAGGCAGAAGAGGAGCAGAAACACAAGTACAGTTAGGTACCTCCTTTTCTATGCTTTTGATACTTCTCCTCTGAGCATAGTGAATTCCTCCACTCATTGATCCAGTGTGTTCTCCATGACTAATTGCAACATTTCTTCACACCTTTGCTGTTAAAGTCTCCTACTAGTAGTACCTTCCTGTTCTTCCTTATCATGCCATCCAGGCATTTTAACACCTTCTGTATTAATTTATATTCTTCCAACTTCCATGCAGAGGTACCTCTCGATTTACGTGGGGGATGCGTTCCTGAAGAGAGGGCACAAAACGAAAACGACATAAATCAAACTCTCTCTCTCTCTCTCTCTCTAAATCATTGAAAAATCCCCATGTGTTTCCAAAGAAAAAGATTTGAGATTGCCTTGGTTATCCCTATCATCCAGCAACTGTACACTCAGCTTAAATATCCTGACATGGATTCATTGCCCAGTAAGAGGCCAGTCCTGGCCAGTGTATTTCACTCTCACATCAATATCTCTTGTGTATTCAACAAGTTCCAAAGCTGAGCATAGCACTTAGGAGCTTCTAAAGTCAAATCTCTAATGTTAGTCTCAGCCATATATCAGATTTATTTTCCCCTCAGGCTGCCCAAGGCATCCATAACCAGTACTTAATGTTGCTTAAATTGATAGAGACCAGTGGTCACAGAAAATGGATAGTGTTTTGGACAAGAAAAACAGGCTGTGAATCAATTTCTCTGCTAGATTTAACAATTTTATTTATATGCTTAAATGTATTTTTATTTATGTATTAATTATAAACTTAATAGTAAACTGACTAATGTATTTATTGTTTAAATTAATTTATTTACTTTTCTTTTCTTTCTATCTTTATTAATTTATTTACATTTATTTTCTTGCTGATAGGAATTATATTAGCTGCTTTTTTCTTATGCAAGTTACTGACATCTCATGTGGGATGGATTTTTTCCCTTTCTTTATAAGAAAATCATAATTCTTGTGAAAACACAAGACATAAAATAGATGTATCAAGTAATGTGTGCATGCATGCACACACAGTGTACTGTAGTGGTCAGCACGCTCGGCTCACAACCAAGAGGGCCGTGGTTCGAGTCCCGGGCACGGCAAAGCTAATGGACAAGCCTCTTAATGTGTATTTAACTCCTGTTCACCTAACAGCAAGTAGGTACAGGACGTAACTCGAGGGATTGTGGCCTCACCATCCTGGTGTGTAGTGTGTGATGCGGTCTCAGCCTTACCCGAAAATCGGTCTATGAGCTCTGAGCTCGCTCCGTAGGAAAAGGCTGGGTGGGTGACCAGCAGGCGACCGTAGTGAATAACGCACACACGCACACACACACACATTATGGAGACGGGACACTATGAACCCCGCTCGAACCCTGTGTAATACAACTAGGTAAAGTTAACACACACCGTGGAGCTACTCAAGACTCTACTGCACTGCACGGTGAAGGTACATATACATACTTGACATTTCTGGTATACCATTAGGTATGAAGAATAAAAACTCCTTGTAATCAAAATAAGACCTGCCTATACTCCAAGCATGCTGTTCATTCCTGTGATAATGTAGTGCGTAGTGTTGTAGCCTATATATTATTATATATTGTCCTCAAGTGATATGAAAAGACAAGAATAACAATGTACGAATCAAGGAGTGAATTATGAATAAAATGTTGATTATCTCTTCAATATATTTCCTTGAAATCTTTTGTTAGAGAGAGGGACAATCAATTGGTGTGTATGGGTGTCAGCCTTTTTTATGGGAGATAATATTATTACGGTAGTACTCGTAGTAGTTATTGATTTTCAGCAAAGAGACTCATGTAATTTGTTACCTTCTGTCATGTGGTTTACATGTATAAATTGCAAGTATAATGGGCTATTTATGAAAATCGGCGGCCACCACTGGCCGGTAAGAGATAGCTGAGCCAAGCAAGATATCGCGATTTTTCTGTACTTAACCAAGCAGTTGTGTGGCATCGTATCATTATGTATAAGTGAAGTAATATAATGCAATTCCATTTCACATTGTTCTTACGATTATGAATAAGATTAAACTAATATTGTGTTGTTCACCCGTTTAACATAATCAGTGTGCACTATTCAGCTAGAAAAGTACTCGTTTAGAGTGTATCCGTCTCTTTTGACGAATATCAAAGTGAGGCAAATCTTGCCACTAAGATTCAGCAGGAGACTGTCCCTAATCTAAGGCCAGCAGCAAGGTATGTGGTGCAAGTTGATGTGTTTCAAGCTGGAGGGCGGGAGGGCTCTGGGAACGCAGGACCACACGGGGTGTGTGGAAGTGGGGATACTGAAGCATGATCTGTGGGAATGACAGCAGACAGCGCCGTGATGAGGTCCTCCTCGGATGAAATCAAGACAAATATGAGTCATAACTGATCTCAGATGACAGACGGTCTCTGAGCTCGGATATCCGCTGTTGAACTATTCAATATTATTAACATTAAATATCCGCCAAAAGAGAAGTTGACACTCAAAACCTATATTTATTTTCCATACTCTAATGTGAATCAAATATCTAGAGAGGCCTGGAAGTGCTGATCTTGCATTTTTATTGTTTATAAACGCCAAAAAGGTGAGATGAGAGAGTGCCAGTTTGTCGACTTTGGCTTCACATCCCAGGAAAATACATTAACATCCAAAAAGTTATAATGGATCTGCCACTGATTACCTTGTTTATGATGTTCCTTGTTAGCTTGATAATGACATTTCAAGTATATTGTATTTGATAACTGAAGTCTAATGATCATTTTCTGGTTCCCTTTACTTCCATTTTCTCAATCTTCACTTCTCCAATCGCCAGTCTTGTGTGGGTAATTTGTTATATCAACTATATCAATAATTCTAATAACTTCACATATCTCTTCAATAGTAATCATTCTTGCTCTACCTATCATTTTGTTATGCGAATGTAATGATTATTCTTGTCACCACATTATGATTATGTAATTAAATGCTAAGGAGGCATTAAAATTAAGATGGCTAAATATACATATAATAAGAAAACGAGGGCGAAAAATTAAGCAAAACAATATAGCCATCCCTAGTAAACAGAGAAAATGGGTTTCGTTTTCTAATTTTAGGTAGGAGAGTGGCCGTCATGACCCTGTGGCGCTGCGATATATATATATATCCTCCAAGATTATAATTAACTGTTTGGCATTCTTCGAAAGATCCTTGGTGGTGGTAGTGTTGGATTGCGACCATCCCTAAACAAGTGTTGGGTGGCACGGGAGGAGAGGAGACCATGGCCTTTGGTCGTTTTGCCAGCTAGCATCTCTAAACTCGGATAACGCAACACCCGTATGCAAGGTACTCGACTCACTCCATGTTGTTTACCAGTAGCCTTAATATGTCAGTCTCTCTTTACTTAACCAATGGTGTTGGCGTGAGTGCCAGCCAGCCAAACAAGAGGAAATCACACAGTGTAGATGGAAAGGTTAATGTGGTGTGGTAGCCATTGACTGTATTCTCTCTCATCGATATAATTACTATTATCACCACAACTGTCAAGATCATTTGTTTCACCTCAGGCTATGTATGTGAAATAACACAGGTCACACACCTTATTCACTCATCTCTAATGACTATCCATCTATTCCTGGCCACTATAGCAAAATCTGGTATAGTTTTTTTTTTTTTTTTTTTTTTTTTTTTTACACCGGTCTCAAGTTTTCTTTTCATATCCTTCCGTATTTGTACAGTATATTTTTTTTATTGCATATGTATGTATTTGCACGATATATTTTCCTCATACGATGACACCCCCATTACACTTCGTTTTTTCTTCTCATTATATTAGTATTTATATGGATATTTTATTGTACTGTATTTTTCTTGTACAATAACCCCATCACACTCTTCTTAACTACTATTCTCTTTATTATTAAATTAGCTCATATTTCTAGAAGTTACAGCTAAACTTGTACACTTCTAGTTTTGTAGTTTAAGTTTCGTGCCCGAAAAGCTATGCTTACACATGGGCTGTCTACCAGCAGACTACCAACAACATTTATAAATTTATCATGTAATAACTATGTCTAGACATGATAAAGTGTTTAAAGTGTTTGAAGTGTTAAAGCTTTCCATACTGAGTAATGTGAACCCTATATAATATATAGGGTTCACATTATTATATTATAATCGCCACAAATCATTTATAATGGTGTTCGCGATTTTTTTAGATTTACCAAATTTGCGGGAGGCGACTAGCCACCCGGCAACAATTAATTGTGTACTGTCTCGAGGCTGCGTTAATTTGTTCGTACATGCATGTGTCAATATTCTGCGCAGGTACTGAAATTAATCACGGTTATTGGTTATTTGGTTTGTCCAGGGGCTAATTAATAAAATACATTATTGATTCTGCCAATCACAGCCTCTTGAGGACATAGAGGAGGCTTTGTTTGGATTTTGGACCTCACATAAAAAAAGAGGTACCTGTATTACATATTAACATACATTTCACTGGTTCCCTCCAACTAAGCCTCTTTGGCATGGAGTTAAAATGTGTGAATTATGAGAAACAACTTTGTATTTTGAAAGTGAAAGAAATTTCACAAGTGTTCTGTTTTTATTTTATTTATTTCATATTATAATTTTTTTTACTTATTTATTAGTATTTATTATTACACTACTATAATTATGTATTCATGTTGATGATACCCTAATGCTGTGACTTATGTTGTACTACAATCAGTTGTATACAAGTGTTGAAGACAATGTAAAAATTACTAAGGGCAAGATTCTCTTCCAGAGAATTGAAGATTAGCACCTCATGCAGGGGGAGACAGGTGACTGTGGCCTCAGCCAGCAGCAGCCCTTTGCTGACAGGCAAGTCACCAGTGCCTCAGAGGTGAGCATCATGGCAGAATCACATTTTTGTACTGTAATGTGGATCCAATTTTTTTTTTTTTTTTTTTTTTTTTTTTGGGGGGGGGGGGGGGGGGGGGGGGGGGGGGAGGGGTGTTGTTCCCTTTTGCCTGCAGAAAAATTACTATATAATCCTGACATAGCAAAATATTTTATTAGATTACTAAAATCTTACATTAGCTCAAGTCTAGCATTAAAGTATGAAATTTTACTTATGATTTCATAATTAGCTGCATGGGTATGGAGGAATGTAAAAATCCATTTTATTTAGTGACTGAAAGGTTTTAAGTGCTTTACATATTTAGGAAGAGGTATGGTGTAGGAGAAATTGGCAAAAAGAGAGTTGATGAGAGGGAATACAAAGGACATCATAGAGTTATCAACATGTGTAGGAAGTGATAAACATGAAAAGTTTTTCTTGCTCCTCATAGATGTGGAACAAAGTCACTAGTAGTATGGTGGAAAGAGTTTGTTTATTTATTATATGAAATAACCAAATGGTACTGAGTTATTAGTTATCGTAACTTAAATATGTTTATGCAAGAAGCTTTTCATTGAATTATCAGAAAAAAAACTTAAGTCAACTCAGGCTAGCAGCACAGTACATTGGTACCACATTATGAAGGAAAACTTTCAAATTATCCCATGTAAAAGGTCTTTGATGAAATACACACATGGGAAAATGTAGTTTAGTCAGGAGACAAATAACAGTAAAGATCTGTAACATAGATTTGGCTGTGTGAGTGGCTGGTCATGATTAGCTTTGCTAATTAATGAATAATTGAAATGTGTGTTTTTTTATATTTTTATCAAAATCAAAACATGGCTTGTGTATGATAAGGTCATATTTCAGTCTTTCCTAAAGATTAGAGAATGTGACATAGGTACAGATTTTCATGAAAATGTTCCTTTTCATTTCAGATGCCTTCTCAAATTCAGCGTTTGCAAAATTCGCCCAACTTCACACATCAGGCATACAGATATGGCATTGTACTCTCTTGTATAGGTAAGTTTAACTTGCATGTTTGTAACTACATTATTTAACAGGTCAATATTCCCACACAAGGTTGCCTACACAAGGTACTACAACACATTCATGCACACATCACTTACACTCTTCAGCCCATTAGCCCACAGTGGAAAGACATCATTGTGGTCCAACATACTACATCCTAAGAATCCTAACAGGCTGCATCTGGTCACAAAAATTCATACCACTGCCCAACTACATAATATATTGATTTACCCTTATCCCTTCATAATGTGACTGTTCTAATCTCTTCCCTATACATACTCCAATTCTGGGACCACATCAAATACAGAGCACTTCCTACTGAGTGTCCTCAGTTCTTTACACCAAGTGGCCCACATAGTACACCCACATTGCTTCCCAGTGATTGATGAGACTGCATTTTTTCATGCATTCAGCACTGTTTTTCTCCATTCATCTCAATCACAGACAATAGGTTCTGCTTGTTCCACAGTCACTCCACTTTTATTCGGTGCCATCTTCATACAGTTCATCCATTCCAGTGTGGCTTTCTTGTTAACCTTTCACTATGCCAAGTGGCTTAGAATTACTCAATTAAAGGACACAAAATTTCTACCAGTGCACTTGGGATGGAGTATTAAAAAAATAGAAGAAAACCCCTGAAAGTGTCCAACTTATCTGGCTTATTGAGCTCCAACTTAAGTGAGGCTTACTGTTCACTTTATTTATTTATTTGCTGTTCATTTATTTATTTGTTCTTGTATAACTTGTTTTCCTTTAATAACAGGAGTTTTGCTCAACTGGCTGGGTGTAGCTCAAGCTTACATAGAGCCTGTGCGTTACCTTGGGGTATGCCTAGTTATCTTGGGCTCCTTTCTTATCATCTCTGCATTATGCCGCTGGATGTCTACATCCCCTCAAACCACCACTACTGCCGTCCAAGAGGTAAAGCATCTCAGGACTTTTCCTGGGTCTATATTTCCTACAACCCATCATAAATAGGTCTGTCCTAAGTCCCAGTCATCTTACATACCATAGTTTTTCTTTAACATGTACTTGAAGATTTATAGCAGGAAGGAAGTCAAGGCCAAATTGTTTTTCTCTAACTGGGGATTTCAACTACCAGCCCTCTTTGTTATAAACCAAGTGTATTAATCATTACTGTTTTTTCAATTAATGTTACTAAGCATTGTTATATTTATTTATTCATTCAGTTTTTTATTTATTTTGTGGAAGTGTGGGGTAGCAGTATGTCTAATGTTTGTCTTGTTTCATATAGTGCTACTCTGTTTCCAAAGGTCAGTTCAGATGGTGCAGGAGACCTCCATGTGATCACTGTGCCTATGGTACGTGGTCAACCACAATCCCGCAATCCATGCACCTCAGTTCTACAAAGCAGACCACCAGATTATTTTATGGTGACAGAAAAGCCACCAAGTTATGAAGAGGCTATGTCTATGTTACCACCTTATCCAGCCACTCACTCAGCCTCCCTTCAGCTGAATGCAGAAGGTGGTTTGGAAGAATTTTTAGCTCCACATCAAGTACCTGAGAGCCAACCAGAAGGAGCAGTCGGAGGCTTACTGCAACAGCCTGATGCAAGAATGAGGCAGCCTGATGGCTGTAAAGAGTCTGAGAGACTGCTGAACATATCCTCCTCACCTCCTGCCTACTCACAATGTGCCTCTCAGTCAACATTTGTTGGTAGCAATAACACCACCACCATGACTCCTTATGAAAGAAACACAGACAGTGGAATAGCTGAATCCACCTCACCAGGTATTTTAACAAGTGACACAACTAACATAAGTAATAATGCAATAGATACCACAAGCACAGATAGCATAATTAGCTCATTAGATCCTAGATCAGAAACTGGATGTGTTACTTCCACCTCAGAAGAGACTGATGGGAAATCAATGAGAATCAAAAGTAATTCTATTGACAAAAGTCAGGAGAGTGATAGCACTCATTCCCTTTCAGATCAGATGTTATCCTCAAGAAATATTGATAAATAAAAAATATTCTAGACTCTATAAACTATGCAAATGTTCATGTTAATATTTATGCACATAAGAAACAAAAATGTTTTTAGAACATAATAGGTATTGATAGGGTACACCACCCTCTTTGAATGAGGTATTAAGATCAAAGGAATGTAAGTAGTTTTGTCATGAATTGCTATTGATTTTAGTCTAAGGATAAGATGCACACAAAGGTAATTTTATTCATTATGTTAAGACTGATTCATAAATAATTTATGTACTGTTCAGTACTCTTGCTGGTGGATATTGACTACCAGATTTACTGTTGATACTAAGGTGCTTGTATTTAGTATTTAGACTATTTAATGTCCTCTAAGATATTTATTATTAATGTTATGATTTTACAAATATTGAACTTTTCAGGGCATTAATACAGTCAGCTAAACGAACCACATGACTTACAAAAAAATATACAAGATCCTTCTATATTATGGGTTTCATAGGGGATATTACATAATTTCTTATAAACAACTCCAAGAAACTAACTCATTGGAATAACAAGTACTTTGATAGAGGAAGTATGTTTCAGACACCACTGATTTTCGTCACTATGGTCAAGTGATAAAAGTGGATAATGAATTTAGGTGCACAAGATTCAATCAGCTGCTGGATATGTGATGTTAAGACATTCGTGTGGGCTTGTTTCTTGGCTTCTCACTCCCCAACATTGGAGAATTTGTTTATTAATCATGATGAGGAATAAAGCATACAGGTTGCTGAAAATCACATTTGCAGAATTTGTAATACCCATCATGTTTTCTTTCTTTTATCTAAGATGCATCGTGTCCAGAAATTATATAGTGCCTCACATAGTCTGAGTGTGAAAGAAGTTGAATATACCTACATACAATAAGACAAGAGCAAAATAAAAATGCATAATATGTACTACCAACTCCAAATAATCAAGTAATATATAGGAATAGAAGAGTTTTAATCAAAGCTAAGGAAAGGAAAGAAATCTAGTTTAATGTAAATATTTTAATTTCACAGTCTGTTACAATATGTGAAAACCTGTGATAGACTCCATTTCACAAAATGTTGTGCTAGCTTAAGGAGAGGGAAGGTAGAGGGAAAACAAAGGTGTAAAGAGTTGAGTTTATTACCCAACAAGTTTCACCTACGGCTTCCTCAGGTACTGAGGAAGCGTGGGTGAAATCAGTCGGGTAATAAACTCAACTCTTTACACCTGTGTTTTCCCCTCAACCTCCCCTCTCCAGTTTGTCTGAGTCTCAACAAACTAGCTTAGGAATTGAGAAACCAGATAGTCACAATAATACTGGCAGTGGCAGCAGCAATAGCATCTATGTTGGAAGGGGTATCAATGTGGTGGAATGTGGCTTCCCAACAATTTCGTGATACCTTCAAGTGTTGGGCAGCTGACTAGGTCTTGCATTGTAAATTTAGAAAGCAAGTATTAACCACTTTTGTTACTTGACCAGTGATGAAAAGTACCAGTGTGAAATGCACTGTCAAAGTATGATACAAATTCATCTGTTTGTTAGAAAATTATTCATGAAAAATTATGTAAGTGGCACATCCTCTAAGCCCATAATGACACGTTGATTTTTTTTACCCGAAGTATTGATGACAACACATTATGTAATCACTCAGCATGTATATCACAAGAAAGCAATGATCACAGGTGATGCAGATTAGCACAAATATTTACATTAAGAGTTGATTCTAATAACAAAAGTCACAACAAAGACAGCAAAAAAAAAGTCAGTTTATTTGCTTATTTGCTTTATGACAAATAGATATTAGATAATGCCATGATACAGACAAAAGGAATGTTATGTGCCATAATCCTTGTTCCTTTGTAAGTTGCAGTTTCAAGTTTAAGTTATGTATTTAAACTTTTGTCAGTTCTTGGATAATGATAAATGATTCTTTGAATCCTACTTGTAAATAGACATTAGGTACCATACATACATAGGTGAGAAAATGGGAAACAATCCATCGCAAAAGGTTATTGTGGAAACTTGAACAAAATGGAGAGCTAAATGGAAGGCTTCTGAAATGGATGACAGACTTTTGAAATGGAAAAATGACAACAGTTAAGAGACAAAAAAAAGTTATAAGTGGAGCTCCGTAGGGATCATCTTTAGCAGCAACAATGTTTGTGGTCTATGTGAACTATATATTAGAAAATATACATTTACATCAGTTTGTTTTGCAGATGACACTAAATTAATGAGAAGGGTGAAAAAAAAGATTGTGAGGTGTTACAACTTAGATAAAATAGTGGAATGGATGCTCACTCGGGAAATGAAGTTTAATACAAAACATATATCATATTAGAATTTGGAACAAGCAAAAGGAAGGGAGTTTATTCAGAGGGGATTGAATAAGTTTAAAAGAATATTGAAGAAGAAGACTGAAGAGTAACTGTTATAGATAACATGACACCAGAAAAGCACATAATATAAAAGTGGCATTCACTTATATAGATGAAGATATGGTAAAGAATCCTTATAATTAATCTATTATGCCCTAAATTAGTAATGCATATGCAGCAACAACATGGTGTCTGAGCTAAAAGAAATACATAAAGAAACTGAAGAGAATACAGAGGGTAACAACAAAACCCCCTCTAAGTTTAAGTGAAATCTCATGTGAATAAAGGCTACAAATACTGGGTCTTATAACTTTACAAAAAAGAGGGAAAGAGATTTGATATTAGTGTACGGAATGATGAAAGCACTAGAAAAATTAGATAGAGAATACTTACCAATTTGGACCACCAGTGATGCAAGAGGACATGTAAAGAAATTAAGAAAGGATAACTGCAGAAGAGATATCAATAAGTTCAGCTTTCCACAAGATGTGTAGAACTAGAGGTGTGGAATGGCCTAGACAAGGGAGGTGTTGAAGCCAAAACAATTCATAAATATACAAAAATGGATTTTCACAAATATGGCAACAGGATAGCACCAGAATAGCTCTTTTCCTGTATGCAACACTAGATAAATACACACACACATTGTAAATTATATGGAGTCAGTGTATAAGATGACAAAATTCTCAATAGTTCCATGTGGTTGCATGGGAGAGTAGAACACTGACAAAATTCAAGTGTGGCTCATAGAAAGGGAGTCACATGCCACAACAAAAAGAAGGTTAGAAAACAGTAACCTTCAAACACGGCACAACAAAAAGGTTAGAAAACAGCAATTTTCAAACATTTGTTACTTATATTTGAGATGTCTTGTTATTTATTTATTGAATAATTCTGACATGAAAATACAGAAAACTTTGCTGGCCACAGCACAGCTTTTTTAATGGAGTTACACTCTGCATTGGCATACTGTATATCAATTGCTACGCACAGCAAATCAGTAGCGTCACAGCTATATCACAAAAGCATGTGTAAAGTGATTCTGTTGTCATTGCTTCACCAGCCAGCTGATTGGTTATTGGGTAGTTGTACTAGACCAGGAGTGTTCAAAATTTTTAGTGCAAGGGCCACATTAAAAAGAATTACAATTGGCTGCTTAGTATACTGGTGTCCCCCGATATGTAATATTCCACTTTTCGTCTTTTACTACCCTAGTTTCGTCATATAATAGGTCAATTCACTTTTAGGATATCTCGAGTATGCATTCATTCACTCTCCACACAAGTACAGTGAACCCTGAATCTTTTTAAAGGTTCAGTTACCACCCTTTCGTTCTTATATACTTTGGCATTGGAAAAATAATGACCATTTTATTTGATAAAATACAAGATAAATCATGCATGGTACCGAAGGCACTAGTTTTGGATTTTGTCACAATTAAAACTATATGAACATAAACTAACAATAGATATGGTGATGATTATAATAATAATGTTGGCTACAATAATAATCATATATGCTAAGACAGTGTGTTATTGGTGAGTAGCAGGGTATAGGGTAGATGAGGGGGTGGCTTGGATCACCTGGCCTGAGTGACTCATGGCTGGCTGAATTGCTGAGAGATTCTATCATTTGAAACAAATTTCTTACAGCGCTTAACATTTACTGCTAGACGGATAGTAATATGAAGTATCAGTATATTAAAGATCAGTTCATGAGGCAGAACATTCAGTTGACAGCAGCAGGAAAATGAGGATAGGATGGGAGGGAATGCAGGTTGTGCTTATGTGGGGACACACACACACACACACACACACACACACACACACACACACACACACACACACACACACACACACACACACACACACACACACACACACACACACACACACACACACACACACACACATACACACACACACACACACTGCTCCTCTGACCATACAGATACTAAACTCCTCTACCTTTCTTATAATATTGTTTATATTGCAACCAAATGGATATTGGTTGATAGCAAAATGAGGTACATATCTGATAAATACAAGTTGATAAATGAGGAAGTTGTAACAGAACCAGCAGATTGGGGAGCGAAAAATAACTTATACAATAAATACATAATAGTGATATACAAGCAGATTGGGAAGCGAAAAATAACTGAGGACATACAATACATACATAATAATGATATACAAGCAGATTGGGGAGCGAAAAATAACATGATGTACAATACATATATAATAATGATATACCCTAAGACTGTGTGTTATTGGTGAGTGGCAAGGTATAGGGGGTGCTTAGGATTGGCTGGTCTTCTGGGCGAGTCGCTGAGAGAAGAACAAATTTCTAAAAGCACTTAATATTTACTACAAGAAAGGTGGTTGTTATATGAGGTATCAGTTTCTTTAAATATCCGTTGATGAGGTCGAACATAATATTGACAGGTGTAAGGGAATGAGTATTCAAAGATGGGAAGGAAGGTTGTGCTGACACATACACTGCCTTTGTGACTACACTGAGATTAAACTAGCTTACTTCTGTAATATCACATTGCAGCCAAATTATATAGAATGGTATTACACAATATGAGGTATCTATTACGTATCTGAGATATAAACGTCAATAGATGAGGTGGTGACATCATAAAAGAGATATGATGGGAGCAAGGCAGGGGGATTTCAATCAATCATCTGAGATGGGGGCACATCACCTTGCCAACCCTATGAAGCCACTCCTTGCAGTCATGCCTTGCAAGTCTCCATGCAGGCTCCCTTCCCATACTGAGTAACTCCCAGTAGGAGGCATCAACTTGCCACTGCCATGAGTTTTGTGGGCATCTCCTTGGGCTCCTCCATGTTGGCTTATCCCTTTTGGAGACAACCTGATAAGCGGAATCGGCTTCCAGGTAGCATGCCACATGTCCATATAGCCGCAATTGATGGAATATGTTTGTGATAGGCCTTGAATCAGTCCGGAGCTGTCTGCTTGGAGGATCCACCTTGAACAGCTGCTCAAAGTACTCAGCCCAAAAAGCCATCTGCCCATCTGCGTCCAATACGAGGCAACTATCTGCTGTGCAGATAGTGCTTACCTGAGCTGTAGACGTGGAGCAGCTTCTTTAGGACTCGATAGGCAGGTCTGAGGTCATTAGCATTTAAATGACACACAACTTCCTTTGCGAGACCCCTGACATACCTCTCCTTGTTTCTTCTCAGGAAAGTTTTAGTCCTACATTACAGAGCCATATACTGATAACGGTTTCCAGCAGGTCTGACAGCGCAACTCTCCTCAATACTTTCAAGTATCACTCCATGACCTCAGATGCTCTCCAATGCATCCCTTGGCAGCCTCAAGAGTCCCACGTTTGAAGGTATCCCATAGCTCTTCGGGGTCCTCAAGGATGTCGAGCACTCCAAATCAATTGGAGACTGTCACCATGTACTCTTCAGCACATGTCAAGTCCTTCAGTTTTTCAAGATGAAACATAGTGTGGTCACATCTTGGAGGCTTTCTAGACTTGACATGAAGCTTGAGTGTAGCAACAATAAGCTTGTGATGAGTTGCAAAGAACTCTGCACTCTGAAAAATCCTCCCTTTCTGGAGGAACCTCCAATGAGTACAAGGATATGGTCAATCTCA
>CM035207.1:600259-620259 GCA_020233015.1 Callinectes sapidus | reverse complement strand
ATGCACTACCACCTCCTTTCCAGTATCACCTGTCACCATATCACATATGTGTGGTGCTACTGTGGTGCCATGCTGTGCCGTTTGAACCTCTATTAGTAGTATTACTCAGTTAAGACTTTTTGATGATTGTGCCACATGAGGTAAACTATTTTTTAAGTAAGTCAACTGAAAGATTGAATGAAGAATAATGCTATATATGTATTCGTTATTCAGCAAAGTAAGAAATGTAAATCAACATTTAAATTAGTATTTAGTTCTTTGGGGGTTTAATATATATTACAATACACTAATTTAGTTAGTTGTCTGTAAGAAAGTTAATCTTTCTCTTTCTCTCTACTTCTATCGTTCTCAATCGTACAAACAGAAGGTTCATGCAGTGGCTGAAGGAGGTGGACAGGAGGCAACTGTCCATGGATGTTATTCAGGTCACCAAGCCCATTGATGATCTGGTGGCCTTGCTAAGGTGGTATCCCTACTCCCAACTGACCTTGTTCCTCATGTGACTTGGCTTGCCCTACATGTGTGGTAGGATATTATGGGGAGGTCATTGTTTGGGTTTGACTTTTTTCTCGTTGTTTTTTCGTTTGTTTTTTTACTTGAATGCTCTCAAATTACTTTTCCTTCTTGGCCGTTTTCCTCTTGTTGCCAAACTTTGATTATATTTTTTCTTTTAACTTTCCTTATTTGCTCTCATTCCTAATTCCTCTTGTGGTTTCAGAGGATACCAAACAGGCATGGAACTTCACCTTAGAGCACATCATTCAGTGCATGGTGCCAGAGACCTACAAGAAGCTGGAGGATGACAAGGTGATGTCTTCCCTCCTGCTGCAAATGAATGCTGTGAGTGTGGTGGTATCAGAGTGACTCTTAACTGGTCTGCTCTACTCCTTGTGAGTGACCCTGTGATCTTTAGCTTAACCCGTTTTTTCTTTGTTTTCTTTTTGTTCTTTCTTTACTTGCTTTTTCTTATATTTTTATTTTTCACTCATCTGACCCTCTTTTTCACCTTCCTTTCCTTCATATCTTTTATTACTCTTCTAAATATGTCAATTCCTTCCTGCCTTCACTTGCCATCTTCCTGCTTGCTTTCACCACTTCCTTACCCTCCTAATTACCATCACTGCTTCCACCACCACTCTCAAGTCCTTCTCTCCTAGGCTTCCTCACTAGTGCATAAGCCGGTGTTGATGGTGGTGATGGTCACTGCTATGAACAGACACCTCTAAGAACTACCCCCCCCCCCTCTCTCTGGCAGTCATGGAGGGAGGGATGATCATGTCATGCTGGTCTACCCTCAACACCACCAACACTGTATCTAATTTTGAGTAGAGTTGAGTGAAGTTTGTTATTGCTAGATGATTTCTCTTATTATTCTATTTAGGAAGTTGTATTTTAAAGTCAGAAAAGTGTTTGGATTAAAAAAAAAAAGATTTTCATATGGGTATTAATTTTTATTTCTTTGATATTTATACATATTACAATATGTTCTTGTAGGGAAATGTAATAATGCTCCTCTCTCTTCCCAGCACTGAAGTATTCTATTCCTTTCTTGGCATCCTTAGCAGTGAGAAAAGGTGGAGGAAGTTGGTCTGCTGTCATGAAGGGAAGGAAGTAGTAAAAAGAGGAGTTTTTTTTAGTGTTGAGTGAGAGTAGCAGTAAGAGCAGATGGTCAGCTGGATTTAAGAGGGAGAAAAGCAGTGACATAGTAGTCTAGTGGTCTTGGAGATAAAGTAACAATGAAAGGAGAAAGTCTTGTGGAATGAGAGGAGGAAATCTTGTGTAGTAAGAATAGGAGTAACTGTGAGGGGAGGAAGAGGTCTTTTAGTTTACAGTGAGAGGAGGGAAAGTACAAAAGTAAGAGATGGGTGATAATCTAATAGTTATGAATTCTAATGTACAGGAGGCTTGAGACTAACTCACGTGCCCTGATATGCGTGGCATTAAAGGTTGTTCCCAGAGCCAGGTAGAGGTGCTGACAACATTTTATGACACTGGTGAAGGTCACCATCATCCATCTGTTTACCTGGGGCTTCTTCCTCTACCCTCATATGTTAGTAATGCTGATACTGAGGACACATTCACAGTATGAATAGTAATAAGACAATTGAGTGTAAAGATGGTAAGGAAAAACTTGGGCTGGGTCAGGGATACCTCTTTACTCTAACATTTCGACAGAATGTCTTCTTCAGAGAGTGAGTGACAGACATGGAGAGAACAGCTGCTTATATTCACTCGATGTGGATCACCTGTGTGGAGGTGATCCACATCGGGTGAATATAAGCAGCTGTTCTCTCCATGTCTGTCACTCACTCTCTGAAGAAGACATTCTGTCGAAATGTTAGTTATTTGTGCAAACTATGACAATACAATAATTTGCAGTTTTGTACAATAATTTATGTTTTTCTTGAAATAATTCCTGTTGGAAATGATGCTGTGAGAATATATTCTACTTGATAAAAGAGAGAGAGAGAGAGAGAGAGAGAGGATGGTGAATGGCTGGAGGAGGGGGGAAGTGGGGAGGGCGGCCTACTCGGTATTTTTGTGTATCAGGAGAGGATAGGGACGGGGTGATGGGGAGGGGGGAATGCTATGTGATCTGTTCCCGTATTTAGGGCACAAGAGGGAGGCGGGGACCCATGGGAAGCCCGTTTAATTTTCATCGGGACTCGGGAGTTTCACACTGAAGTAAATAAGTCCTTTGCTATGCATTTCACATCTGTGTTTACTTTATACTCTCAAAATGTGAACAATATCTATGAATTATGATGAGATGAGGGGAAAACAAGGTGCCACTCTGATGGACCAGGAGCAATTTCTTTTTTCCCATTACTTCTTAACAATGGCTATTGCGTTTTTAGCTATTGCGGCGATGTTAAGGGACCAATTTCTCACAATAGCAATCCAGCCACCCTTGGTTCTTCACGATTGACAGTGTTACCAACGTCTTGTGAAGGAGCACTTGTTCCTATTATCATGTTCTCTTCATTCCTTTTATACAAAAACAACTTCTATACTACTAAATTATACCTTCCTCTTACCATACATGAGACTCAAACTCAAATATCTATGAGAGGAGCGCAATGTCGACTATATGAAATAAAAATATAGTAGTTCCATTGTTTCCCTTTATAAGTATGATATGAATAACCAAATTCATATTAGGAGGATAAAAATTAGTAAAAGAAAGGTTATTAAAATACAAAAAAATAGTAATTTCAAAGAAATATGAATCAAAGAAACTTTATGGTGCCTGTTTGAAAAGTGCGCTTCCAGAAGGTGTAGAGCAGTTTACCACTAAGCCACCCAGAAGGCATACAGCAGTTTTTGGGTTAATATTATACTGTACCCTACTGCAGGTATAACCATATTTTACTCTCTCATTTATATTAAAATACAAAAAATTATTATTTCAAAGAAATATGAATAGTGCCTGTTTAATAAGTGCGCTTCCAGAACGCGTACAGCAGTTTACCGCTAAGCCAGCCAGAAGGCGTACAGCAGTTTTCGGGTTAATAGCATACTGTACCCCATTGCAGCTATAACCATATTTTACTCTCATGTATACTGTATATGGATATTGTACCATATTGTAGCCTATGAGTATGTGTGCAAGATAATATAGGCTGTTTACTGTATAGTACAGAACTGTATTGTACTCAATTTTCAATGTCCGGACTTTTTCCCTCTTCGGACATGGCCCAGTCTGTATAGTCCGTAGAAACGAGGGCTGACTGTATACATATATAGAAACACACACACACATACTTCAACTTATGACGTTTTCGTTTTACACACCCTCTTCAAGAAAGCATTCCCCATGTAAATCAAACCTGTACTCAGCTATTACTGCTTTGTATTGATGCTTTTGAAAATCAACACATTAAATTAAATTTAACTTTGCTTAGATTAGATAGGTAAGGGTAGATTAGATTAAATTTCATTTGGTTCAAGTGGTCAGGGATATCAAAATGCACCAAATTTCACACTTCCCGAAACAAATCTAAGGTGAAAAACGACCATATGAGAAGTACCTATGTAAATATTCACCAATAAAATGGATGAATAAAAAATAATTGAATAATAATGAATTTCCATGTGCAAAGAACACATTTCATCCCATAAGGAATTTTGGAATTTGTCTACAAAATAAGACATCATGATATCTAATCCACCAGTCCCTTGATTTACAAATTTGTTATGTTCCTGGAAAACCGTTCGTAAATAAAAAAAATCATAAAGAGCTATTTCCTCCCATACACTTCTATTATAATATAAGGTGAGATACATTCCTACAACCAAAAAATTGTTTGTGTTATTGTAAAATATATATTTTTGATTGTTGTCATCATAGCCGTGGTAGTAGAGGATGCACCAGTGTTACCAGCGATCATCGGCTTGAAGAAAGATGCTATTCTCGATTGCTAAGCTATTTCCTTTCTCCCTTAAAGATTAGATCACTTCTTTCACAATTTGTGTTCAGGTTGTAATTGGAAACAACACCGTGGAAGCACTTGGGCGATAAGAAGCCATAAAGGTCACAAGAAGATGAAGGGTGGCATAGTTGGTTAAGGCCTCCGGTGGTGGCAGACGGGTTCGAATCCTTGCCAAACCTAGTTGCCCAGTGGGAGAATTAGCGCTGTCCCGTTAATCCTAGTGGTGCCATATGACCTAAGCTATTGCGGCACCAAATGGAATCGTTTCCTTTTCCCTTTCACACTTTACCTTTAGCTTCGCACGACGCCACGTTCTGCGGCCTGCTGCCCATACTCACGTCACTGGCACCACATGCACTCAAGTGGAAGACCATCTTAACATTGGTACTAAGCTTTTATAACATGATGTTTTGAACTGTTACCTCAAAATATTAAATTTCTAATCTTTAATTTCAATTTCGTATAATAGATGTGTAAGAATAAATTGAAAACATCATCACAAAATCATATGATATTAAGTATTGCCATCAAGTAAGACTGTCTATTTCCTTCCCACGTGAGGTGTGTGGAGATAATAACGCGGTACGCAGCTGACACCACCTGACAACACCGTGCTGTGCAGTGAGGATGAGTGCTGACGGTGATGATGAGAAGACATTGCAGTTTCATGAGATGGGGCTGGATGACAGAATATTAGAGGTAGGGATTACCGTATAATGGCTCTTACAGCTTAGCCTTAGTTATGTGGTCAATGTTTGGGATTAACTTGCCATGTCTTTTGCTGATAAAATAAAATAAACAAATAGCTGGGACATCATGCCTGGCCCTGTGATGTCTCAGTTATGTACCGTAATCATGAAAAGACAGTCTTCTCATCAAAAAGACATTGCATGTTTATTCCAAACATGGTATTTTTTTTTACTTTTACACCTGTCTCAAGTTGGCTTTTCATACCCTTCCCATCTGTTAAGAGCTTTCTATACTGAGTAATTTGAACCCCATATATAGCCCTGCAAATTACTTATAATGGTGCTAGCGATTTTTTAAGATTTACCGAATTTACGGGAGGAGTGGCACCTCCACGCGTCTGCATTGTTTGAAATATTCAGATCAGCCCTGGAAGATGTGTGACCGTGCGTCATGAATTACACGCTGATGTCCAATAAGGTAACGACTTTTGGCTAATATGTTGGGGCCAGCAGACTCAGTTAGAACACTCCAGGGCTAGATTTGACCCCAGCCAGGTTATGTTTAGTTAGTGTAATGTTTTAGCTTAGAGCACTGCTGGCCACAGATGGTAATTTCATAGTAAAGGTGAGGTTATTTACTTCATTTTGAATGGTCGTATGGCAGGATGAACTATTTTAGTTTGCAGATTGTGGAATTTGAATGTTTTAGTGTTTTTTGGAATATGGGTGAGGCCAAAACTTGCTCCGTTGACAAGCGTCTTCTGTGCTCATTGTCTCTGGTGAAGACGAAGCCTTTTTTCCCTGGTAGATTTTGGTCTGGTTTAAATTAATCTGCCTGTCGTTTTTGTCACAAATTGTTAGTTTTGGGGTTTGGGTGCCCTCCAAAAAAAACTACTGATTTGCAAGGAAAACAGTAAGCAGATTCATTCAAAACATAGCAAAATCTACCAAGGAAAATTAGTTTCGTCTGAAATTTAGAGACTGGTGTAAAAGTAAAAATTTACCAACATTAGCCCCATGCCTAAGGCCAAGTTCTTAGAGGCATTGCATAGTAATCCTAAGTAGTCGCCACATTATGTTAGACTTCAGCACTGACTACCACCTTTTCACAACCCTTCCAGTAGATGGTAATTATGTATAATAAATCTGAATTCTCCCACTTCGTGTCCCCAACCCAAGAGGATGTGGTAGACACCTGCCAAAATGATAATTATTATAATTACTCCCAGTGAGGTCTAATGGCATTGGCTCAGCAGGTGCTGTGAACTTATTAAAATCAGCTGTAACCTCCCTGAATATTTCCCCTTGTCTCACAAAACAAGGGGCCAGTCATAACCTGTCTTCTTTCACACAACACCTAACTATACATACATTCTTCATCCAAAGTTAAACAAAAAAAAGATGGAAAGAAGAAAGAAGAAAAAACCTTCAGTCTTGATTACAGGTGTTTAGGGACTGGCACATCAGTGGGTCTTTTTATTAACCAGCTTTTGTTTTACCCTTGGCTGGATTCCCTTCTTGCATTAAAAAAATGTGGAGAATTAGGGGTTTCAAGTGGAGGATGAGAATTCAGTGGAAAACTTGCTGTTGAAAAGTCTACGGGAATTTAACTTGATGTTCTTAATTTTTCTAATCTAACTTATCTTAGGCCCTCTTGCTAGGACATTAACCTGACCTAACAAAAAAATAGAAAAATTACACTGTCAGGGCTTACCAGTGAAGAGGTTCTCAGGGCAATGGAGATGCATACAGCTTTGCACTATCATTGATAAACATGTGGAACCTCTTCTTTACATCTGTATATTGCAGCTTTAATACTACTATGGCTAAATATTTTATAGTGAGTTTTCTTACCAAACACTGGCACTATTCGCTCCACACCTTTGTCCACTGAATAGCTATATTAACGAGTGATGCTGAGCCGCTATCAGAATGCCTGACTTGTCTCTAAAACAAAAGAAAACTGAATTGACCATAGAAAGCTGTCATTGGTGGTCCCATGAGCAAAAGTGTATGATTGTCAGAACAGTTCTATGGATACCATGACATCCTAATATCCTGCTTCCCACAAATCCCAGTTTAAAAAAAGAAGAATTTCACTGTATACACTTGACTGGTGCACAGCTTGCTGGAATTGGAAAATCCCAAGTTTCTGCTATACTTAAGTGCTATTGCAGCCTGTTTTCTTCTTCTTTTTTTTAGTAAGTAGAGGAAGCTAGCCAAAGGCAATAAAAATGCTAGAAATAAAAAACCCACTAAAGTTTGAAAGAATTAGCTGAAAGTCATTTACAGCAAGATAACCAAGCCTTCTATGTGACAAGAGTCCATGATGTATCTGATGCGGCTGAATTAAAACCATCTACCTAGTAGACAATTGTGACTGCTCTAAAATTTTGCAAAATCACTATGTACACTTTTCAAAGTTTCACTAACCTTAGTCTAATTAATTTGACAAAGATGTACCTACCACAAAAAAAGCTTATCACTATAGTATTATTTCAAAACCACAGAAATATTATTCTTATAATTTTTCCTATTCTGTAGGGTATAGCACGATTGGGATGGAAGGAACCTTCCCTGATTCAGGAGAAGGCCATACCTTACATGCTGGAGGGGAAGGATCTCCTTGCACGAGCTAGGACAGGATCAGGGAAGACAGGAGCTTTTGTCATTCCAGCCATACAGAAAATCCTGGAAAGCAAACGCACTGCAACTGAACAGGTAAATGATGTAATAATAGTACAAATTACAAGTTTGACAAGCTTATAAGTAGCTTGTTTTCTAAACTTATGACTGTACTATATATCCATATTGTGGCTTGCAAATTTCTCCACATTGAAACTAAGATACTATTCATCTGTAATATAGATGCACAAATAATAATTTATATAATTTTTTTCTCCAATTCAACGCTTCTTTATTAAATGGAAAAAAATATTAAAGGGACAGGTTGAAAGGGAAACAAAGTCAATGGTCTTGCATATTTCTTTTTCAGAGTGTACAAGTTCTCATTTTGGCACCAAGCAAAGAACTCTGTAAACAAATAAAAAATAACATCGGTGAATTGACAGTTTCGTGCAGACGTGAAGTTCGCTATGTTGATGTCTCACCACAGCTCCCTCTTGAAGCACAGCGTCCTCTTCTCATTGGTTAGGTTTCAGTCTCAGTTCAATTTGAGATCATAGAGCAGTTTAAATAAATCAGTTGAAAATGATCACACTGACTTATGAATTAGTAGCAAGAATCTTTTTTTATCCCTTCTGATTCTTTGATTAACGGAATTATTATTATTGGTTTCAAGGTTCTGTAAGCATTTAATCATGATTGACTTATAGTGGTTAATGTTTTCACAAGCAAATACTATGAGACATAATAAGTATTTTCATTGATATCCTGTTGTATTTGAGCAAGATGTAGAAAGTCTATACATGCATGAAACTTCATATAAAGAATCAGTATTATCCTTTAAGTTATAAATTATGTAACAGAAAAACAAACAGAAAACAGGACAAATATTAGTATGAATTTGAATAAATTGTTGGGTATTATATTAAACTGATAGCTAATTCATTACAGTTGTTAAGGTTCATGTCAAAGTTATTGTTTTATCACGGAACTGGAAATATCATTCTTTTTTCCATGCTTTTATTAATAACAACTTAAGTGTGACATGCTAAATTCCACATATTCTCAGTCAGTAAATATATAACTGACCTATATATTACAGATAAACCTGACATTGTGGTTGGAACACCTACAAGAGTGCTGGCTCACATTGCAGCAGAAAATCTCAATGTCCAGAACTCCCTTAAGCTGTTGATCATTGATGAGGCTGATCTCATGTTTGCCTTTGACCATATAAGTGATATTGAAGCTGTACTCAAGTAAGGTGGTCTCAGTATTGCCTGAAGATGTTTAATATCTTTTATGTACTTACATACTCACTGGACATTGCCTACAAGTATTTCAGTAGTGATCACATGATTCCATTTGTCCATACATCATGTGCCTCACAACTGCTTAAAAGATGTCAAAGGTTTATCATGCATATTTAAGACTAAATCAGAGATATATGCATGAATACTGATGCATAAGTATTAATAGAAGACACTCATTATAGGTTCTCTACATATTATTTAAGTGAGATGTTAATATACTATATTATATATATAATTTCAGTTTTAATCATCTTCAGTTTACTGAAGTATTATCTTATGAATTATTTCTATGTATTTGCATAGTTACCATTTAAAGATGCTTTTCAATATTACCTCATATTTCCAGACATCTCCCTCAAATTTACCAGTCTTTTGTAACAAGTGCTACCATGTGGGATGATGTGAAGAAGCTGAAAAAATTGATAATGAATAAACCTGTGATCCTGCGACTGGAAGAGCCTCCACTGCCAACCACAGCACAACTGACTCAGTATGTCATCAAGGTAATCATATTTATGATACTTGTTTAGACTGGGAATACTCACTATTGGAGTGGTTGAACATTAATGAGGAAGCATTAATTCTCTTCGGGAAAGTGAAAATTAAGCGCACATAAGACTCAAATGAATATGTAATATCTAAGTTTGAAGGAAAGAATACTGATTTTTTTTCCAACAGATGGAAACCATTGACAAGGTGGTCATGATCAATGTGTTGTTTCGTCTGAACATGATCCGTGGCAAGACAATAATTTTTGTCAATAATGTGGACAAGGGATACAAGTAAGTGAATCTAATCTCACATTTGGCTGGCCACAACAGTGAAACCCTTAGTCCATTCTCTCACTCTTGCATACTTTATTCTCCTCAGCCTCACAACTCCTTCTTCTAAAATGTTCCAGCTCTCTATCCTCTTGTTTTATTGGAAGACTTCCTACTCTCTCTCTTTCTCTGCACTATTTTTTTTCTTTTCTCTTCTTTTACAGATTGAGAATGTATCTGGAACAGTTTGGAATTAATTCCTGTGTGTTGAACTCAGAGATGCCTGTTGCATCAAGATGTCACATTGTGGAGCAGTTTAACAGCAGCAAGTATGACATCATCATTGCCTCTGATGAACAGAGTTTAGAAGATCCTAAAGTTAATAAGACCAAAGAAAAGAAAGGGTAGGTATAAGGATTTTTAATTTGCTCAGAATCCAAATTCTGAAAATAATTTGACAGTTACTAAAATATTTTTCTTTCTCATCTGAAACACCATAAAGCTAAGGTGGCTGAAAATAATTAACTTTTTTATAAGGTGTCAACAGAAGTTGCTAACACAAGTTAGACAGTCATAATTGTGGAAAGATATCCCTTAAATTTGATATATAATTTGATAAACTGACAAACTTGAATTTGGTGAAACAATCAAATCAATTACAAAAATACTAATGCATTCCAGAAGCTTACCAGAAATTAACACTTTTACTAACATCCAGACTTAGATTTTAATTCACTGTTTGAATAGTGTTGAATAATATTTTGTGCTACATCATAGTTCAACTACAAACTGCCATTCATGAACATTACATATGCTAAACTCAAGGACTTTGTAGTACATATAGAATTGGGAAATATACATTTATGGTGAATTAGCCTTAATTAATTTTTGTAAGAATTTCTTGATATTGAGAATATTTTAAACAGGAAAAGGAAAAAGGACAAAGAGTCTGGAGTGGCAAGAGGCATTGACTTCCAGTTTGTGTCCAACATCATCAACTTCGATTTTCCACGTGATGTGGACAGCTACATCCATCGAGTTGGACGCACAGCCAGAGGCAACAACCAAGGAACAGCATTGTCCTTAGTCTCTGTTCATGAAATGGATGTCTTTAGCAGTGTTGAGGCCAAGCTCAAGACACTGATGCCCGACTCTAATGCTGTTTTCAAAGACTTCAAATTCGACATGTCACAACTTGATGGCTTCAGGTATGGAAAAGTGCCATTATTATTTGTCATTGCCTGACAAAAACCTCTAACCATTTTTCCTCTCTTTTGGCTATTAACCTTGGTGTTCTAAGGCCACCCTTCATCTGCCTTCTGTATATTACCATTCCATTGCTCCAGTTATCCATTTGTATTTGCTGAACAGAATATTTTCTTGTCTTGGCTTTTTTTTCTTTTTGGTTGAAATTTCTCCAAGTGGTTTGCCTGTAGTTTTTTCCATTTATCTATTCATACTCTATTTCTCTTTCCTTTATGATGATTAATTTGGGCCTTTATATTTAGGTATCGAGCTCTTGATGCATGGAAGCGTTGCACATCTATTGCCATCAGAGAAACCAGAAAGAAGGAACTACAACAGGAAATGTTAAATTCAAATAAACTGAAGAGTTACTTTGAAGATAATCCCAAGGATATGGAGATGTTGAGGCATGATAAACCCAAGGGTGGCTTCACACCCATGGTAAGACTATAGACCTGTCCATTGTACATACTTGACTACCAAACAATGTGATACAGTTCTTGGGAAGATTATTTTGTTTTTCATCAGACACTCTACATAGTTGCTTGTAAGCTTAATGAAGTTCTGTTTTAAAATCAAATTATTGCCATGCTAACTTTTAAGAATTTTACCTTTCAGAATCACTTGAAACATGTCCCAGAATACAATGTGCCAGACAATTTGAAGAGAGTACAGAAGAAAGTAAGCAAGAAAAAGTTGAATAAAAATGCACCAAAGGTCAAATTGAGCCAGAGGAAGCAGCTAACAAAAACTCAAGAGAAATATAGGGTACAGTATATTTTATCAATGCCTATATTTAAGCATTTAAATTATTTGGGGAAATATCATGACCACTGGGTCACAGAAGTGTGTCATGTTTGCACATCAGATTCACTATACAATTGACAATAAAAAAATGTGGCCAAAGATTAAACCAGCATATAAGCACTTGGTCCAGTTCTGAGCTGCTGCTTTCCATCATTGACTTCCTTAAAACGGTGTCACACTAGCACTTTTTCCGTCGTCTTTCTGAAAATCGACGATAACCTGCTGCGGCCTGTCACACACAAACGGTGCTTCGTCTGATACTTTCCGTTGGCACCAAGGATCCTTGGTCGGCACAGACCGCTCTTTTCAGGCCATTTTTTTTTAATAACAATTGTCCGTGTGGTCCCAGAGGCACCTATGACTCTTATAAGGAACTCTTCTGAAAGGCGTGTCCACCTTGGATGTTGATTCCGTGCCATAACAAAGCGTTCTGGTGCACTTTCAGAGCGTTGAAGAGACGCGGAAAGTTTTGGTCTTGGTCCAGGATATGTAAACAAAAGCGGAAATTTGCCGACGGAAATGATCCCGATCGTCTGACAAATTCATGCGATAAGTTCATGCGGAACTATGAAAAGTCGACGGAAATTGCATTAATCAACGGAAAAAGTGCTAGTGTGACACCCTTTATAAGGATTTTGCATTTTTTTTTATCCACTGAGGGAAAAAAGTTTATTATTTTTTTCTTATGTCAGACTGTTGAAGAGTCAATATAATGTGTTTCACAAATGCTTCATACAGACACATCGCTATCAAGTAATTTTTCTTTTCAATTCGTAACAAACCTTGTTTTACTTTTACGCCAATGATTTCATTTCCTCAATTCGTAATGGGGCTGTACAGTAGCAAATAGATCATTAAGTGAGAAGAAATGCCTGTCAGCTGTTGTAAGCAGAATCAAACACAGGATTTTGTAGAACAGTGCATCCAGAAAACAATGGCATGCCAATATGCTAAATTTTAAAAAGTGTTCCTCCAACAGTTATGCCAGAAAACTTGTGTGTGGAATATCAATTCTTGATTGTAAACTGTATGTTAATAGGTATTTTTAGCATGTATCTGTAGATTTTTTGGAATTGTTAAGAGTTAATTGACTGTATGGAAATTAATATGTGGCTATTACCATAACTATTCTGCATTGTATTGCCATTGAAGAAATTTACCTTCATTGTACATCCAGATTTTAATTGTGTATGTTAATGCTGAAAGTAGAATGTCTCACTGATTTCTTGGAGGGGGTTTAGATGCACATGGTAGGGCCTATTGGCGTATAGACTCAGTCAAGATAAAGGTCACTAGTTAAGATATAGAATACTCAGATGGTACCTTGCATCTGATGTTATCTCAAGATTGGATTAGGTGCAGGATAAGTAACAGCCTCATTATGAAGGGGCAAGGGTAAACCAGTGTATACTGTCTGGCCAGCTGTATTATGTGTAGCCGGGTAAGACTAAGTGTAGAACTGTGATAGTTGGTTGGGGCCATCTTATACACGATTGCCAACTTGGTATACCAGTACATGAGACATTTTTTCTAGAAAAAAATATCTGATAACTGCTATTTATCTAATGCCTAGACTTGAAGCATAGAAACATGAAAGTTTTAAAAATACATATTCATAATGCCATTTCTCAAAAGAGAACCAGGAGGGATGGCCAGTTTAGTTTCTATGTCAAAGTGCCTCTCTATTTTAATATTGTTGGTTTACAGTACATTGATTATGGTGATAATGTGAATGCTTAATCAAAATAAGAATATCTTGTGTGCATACATACCATCTTTCCAAATTAAGTAAAACAACTTACTTTTTTCAGAAGAGAAAAGCAGACCCACTTCAGAGTATGGAGTTTTCTGGATTCAAGAAAAAGAGCAAAGTCTAAGATTGGGAAATTAACTGGTACTTCATTTACTTTGCATTATTTTTCTTAACTGCTATGAAATAAATCATTCATAGTAGCACATGTCTCTAAATTCCTTACTTGTTACAAGAGTTGAAAGTTGAATGAGTAAGTATTGATATTCCTTTCTCTAGGAACTTTACACTTTCATAATACAGTGGAGACTTAATACTCCGTAATTAATTCCAAATGGCTGTTCAAGTATCAAAAAGTTCAACTACTGATACTGGCAATAAACCTTTTTGGGGCCACTGTAAGTTTCTAAATGAAAAATCACATACAAATTGCAAGAGCATGCTTTTTCACGACTGCATGGCAGTGGGACAACTGGCAATGCCACGGTAGTGGGAAGGAAGAGGCCAGCCTTTGTTTACAACTATATGTAGGTACATCCTTATGCTCTAAACTTTGGGCCAGAGTACCAGCTCTCACTGTAATCACCTCCATCGCCAATTGTGATCTCATTCTCACTTTCATTGGCCTTGCATTTCCTTCACTGTATTTTCAAATTCTATGCATTTCTTCAACTTGCTCTAAACTTTGTGTGCCATCTTGAACCTTTTGTATGACTTTCTTTACAAATTTTCTCTCCTCTCTTTCTCCCGTATTTGTTAGGATTTTTCTTTTCCTGTAATCCATAGTCACCATACATTTCTTCCTCTCCACTGTATCCCTCACTAAATCTTCCTTGTCCTCAATAATTTGGATTACTGTGTCCTTTGTCTTGTTTTGTATTTGTCTCTTTAACACCTTAGCAAAACTAACATTTTCCTCTCTTTCGTTCTTCCTCACATTCTTTAGTTCCATGAATTTGGATTCACTACAAACTTCATATATTTTTCTGAATCATTCTTCACGTTTCCCTTTAGATCTTCGAGTTGACGTCATAATTTACACATTTTTTTCTGGAGGATGTCATTTTCCTTTTTCATACTTCCCAATTCATTCTCCATCTCTTTATTGACCTCTACAATATGCTCATACTCATAGAACTTTTCATTTCCTTCTTTTCGAGTACTTCATACTCCACCATCATACCTTCTAACACTTCCTTCATAAATCTCATTTCTCTCTCAACAGTCTCCCTCTCTCCCGTGTACATACATACTAGGCTTCTCCAGCAGTAAGGGACCTGCTAACTGTTGCTGTAGGATGTCTCAAAAACACTCTGTTCAGAGGCAGCGTGTGTGTGCGTGCATGCGTGCATGTATGTGTAACTTTTGTTCATGTAGTGTCCTTTCCACTCTATTACATACTTAAGGGTTTGACACACTGTGAAACTCTACTTAAAGTAACAAGAAAGATAAAAAATCCACTTTGGAAGTAAGATGCAGAATTTAGATAACAAAAGTTTTCCTTATTCAATGGAATGTTTACTTTCCCTGCATGTATAGTAATCTGAAACTATGCCAAATGCTTAAATGAAATTCTAATGAAAAAAAAAAAAGATAAAAAGAGTGGACCAGTCTTTATAGATAGGATATGATGTTTTGGAATCCAACCAAAACCATAATTGCAGGTGGAATTTGTTTTATACCTTGTCTTGTTTTCCAACAAGATGGGTATAAAACAAACAAACAAACAAAAATACAGCAATGACAACTTCTTAGAGGTAATAGAACCGACTTAAATTTTTTGGAAGGGTATGAAAATATCACGTATTAAGTTGGGTAGTGGAACTGAAGAAGATTGTTAATTTTTAAAATCTTTAGTAAGATGTAAAATAAATATGATCTAAAAGAGCATGTTAGAAAATTTCCTCCAATAAATCACAATAATTATATCCATATAAATTAACCTGTCTCTCTCTGTTCATTCTTAAAATTTCCTTTAAAGAAATTGCCATTCTGGAGAACAGCAGTCAATCACCTCATTTTAAATAGCAGCTGAGAATCCTAATGATGAAAACTTATGTTTTGGTTGGAATGACATATCTCAATACATATTTCCCAACAAAAGCCAATAATCTCGTCACCATTTGTCATCTCATACCAGCTTAAACTCCATGAAAGTAATCTTACCTTCATCTTGAAAGAACAGTTGCCAATTAATAGCTAATAGCTAATTTCCTTTGTAGTTCCTTTACATATCTTACAGAATGGAGAGTCAGATCGGGTGGCAAGTAGACAGAGAATGACGAGAAATACCAGAACTGTAACAAGAAAACTCACCGTCAGTGACATATCGGCAAAATATCATAATCTATAATATTAGTGTATCAGTTGTTTGGAGCTACCCTTATCTTGCAATGTGTCCAGTTGTGTGGGAAAGAGGTAAAGGTTGAAGGAAGATAAATATCATTACTTGGATTATGTAGTTTTCTATAAATTAGCCTAAATCTTAAAGGAAAGTAGCTCTGTTGCATGTTTTATTCTGGGGGATAGAAAAAGGGGGAAGGGTCTTCTCAACACCCTCAAATTTTCTCTCGTCACATATATAAATCCAGTATGTATTTTTCAACCAAGTCACAGTGGCCAGAACCTAACCATTCCTTCACTGCCAAAGGTAATTTTACCATACAACAACTTGTCAAGTATTAATAAGCTTAAATTGAGGAAACATCTTTACAATAGTGTCATATCAAATATTGCAATGGATTACCTGTTGATACTGGTAAGGTAATGTTCAGGAAATTTTCCCACTCCTGATAGGAGTCGTAGGTATCGCTTCCAACACACTTGAAGCTTTTTGGCAGCTCCTCCCATGTGAAGTTTTTGCAGCTGATCTTGTGCACAGAATTTATTCCAGAACGTCTGCAAGATAATTCAGTAATATAACTGATGCTAAGGGACCTACTCAAGTACAGTAACTAAAAGCAACAAAAGACTACAGTATTCATGGGAAAGATGAGGTAAAAAATGTTCATTTTTTCATTTTGAGGCTACATTTTCTTTTCTCAGTTATTATTACCTCAGTAATAACAATAGAAAAAAACAAAAAACATACAGCATAATGTGGTGGTATTGCACTCGGCTCACAGCCATGATTCTAGTTTGGGGTGCAGGAAGGGAAAATGGGAGAGCCTCTATGTGTATAGTTATGCATGTTTCCCTAACAGTAAGTAGGTATGGGATGTAACTCAATTATTTGCAGCTTTGTTGTCCTGGTGTGTGATGTGGTCTCTGCCCTACCCCATCTGGTGAATATGAACTCTGAGCTCTTTTTGTAAGGAAACTTCTGGCTGGGCGACCAGCAGGTGACTGTGTTGGTAGTGAACACACACATACACACACACACAGCAAGATACAATATACATACATGGCATAAGTGTCACACTGATAGGTTATTCGATCCCATGAATGTTGCACGAGTACTCCATGGTCAGGCACCTGTGGTGGGTCTCCACACTTGGGTGGATTACACCTGCAAGCAGAACATTCTGTTGAATCTGACAATAAATATGTTTTGGATGCTCATGGTAACGTTAAACATGTTTTGTGAACATCAACCAGACCACTATACTGGATGCATAATAGGAATGTATTAAATTAGTAAAATAATTTTCACTTCAAAAACTTTATGATCAATCTATCAATTTGTCAGTATTGTGAAAGACATTACAAAAAGTAGTCTACATTGCAACATATTGCAAGATTAAGATGTATACACTTCTTGGCATCCCTTAATTGAAAATAATTTATACACAGAATCTGTATCTTTGTCTATAGTAGAATAAATATTTAAGTACGTATATCATTCTGCAATAATACCTTTATTTTCATACTTCTTCCATTACTGCTTACAATCAAACATGATTACAAAATAAATAGTAAATGTAAACTGGAAAATATGATATAATATGAAATATATATAATGATAAAATATCAACTAAACCTTTTGATGAATAGTTTTCTGTCCACTTTTTATTATCTTATCTATTTATTTTTATTATTATTGTTGTTATCTATATCATTTTTTGCCTTAACAAGATCAACAAAATGAATCATAAAGCCTTACTTGATTTTTGATGTCACCAGAGTCCAGACTTTATTTTCACAACGGTAAATAGATGTCTCATCTGTGAGTATCCTGGAAAATAGAAAAAAAATGTTCATTGTAAAAATGGATGAGGAAGCGGTCAAAGTAGTACCAAGGTGCATTTATAGGAGGTAGTGGAGTCTAGCAAAAGCAATCCAAGTTAGAGAGAGAGAGAGAGAGAGAGAGATTGGAAATCCGAATCCTGATGGAAAACTTATAGTATACTAAGGTTATGGATATTGGGATAAGGGAGCAAGGTGTGCATGACCACATGGAAAATACTGTAGACAAGAACTTTCATTAATCTTAAGTACTGATCACAGTTACACCTCCAGTCACCATATTAACAGGTCTGGTAAAAATTTACAAGTCCTTCCAGGACCCCGGTTCTCTCCCCCACCAAAGGTCACTAACCAAACCCTAACATAACAGTGGGGGTTGGGTGTCTTTAGCCCCCAATAATGAGCCCACCCTCTAGCCTCCCCAACATTGCTTCAAATTTACATAAAAAAAAAAAATATATGACATATGCCCCCCAAATGAAAATTTCCTGGTGCCGTCATTATAACCTAAATATAAAATGCAGCGAATCACTAGCAATGTTGTTCACACCGCAACTCCTAGCAGGGTGCTACACCCCTTCCAGGAAATCACAAAAATGTCTAGTACCAGGTATTACTCACAATTTTGGGAAAAAATTGACCAGTGGTGCAGACATTCTCTCTCTCTCGCTCTCTCTCTCTCTCTCTCTCTCTCACAGTCAAACTTCCGTGATTAGTTTTGCAGTGATACGTCATTAAGTAACTACCAGCATGGCGTGATCTCATTGGACGTCCGTGACACGTGATCCTTAGGCACCACAAACTTCCACACGATCCACAATGACCCAATAATGTAAACAGTCACAATAAGAAGGGAAGGAAGACTGAGGAAAATGAGTCAATAATAGCACAGCGCGAGAACAACTTTTTGAAACGTGAAGCACCTATGAACAGCATGCAGTTGAGCGGCTTGAGCCATACCTACCGACAAGGAGCTATAGTAAACATCAATCATAATAGCGGATTATTTTTAACATCTATAAAGCTGAGTATTTGGCCTGTCTCAAACTTTTATAACCGCCTGATTTCGAAGCCTCAGCCTAGAGGATTCGCGGTATATGTGGCCAGAATCACGTATAAGACAGCGAAGGGAAGGAAACTTTATTGTCTTCCCTTTGTCCAATATAAGCGGGCCATTCTTAATGTTTAGTGGTAATGCTTACCCGTAAAGATCTCTGCAGCTATATTCAATTTCTGTACCTTCCTCTCGTTGACCATTCCAGGCACGCCTGGTGTTTATTGGATTAGGTGGATTCCTATAACACCTTTTATCTGTAAACAGAGATGAAAAGGAGCAGGTAATTAATTGTCACTTTGACATGTATACACTTTGCCTCCACCCTCCTAACTTATTTTGAAAGTTACAACAGGCAATGTAACATAACATTTAAGTCAAATCTAGTCTCATACATGTTTTTTTTAATACTTCTTTGAGCGGATAACACTGTGGTAGAGATTTTACCTCCATGTACGCATTCGCATGTCAGCACATTTTGGTCACACGCACGCACGCACGCACACAATTAAATAAATGAATAAATAAACACACACACACACACACACTACGTAGTGTTGCAAGGTGTTTATTTTCGACGTTTCGCCAAATACTGTTGGCATCCTCAGGGTCTACAATATGGAATTGTGAACAAGTAAAAGTATATATACATTAAAATAAGTTACAAAGATAAAAAGATAGATGCAGACACAAAAATCCGTACATAAATGACAAGTTAAAATGTTTGATGCTACCTGTTCTGGTTGTGGATGGTGGACTGAGGCTAAGGTGTGGGTGTCTAGTACAGGTTGCTTTGTGTTGGTGTTCATGAGACCTCGAGAGTTGATATTGGAGATTGAGTGAGCATGAGGTGGTTTGGTTATTCAGAATAAGTTTTGTAGTTTTGATGTATAGAGATTCTTTTATTTTGCTATATGTTATTGCGTGATAAGACTTTGAAGTTGTCGATAGAGAAGGGGTGATTTAGGTCGAGAGAATGATCACGAATGGCAGAGAACGAGGGGTTAGAGATTTGGCGACCTGTTCTTGCCGATACACCTCTGTCATTTTTGGCTCGGTTATCGCTTAACTTGTAGAGCCATCTGGTGGCTGAGCTTCATAAATAGCCCATTAACCTGCGCAGGTCGTTACTTCACGT
>CM035207.1:545259-595259 GCA_020233015.1 Callinectes sapidus | reverse complement strand
TGCATTACATAAAAGACAGGTATCCATTGAGACTACAGATTGAGATTACAGATTATATACTTGTTCCGTTTCTTATTTTCTTGTTCACAATATTACTAGGACCACTTGGGATAAAGCAAGGTGAATATTGAAACATATTCCAACATCTATCACTAATTTTTGGATGATTTATTCATGAGTATCACCAGTAGTCATTAGGGATACCACGTCCTACTGGGACTGACAACACGTAAGCGTGGTAGCTTCTTCCAGCTTTCCATGTTCTCATTATTAAATTTTCTAATGTTGTTTACTCATTCATTTATTCATTTTCATATTTTTCCAGCAAGAGTATAGATAGTGAACGATAACAGCGAAAATGCATAGCAATGAACATCCTTAGTATCGTCGGACCTGCAAGCAGAATCACACAGAACTGATCATGACTTGAGGGGTCTTGCATTTTACTTGCACCACTCCTCTTATATGATTGTCTTTCTTAAAAAAAAAGAAATTGAATGCTACATTACTTCGTATCTTCAATGTATTACAAGAGATTAACTGCTCCATCCATGGATTTTAACGAACACACACACACACACACACACACACACACACACACACACACACACACACACACACACACACACACTATAATTCTAATGGAAGTTGTAGAAACCGAAACCTTGAGATTCCCACCGTATCCGCCCTCCTCCTCCTCCTCCTTCATCACCCGGCAGCGACGACAACAGATCAATGCCACTTGAATCCATGTTGAGACACACACACACTCTCTCTCTCTCTCTCTCTCTCTCTCTCTCTCTCTCTCTCTCTCTCTCTCTCTCTCTCTCTCTCTCTCTCTCTCTCTCTCTCTCTCTCTCCATGATAAAATGCACACGTTGAAATTCAGAGAGGTTTAATTTGTAAAGTGCATTCTTCTGGTTACAGTATGTAAAGAGTGACCCTTGTCTGTTCAAACTACTTTAACCCTTATGCAGATACTAGTTGTAGACTGTCTTGGATATCAATGTTCACTTATTTTTTTTAATCCAAACCATTTGGTAATGAGTGGCAAAAATACAAGTAAGATGAACACCTTAAAGACTTCTTCATTATGCTCGTTTTCCCTCTGGCTTCAGCACTACAATATACATAGTCTTGGTACAGCTGTTACTGGTGTGGTCGTGACATATTAGCTCCATTTTGAATACTGCAACTACTGTTAGTCGTCTATTTCAGAGCAATACCATGTTCGGTGTCCGCTTAGAATTTGGAAAGCTTACTTCGGTAACATGCAAGTACTACGTAATACATAAATGTAGAACCTTTCCAAGCCCATAACAGAGATCGAGTCCAATCATGCAAGTAAGCAATAGGTAAAAGGTGCCTATAAAATCTAATGCATGTCACTTCCCCAATAACTGAATCTCAAGCCTTGTGTCTACAGTATAGTAGTACTTGGCGCACTCTAAAATGGCTGTGACATGGAGCTTGACGGGAATTCCCCGACCATTGCCACATCACGTGCTCTCCCTCTTTCTCTAATCCCGTTCCATTTCCTTAACCCCCGTCCAGACGAGGGGGAGCTGCCCTGCCGTACTGTTACAAGATATCACACTGCTTCAACGGTTTTTTTTTTTCTTTTTTTTTCCTTTTTTTTTTTTTTTGTGTGGTGAGAGTGAGCATAACGTCAGAGGCGAGAAAATCACGGGCAAATCATCCAAGTGCCCTTGCCAGTGGTCGAAGCAATGCCTACTGGTTTGATGGCTGGTATTCGTATAGAGAGCATTTTGCCAAACACACGAAGTTAACCTGCGGAACTTCCTTGCAGTCAGTTTCAGATTTTCACTCTACAGTATACATGACGGGAGAACATGTCAGTCCCATGTAGCAAAGAACAGGTGTGGTCAAGGGAAGGTGGCATGCGTGTATGGACACAAGTTCGCCCGCCAGTCTTTTCCCGGACTGTGAAACAGCATTGCTTATAATAGTAACTGTGAAAGATCAGCTGGAACAACAACAACATCAACAAAGAGCATGCACAAAAGTGGCCAGATTAGAGTACATTGACCATAGCCACCTTAAGAAGCTTCCTAATGTAACCTGTGGAATCGTAGTGATAGTGGTATTTGATGGCACATCATATACATCCGTACATTCAATACCTACCCATTATCTGTTTACATGCTGGTAATATGCTTCACGCGGAGCTTGGACAGTCCTGATTTCCTTCAACCAGAACTACATTATTCCAGTAAGCGGGAAATTTCATCACACACATGCACGTTACAACAGACGCAGCAACACTGGTTGTCGGCTGACGAGTGATGGGAGTCGCTGTTCTTCGACACCTTGTTTCGAACCCGTGCGGTACTTCAACGATACAATAAACATAACGTGTGTGTGTGCGCGCGCGCGCAGGGTCATAATTAGACTAAAAATATGTACATTCATATGCACACGATGGGGAATATTATTATATATATATATATATATATATATATATATATATATATATATATATATATATATATATATATATATATCTATATATATATATATATCTTCATGAAAGCATTGACGGTATTTTTTTTTCTTTTCAAAATAGCTGACTATGGACAATTCTGATCCTCCAAATTTGTGGAAGAGACACGTAAAATCTGTGCTGGAAGGATAATTGACAAATAACAAGATTTCAGACTCCCTGTGGTCGGTTCCACGGCTGTCATCGAAGACAAAGGCAGGTTCATTGGGAAAGTTTGACGGAACAAGTCATGAAGTTTGGCGAATATCTAAAAAAAAATATGGAAAAGGAGGAGTGAATTTAATTCATGAACAATTCAGTAGGGTAATCTTCACTGCAATCGCTATGGGTCTTCCCACTCTGCATTTGTGGCCACATAGCAACATGTTGGATGTGGTTTGTCCTAGTTTTCATACAAGATAGGGCTATGCTTGTAATTACTCACATAGTTGGTCAACATGTAACAGTATCAAGATATTCATAAGGTAGTCTGACATGCATTTAGTGACAAGTTACAAAGGATGACTTGTAGTGGTTAACAAGTGTGCAGCATACTGGATACTGGAGTACTGTGGTGGTGATATGAACAAAGCTGGAGCCTGATGGATTACTACGTTAGCTTCCTTGAATGCTCCACACAAGGCTGCTGCATGCCACTGAACCTCCATGAGTCATGTTTATATTCTTGGTCTCCATCCCCACACAAACCACAACAAACTATACAATTTTGCCATCTAGTGGTTTCATGGTGTAAAAGTCTATAATACTTCAGTTTTGGTATGCTTAGAAATCAAACAGCATACAAAATTGTTGTTCTAAAGGGCAGATGCATTTCACCATAAACTTTACGTGCTTTCTTTAGTACCAATCCTTGAGATATTTTACATTTCTGGGAAAAAGGATAGCAGTATCTGAGAAAATTGTCATTGATAGCTGATCAATTTCAGTGTTTTTTGCAAACACATGATATCTGTAACTGTAAGCTTCTAGCATAGTTACAGAACTTGTCCTTAAATTGCACTTTCTAATTTTCTTCATGGTCCTCTATTGACCCAAGATTACAATCTAGCAATCACTTCATTAAAAGCATAACATATTGCTGTTCCTGATAATCAACACTATGCTTGACATATCTAAGGAACTACTAAGCATATAGGTAATCAATGAAAATGGAAGACAAGTCACTGACAGCCATGACAGCACACAGAATCACTGCTTCAATATATTGTTGTTAGTAAATTAGATTGATGGAATATTAACTCATGACAAGGAATAATGTTCATCAAACATTTAATATTCAAGTACATACAAAGAAGGGTTCTGTTAATATGCTAAATTACTTTATACAGAATGTAAGTCTGAATTCTCCATCAAGAAGTATTTCAGATTATCACATGGACCTATCACCCCACCCCATCAAAACACAGAAACAAACACATTTAGTAGTACTTTTGTTGCATACCCAGCATATGCATTCAGTGGTGAACAGGTTACAATCAATAATATAAATAAAAAATACTCCCATTATGAGGAACATTATGAAGATATTGTGATTACGTAGAATTTAGGATGTATATATAGTGAATCAATTTTCATGTGCATGAATAATGTATGTTTATTACAAAAATCATCAATCCAACATTTGAAAAAACATTACAAACAAAACTTTCCAGTTTAGTCAAAGAATACCATCAAGGTTATGAGCAAATTAAAAGATTTCAGCATATTTCACTGCCTGGAATGCACTATCCACAGAGAGCAGTTACTAAATTCTCCAGCCAAAGTACTTAACCATACCATCCAAGATATAACACCAGCAGAAATGGAGAATAGCTAGACTGTGAATGTATAACAACACAGCCTGAGAGAGAGAGAGAGAGAGAGAGAGAGAGAGAGAGAGAGAGAGAGAGAGAGAGAGAGAGAGAGAGAGAGAGAGAGAGAGAGAGAGAGAGTTCCAGTGAATTACATTTTACTTCTAATTCTCAAAGCAGTACTATCAAATATTTTTTTCACTTTCAACAACCAATGGACAATACAACCTTGCTAGTTTTTTGTATTCTTTTCTTGTGCATCTAACTCCTGATATCTGTGGAACATCATTTTCTTGACACAATCTTTATAGCTATCACCAACAACACTGTAAGTACTACCCTGCAGGCCCAATCCCGCAGTGGCTACACGTCTCTCTGTCTCAATAATGGATGTTCGTCCTTGATTAGCCTTTCCAAGGCCCTGACCATCAGTCCATCCCATCTTTTTCAAGAGTTTATTGCCAATGTTGTCACTACCAATGCCTTGTTTGGTTGGCTCTTCATATTTGGAAGCTGCTACTTCCTCCCTTGACGCTATGTATCGTTCCTGAGGAAACCAAGCTGTGGATTAGTGTGGTTTATACATTACAAATTCAGCATTTCTCATGCTAGACAAGAATTTCAGCCCTACTTATTTATCAAATATCTAGAAGGATCATCACATACATTATAGGGGATGCCCTTTTAATTACCATCAAGTACTCATGTATGTGAAATAATCTATTGTTTTGAAGGGTGGGTAGTTATGGGTGATATTTTGTTTTATGCTTTGTTTAGGGAGTGGTACTATGTACTGAAGCTCCATCCACAACAACTCAAGCAAATCAGTAAGGATTAAGAAGTCAATAACTGGTTGATGCTTTTCCTTACATAGATAAATGAATATTATAAAGGTTCTATTCAAGCAGACTGAAATCTGGCATTTAAAACAAATAACACCCAAATAATTTACCTTTAGTTTGTTAGGTGCTGGGACACTAGGTTCTCCGTACTTCTGACGCCTTTCCTTGGCTCTATCTCGGTACTGGGCTGAAGTAAGACCTCCTGCACCACTCCCTTCTCCAGACCCTCTTGCTTTCCTCATGTTCTCCATGTTAGTTTTATGAAGATCAGAAAGCTGCACATGCCTGTAATGGAAGACTTGATTGGTTCTACAATTTTTCAAATTCCCTCACTCATCATGTATTGCCACATTGAAAGCTTAAAACAGGCATGCTTAACAAACTGCTAGAGGACTGCATAATGCAGTATAACATTATTGGAATATGTATTCATCTGTTCAAATGAAATTACAAAAAAATAGGGTCTATTGGATGGTTTTCGTCAAATCCATAATTATAACCTACCTGCCAAGGGCTTCCTTGTTAGGAAACTGTCGCTTGCACAGTAAACAGGCCATCTTAAGGTAATCCACAAGCTTGTCTTCCCATCTCTCATCTCCAGCAAGGTTATTCAAGCCAGATCCACTTTCTTCTTCACTATCACTGCCTTCACCTCCATATGCAGCCACTAGTCCAGATTTCTTAAGTCCTGCTAATACCTGTTAATAATGCAAAATGATGTTAGGAGAAAATGGATACCACTGTGGAATGCACTGTGTGGTGTAAAGAGCAAGAAAGGTTTGTTAAGTTCATATAAATATAGATGAATAAACTAATTAAATAAATAAATAAATAAATATACCGTATATGCCGGAATACAAGGCGACCCAGAGTATAAGACAACCCCTAATTTTTGAGGGAAAAATTTAGGTTTTGAGCAATTACCGGTATATAAGACGACCCCCTTACTGGTGGAGGGAGCTCTATCACTGCAAATCCGCAATATGAGAGGCTTGCGTGGCAGCTCATTCCCTCACTTGACTACATTGATACCAAGGGAAAATTTACTGTCTGTTCTGCACAACTCCAAAATGACAGGAATATGGCCATGGTTTCTGTTAGTCTAATTAGCAATTGATTATTATCATGGTGTGGTTGGAATCAGGTACTTCAGGTGTGGGATGAAGGTGTCACCAGATTTCCCCACTGGTGCCACTTCACCATATATCACAGGTTTGCCTCATTCTCCAAACCTGCTTCATCTCCTTTACTCCTGTTTCTGTCTGTCTTTGTTTTTATATAAATTGGTTCATTACCAATTTCTAACTCTTGTTCCATATCACCGTTGAAGTAAAAATAAGGCATGTTTTATGTATAAAGGTCTTCCCCACCCATCCTAAATGTGGCATATGAGCGGGGAAGCGTGACCTGACCAACACACCTCACTTGACCTGCCACACTAAACAGAAAACACGCCTTGATAGTGTTAATAATTGCCAGTGTGACTGTTAGAGAAGAGCTGCCTGCCAAGCCAATGAATTGTGTGTGTGTATATATAAAAAACAAGTTATTCATTTCCAATGCCATCTACTTTTAAAAGAAAAACTCACGGGTGGAGCCTCCTTCTTCATGTGCATATGGAAAACTTGTGCTTGCTTCTCCGCTAGAGCAGCACGATCCCTGCGTTCCAATAGGACTGCAAAGGCAGCATCGGCAGCACCAGTGCCACCTCCTTCACCTTTGGCTCCCCCTACAGGCTCACCTGCTGCAATCTTGCTCCCAACAGAACTCTCATTCCTTTTGTTCTGTGCTTTGGCCCACCTCTCCATATCCTTTGCAATCTTCTTGGCAACTTTGACCTACAGAGAGAGAGAGAGAGAGAGAGAGAGAGAGAGAGAGAGAGAGAGAGAGAGAGAGAGAGAGAGAGAGAGAGAGAGAGAGAGAGAGAGAGAGAGAAACACATTATTCCCAAACTACTCGTTTGGCTTAATATAATGCATCTTTTTTATAAAGAACTGAAATTTTTATTCTAAACAAGTTATACCCTATAGACTACCTAACATATGAATATACCATATAAACAAATAGTGTTACACATCCACTAAACGATATAACAGCCTAAGGCTATCATTCTAATATTTTGTTTTCTATTATATTTACTAGACTCCTAAAGCAGTAGTATACCTTGTCTTGTTTATCTTTTTCCTTTTCTTTCTTGTCTCCCTTCTTGCCAACTTGACCATCTTCACCAACAGGAGCAGGAAGATATGTGGACTTCTCTGCATCCCAATACAGGTACTGGCCAGATTCTGCATTGTAGTAGTACTGACTACTGGCATCATAGTAGAGAGTGGTGGATGGATCATAATAGTAACCAGAGGTTTCATCATATTGGTAAGTACTAACATCAGGTGGTGCTGCAAAGTAAAAATTCAAACCCATTATAATTCAGCCAACTTCCACTTTAAATAAGCACACCATCGTTGTACAGTTGTGTTATGCGGGAAGAGGTTCCATTAGATGTACTTACGATAGGTGGGATATTCTCCACTCTGCATCTGAACACCATCATAGTTTGTAGAAGTAGTGGTGGTTGGTGGTGTTGTTTGTTCCGATGTGGTAGTTGTTGTGGTGGTAGTAGTTGTGCTTAAAGTGCTCTGTGCTGCTGCAGCTGCAGCAGCAGCAGCAGCAGCAGCAGCGGCAGCGGCAGCAGCTGCTGCTGCATTTGTTGCGGTTGAGGCTGCAGACTTCTGATGCATAGCTTGTAAAGCAGATTGAGCCACAGCTGCTGCAGCATTGACAGAGTCTGACTGATTTGAACTTCCTTGTTGCTGCTGATTTTGTTGATATGCCTGAATAAAAATTAATGAGTAAATAAATAAAAGTGCAAATATTAAGAGTTTTTACGACAAAATTCATAACTATCTTCAATGTGACCTCAATGTTTCATATAAGTGTATGCAGAAAATGCAGCTTGAAAATAACATCATAAGTTAACAGTAACGGTAATGCCTACAAGAACTTATCTCTACAAGTGGCCAAATACATGCTTCTTGCCAATTACCTGAGCCTGCTGTTGATAGTACATTGTGTAGTACTGTACATAGGAAGCATGTTCTTCAGGAGTCTGTGCATATAAGGAGGCACTGTACTCTGCCAGCTGCTTGATGTCAGCACCTGCAGTGTATTCAGCTGGTTGGTGGTATTGTTGCTGCTGCTGTTGACCTGACCAGTTATTACCTGAAGACAGGAAGAAAATGATCACTCACTGTTTCCAGATGCTTCACTTCTTTTTAATTCTATGAAATTCTCTGCCACATATGAACAAGAACTGAATCAAAATTAAATACTCCCAACATTACCTGAATTGTTGTTATTCCCATTATTCTGGTTCAACTTGCAGTATGATACAGTCACCTGTGGAGGAAAAAGCAAGTAATTTCCAATGTTGTCAAACAAGGCTTTGAAGTATTCTTTAATTAACTATGCATTAATGAACTTCAATATCATAATGCAAAAAAATATACACAAAATCACAGCATTCACTACTTTTGATCACTTCTTTCTTCTCAAATGTTGATAAACATAAAAGTATTAGAAACATACTGACTAATTCATTGTTGCATTAGAATACTCCAGAAATGTAACTCCAGAAAGAATAGTAAAAACAAGTAAAACTAACCTGCTTATTGTCAATAGTGGGAGGGGAATGGGCAAGCTTATTGTGAAGTTGCATGGAATCCAGCACAGAATTAAGTTCAATATAGCAGACTCCTCTCGATGTGTTGGTGAGAGGGTCTCTCCCGATACGAACAGACCGGATGGGCAAGTCACTACCAGCATGCTGGATCCCTTGTAACACACTCTCCTCCGTGCTCAACACATCAAGACCACGGAGAAGAAGAGCTGTCAAAGTTGAAGAGTAAAACATGTAGTATAACACTTCATATGATAACAGCTGTAGTAAAGCTCCTTGATATCCCATGGTAAAAATAAATCTTTAAGTCCTCAGCTATGACCAAGATTTATTTCACAAAATATAATTATCTCACCTTACTCTTAATATATACTGGTTATATTTTCATAACCACCTAATACACAAGGTATTTATCAGTATATGGAAATAAAATTTTTCTATTGCTTTCCACACTATATGTCTGCAAGCCAGCAAAACATCCAACCTATTTTGCTCAGAAAAAATTATGCTTCTTTATTTTCACTTTAATAAAAGTGCTAAGGCACTGATTATTTCTATAAGGAGGAAAATACAATAACTATGAAGGGTGTGTTTCAAAGAAAAATCATACATACTGTTAGTTGGGTAGGTGCAAACTTCATCACTTCCCTCTTCCCCTGCTTCTGACTCATGCCGTGGAGCTGAACATTTGAAGCAGGAGTCTCTTCTTTTGAAATTATGAGCCCCACACTGAAATAAAAAAAATATATCAATTTCTTGACTCACAGTAAATGATTAATTTGTTTATTTAGTCTTTCACCTTTTTATTCACTAAACAAAAAAAACTTACCCTGATACAAAACCAATCTTGTGATGCTTTTGACTGACGCTCTGAAGACTCTTTGGGAATTGAGTATTGCAGTGTGGCTCTATATACATCTTGCAGAATGAGAACACCCTGTAGAGAAAGTCATTAACCATATTACAACATGATCTTATATAGAGTTTTATGTGTCTTACATGAGCTTCCACTTTTGGTCTCCAGTTCAGCCAGATATGAGTGAAAGGAAAAGTAAAGCCTACAGGTAAGAAAGGTATAAGAAAAAAGGAAATATGTCTAATTGTGGTGAGCTAAATTTTTCTATCTCTGTGGGCTCTTCCCAGATTCACCCCATGTGGCATGAACCAGCAAAAGTGATGATGCTCAAACTACAGAGGAAGGAGTGCCAACACCCTGGCTGGAGGAGAACCTTGGTGCCGAGACTTTGTTGTTGTGGATGTTCGGGTGAGCACGTTTACTGTTGTGGCTGTAGTAGTTGCTGATGCTGTTAAAGCAGAGAGGGTCCCACAGGGTGACCCTTACCAGGCTTGCTCCTTGGATGGCATCATTTCTCATTTGGAGTTGAATAAACAGTAGCTACAGGTTTCATTGATTGTCGTAAGCATGCATCCAGGAATGTGCTCTCATGACTCCAGAGAATAAGCTTTTTTGGGGGGACATAATAAGACCACCTCTTGGATGCAAACTCTTTCAACCAACTAAACATTATAGGATGCACTGCTTGACATAAAGGGGAAGTGAAGTACATCTTAAGAAAAGGGGATTTATCATTACCTATGAATGGAGGTGGCCTTAGTCAGTTTATCCCTAGCCATGCCCAATATGTTAATAAGCCACTGCCTTACACAGCTGAGCAAAAAGCTACAGTCTTAAATTCACTGATTCCTAAGTCAGCTTAATCTACTAATGTATTCACAATCATCCAACATTCATTCGATGAAGAAAGGTATACATGCTCACATAAAATACACTAGAAATGAACAAATATGAGCAAGCGTGAATTGCAGAAATAATAAAATTATTGTGCACTCAAGTGATGTCAGACTGATGCTTGATACAAGGAAGTAAAAGGATGGGAGGGGAGGGACCATACTTTCATAACGCACATGTACAATAATTGTCAAGGTCTAACATTAAACAGTTCCTCAGAGAAAGTGATAAGTTATTGACTCAACATTGGAAGCAAAAATACAAGAGGAACCAAATGGCTATGATGGTATTTAGGAAGAGGTAAACCCAGTGTTACTGGCAGAGATGGCTGGCCCGAGACCCCTTGGCCATGGCCAGGGGGTCCAGGGACTCTGCCGAGGGAACTGCCGGGGGCCGGGCCGGGCCGGCAGGGATTCACCGCGATACCTGTTTGGCTTCCATCCACCGTGTGGCGTCATGAACCGTCGTAAACTCCACGAAGGCAAAGCCTCTTGATGCACCTAGACGTAAGAACACACACAAGCAAGTGTTAATAAATGATGTTCTTAAAGGAGGCATGAGGGACACTCAACGTCGCACCCTCAAATGGCCGTGAGATGGCCCTGTGGCCACTAACCAGCCACATTGTGCCCATCTCGCTGGCTTAAGCAAAATCTACTTTCAATGGCCTCTTCCAGGTCACAGGGGCCACTAGCATACCAAGAGTAAAGAACTGAACTGAAGAATTCTACTAACTGTCTACCATAATAATCATACATTATCATGCTGCACATTGGTGTGACAACACAATCACAAAACACTCCAGATTCACACACACACTCTGCTTCATATTTTTAGATATATGCTGGCTTTCCTGCTACTGCTGCAGTCCTGTGTAAATATTTGAAGGGTACAAAGCACACAATTAAGAAATATGGTCAAAGAACATGGAAGAATGTAGGTAAATATCTTTCCAATAAAATCTATTAAGAAACTGTAAATAGGTATATATATATATATATATATATATATATATATATATATATATATATATATATATAAATTCCCCCCCAAAATCTAACATATCACAAGAGCTTACAACTAATAAGGAAATCTGTAAAATCATAGAAAATATTCTATATCTTGCAAGAGAAACAATGAAATATTTCTACAGCTACATCATATTCTAAAACCCAAATTATATGACAATTCTAAACCTGACTTTCATCCCATGAATGTACGTACTCACAATTTCGAAGATCAAGATTAGAATGCTGGAAACCTGGAGTGCAAACTGAAGGTACCTGGAAGAGTCTTATTTTATGCTTCTAAAATTATGCATACATTTTGCTAGTGCTAACCCTGTGACCTAGGCCTCTGTTCAGCCAGCGAGACAAACACAGGTGGACAGGAACATGGAAACAGAAAGGGGAAACTAAAACATAAAAACGTAAGGAGTCCAGGAAAATTAAGCCCATGAGAAACGTTACTTTACCTGATTCTTTCTTCCTGACGAGTCGGATATCTTTTGGCATGAGATTGCACGCTAAAATATCTGCTCGGATCTGAAGAAAGGAGAAAATGGATGTATAATTACTATCTAAAACCAATAAATCAAAAAATCTCAAGAGTAGTATCCTTTAAACAACCTTAATCACTTACTACCAGCTCATCAATTTTTTGCATGGTCCAGTACATGATTATACTTATGAAACAAGTACAGAACACACATCATTAAAACACATACATCATTCTCTGTGATGTGCTGGGCTAGTCCGCGCACCATGATGGTATTGTTTGGAGGTTGTGACTTGTAATCTGTCCGTTCCTCTTCATAGCTACAAATATGTAAATGGCAGTGTTAAATGTGCTAAATGTAATGGTTTCATTGACAACTAAAGTTTTGAGGGAATTTTCCTTTTCACATCAATATACATGAAAGTAGAAATCTTAATTAAGGAAAATCAATGATTTGATGTCAACATCAACAAGGTTAAAATAACATAAAACGTGATTAAGAACAATACATTAAACAAATGAAACAAGCTTACTCTTCTCTTTACTTACTGATCTCGGTGATGATCGTAGTCTCTATAGTCACGATGATCCCGATCTCGGCGAGGACTGCGATCCCTATCATCATCCCTCCAGCGATCTCGGTCTCTGTCTCTATCTCTGTCCCTGTCTCGGTCTCTATCCCTGTCCCGGTCTCGATCTCGATCCCTGTCTCTTCGGTCCCGGTCTCGATCTCTCCTGTCCCTGTCACGGTCTCTATCCCGGTCTCTGCGACGATCGTCACGGTCACGTCGCTCACGGTGGCGTGGAGGTTCTGGCTCATAAGGAGCAGCAGCATAACTGTCATAGGGATCAAGGCTGCTGCGGCCATGGCCCCTGGCACCACCTGGAGCTGGAGCTGAGGCAATGTATGCACCCTGAAATGGAGACTACAAATAAAGGAATCCACGTATTATAATCTTCATAAATAAATGAGGTACCGCCTACTACCTAATTACAATTATCATTAATAGATACAAAGTTCAGGAGCTATTATTTCAATATTCACTCATATAGTACTGAATCATTTGTACAGAAAAACAAGGAAGAAAAGATAAAACTTGTGCAACTTGAGAAAACAAATATAAAAGACAATTTAGAAGCACACCAGGTATTTGTTATATGCGAGGGTTATGCTCAGCAAACAGCTTGCATAACGTCAATTTACATATATGGAGCCCTAATAAGGGATTATACTCCAAAACCCATCTTCAAAAACCCTCTAACTATTCGTTCCAGCATAATTTCATATTAATGAAGCACTAAAACAGCAGTAAAAATACTTTGGTAGAGATAAACTGTAAAATATAATATGAAAATATTATATCTACCTGATCAGAGGGAGGAAAGGTTAATTATAAGCAAGAAAACATTTGCTCCCACTGCCAGTTGCACCAGTCCACTACTCACATACTATAAAACTTTTCTCAAATAAAACAAATAATTGGCACATTTTGGCTAGTTGCATGTGAGTGCATTCATATATTTATATCAAATTGGCATATACCGGATACCTGGTGTAGGCACTAAAATCATTGCATATGAATTCTTAAATCTTAACCAATAAAGGGAAAAATCACACTATGAAAAATACAAATGTTAGCAATAATATATAAAGGTAACCAAACACTCAAAAACTTAAATAGAAAGATAAATTTAAATGAAAATTATGGCTGGCATTCAACAGGTTTTGTTTTTTCCTGGTCTAAAACTGACAATATACAAATCAGAGAATAGAGAAACAAGCTACTCAAAACCAAAATTTCCATTTTAACAAACTTAAGGACTTAAAAACAAAAGAATATTTTCAAATACAGTGGTGACACATTAGCCTGAACGTACTTTAATAGTAATGTTTTGTTGGATAAGTAAAAAAGCAATCCATTTCAGGTTAAAATGTAGTATGCCAAAATATACTTTAAATTTGATCACAAATAAAAGCTCAATTATGTATGCTCTTGCCTCCAGGCAGAAAGGCAGCCATATCAAATGAAAACACTATTAAACAAAGCAACACAAGCTGCATTATATCTCTCTGAACTTCTTTGTTGCTTCTTCAGAGATAAAAATATGGTTAAAATATAAGCCAGCACATAAGAAAATGACCATTTATTCCTCAAGGCAGAAAATGGTGTAATGGGAAGTCTAGATGTTGCTTTATCAGACATGTTTGAATCCCACCTAGTTCTATAAATCAAGGTCCTACTGTGAATAACAATGTGAAAGTTAAAATTCTTAAGATTGAGAATATTATATCAAAATAAGAAAACAACTGTTCATTTAGAGAGAGAGAGAGAGAGAGAGAGAGAGAGAGAGAGAGAGAGAGAGAGAGAGAGAGAGAGAGAGAGAGAGAAAAATTAAATATGCTGTTCCAAAATAGCACTGCATCACCAATGTCAAGCTAACAACAAAACAGGAAATACATCCAATCTAAATAAACAAAAACAATACAAAAATAGAAAACAATATGAAAATAAAGCAATGCAAGTTTAGTTAACAGCTTGGCTTATTTTCAAGTCTAATAGAAAGGATTCTAGCAAGTCTGGTAAACAATACATAAATTTTCCTTACCGTGTAGCTTACCTGTGCTACATATTGTGGATACTGGGCATAGGCTGCAGCTTCCAGACTACCATAAGCTGCAGCTGCTGTGTACATGTGTTGCTGGGCAGCCATGGCATTGATCATTTCTGTAAGACCAAGCCCTTGGCCTTGAAGCTGCAAACAAAGAAAGAAATCCACATTACTTTAAATTATCAATTAACAGAATGGTACTTTACAGAATGATGGATAATATTCTATGTCATGACAAAGCACATTGGACAAGGGATTTTAGATAACCAACCACTGGCATGATCTTAGAGAGAGAGAAAGAGAGAGAGAGAGAGAGAGAGAGAGAGAGAGAGAGAGAGAGAGAGAGAGAGAGAGAGAGAGAGAGAGATATGCCACTCAGGCAAGATGTTTTAGTATTTTCGTTCCCTGGAACCAAATTCTTCCCATTAGCTTCTCCAGTTGCCATAACTAACCTCAAATAAGAATTAATCATATTCACTATCATGTACCATACTGCATATATATTTTCAATATACCTTGGTATATATATATATATATATATATATATATATATATATATATATATATATATATATATATATATATATATATATATATAAACACACACTGGAGGGTGTAATATATGAGGTTGAGGAGGTGGTTTATTCAGGAAAAGTAACAGGAGGTAGAGAAACCACAGCACTTTTTTACTTTTAAACCTTTCTCAAGTTGGCTTTTCATACCCTTCCCATCTGTTAGAGCTTTCTATACTGAGTAATTTGAATCCCATATATAGCCTCCGCACATCATTTATAATGGTTAGTAATTTTTGAAGATTGACCAAATTTATGGGACGAGACTGGCACACCCGCATGTCTGCTGTCTTGAGGGTAACTGACTATTGGTCTGCATGAATTCATTTGTATGTGCGTGCGTCAATATTCTGTGCAGGCGCCAAAATCAATCAAAGTAATTGTTTTTTTGGTTTGTCCAGGGGCCAATTAAAAAAATAATTAATTCTGCCAATCTCAGCCTCTTGAGGACATAGAGGAGCCTTAGTTTGAAATATTCCAATTATTCTTGGAAGATGTCTAGCTGTGAGATGCGTGACTGTGCGTCATGCATTACATGCCGATTTCCGATAGGGTAATGACTTTTGGCTAATATGTAGAGGCAAGCAGGCTCAGTTAGAGCCCTCAGGGTTCAATTTAAGCCTGCAAGGTTCAGTAAGAGCCCATAGAGCTTGTTAGAGCACCCTAGGGCTAGATTTGACCCCAGCCAGTTTATGTTTAGTTAGTATAATGTTTTAGCTTAGAGTGCTGCTGGCCACAGGTGGTAGTTTCATCATAAAGGTGATGTTATTTACTTCATTTTGAATGATTGCATGTCATGATGAACTACTGAAGTTCACAGATTATGGAATTTTAACATTTAAGTGATTTGGGGAGTATGAGAGAGGCCGAAACTTGCTCCATTGGCGAGCGTCATTGGTGCCTGTTGTTTCTCATTGGCAAGGGCGAAATTCTTTTTCCCTGGAAGATATGGGTCTGTCTGGAACTAATCTGCCAATTGTTTTTGTGGCAAATTGTTAGTTTCGGGGTTAGGGGTAGGGGGGGCCCCAAAAACAAAAACCCGGCTATTAGCGAGGAAAAGAACAACCACACCGATATCTATCAGGGAAAAATAGTCTAATCTGAAATTGAGAGACTGGTGTAAAAGTAAAAATTTACCCGTAGGCAGAGGTTTGATGTGGGAGATGGTCACTGGGGAAGGGAAATAAACATCCGTGTCACAGGACTTTGAGGAGGTTTTAAGCTAGAAACTAGGGAGCCAGAATAAGTGGGTACAGGGAGGGGGGGGGGGTAACACTGGGGGTGACGAGCTTTCATTGTCATGCAGAGTAGAAGCATGTCCATTAGCTTACCTCCATCTTGTCTCACTCCGCCAAGACCTGCGAATGGAAACACTCTACTTAATCACATATCATTAATGACATCCAAGAGCCCATTATAGCAACACCTAAATCAGGTAAGTGGTTCTAACAAGATACGGGAGTGGGGTGGCCGGAGAACAGCTCCAATGTGGCTGTCTGGCATTCCCTACATCAATACACAAAAGCTTCATTACAGCACACACTTCAGAAAGAATTCATGGGTACATTAGGTATACTTACTTTGCTTGGAAGTCCCATCAATATACCAAAAACGGTTCCAGAATCTGCTGTGTCTGACGCACCACAAAATGGCGCCGCAAACGAGTCAATAGTAGCACCTCCGGACCTTCAGCCTGGCCTGCCCTTTATCAAACTACCACTACTTCCTTTTTTTTCCACATTCCCCCATACCTTTCCATTTATTTATTCCTAAAAGATAGGGCTGCATTTAAGGTGTGTATTAGAATCATAGCAAACTGTTCGACTCAGTAACATGTAAATGTACAAATCGTTGGTAGGGAATCGAACACAGGCCTCAAAAGCTTCCTCAGTCCTTCCTTCCCTCCCACTAAGCTTTTTTTTTCTCTCTTGTTTTTTTGTCAGGCATCACGTACATATCCTTAGCATTTCATTAATATTATTAGTGTATTCATAATATTATGTTTAACGTAGCATGTCAACGCAGTAGTGTTTATTCACTAATAAACTATGGAAAGACGAGTGGATAAAGGTATAGGGTAAGAAGATTAGGTTTAGTTGCCAACGTAATGATTTTTCGGAAAGCTTTCGTGCAGCTGTGCCTTTATTGATTGCTTTCGATAGGGGAATCATTAATAATTTTCAACGAAAGTCATTCGCGGAAAATAATGGATTCTACCAAATCGCAGACCTGTGGGTTCTTGGGGTTAACCACAAGGGCTTCAATGCAAGAATATAATAATAATATTGTCTGACCACATGGCTATATCTAATTATCCGTTTGTAAATTCACATACGTGTGTAAATCAAGCTTGTTCTACCTACATGTCAAATCATATGATTGTATATACATTGATGTGTAAAACTGACTTAACCAAACCAGAGATAATGAGTTATAATTTAGTTTGGCATGTTAATATTTAACCATAACATTTCATTTTGTATTAGCGTAGGGACGAAATGTGCGTATATGTGGTGAAGGTTTGGTAAATGTGGCGTTAGTCACTAAGTATGTTAATTTTGAAATGTTATATATATATATATATATATATATATATATATATATATATATATATATATATATATATATATATATGAGAGAGAGAGAGAGAGAGAGAGAGAGAGATGAAGCACATTTCAGCCACCTCCAGCCTCATTCATTGGTTTCACAAATGTACATCACTGATCATCATTTGTAACTCTTCACAGTTCTAAAGGCGGTGTCACACTAGCACTTTTTCCGTCGATTAATGCGATTTCCGTCGACTTTTCACAGTTCCGCATGAACTTATCGCATGAATTTGTCAGACGATCGGGATCGTTTCCGTCGGCAAATTTCCGCCTGTTTACATATCCTCATATCCTGGACCAAGACCAAAACTTTCCGCGTCTCTTCAAAGCTCAGAAAATGCATCCGTAGAACGCTTTGTTATGGCACGGAATCGACATCCAAGGTGGACACGCCTTTCAGAAGAGTTCCTTATGGAGACCATAAGAGGCCATTAGTGCCTCTGGGATCACACGGACGATTGTTATTAAAAAAAAAAGCCTGAAAAGAGCGGTCTGTGCCGACGGAAACTTTCAGACGAAACACCGTTTGTGTGACAGGCCGCAGCCAGGTTATCGTCGATTTTCAGAAAAACGACGGAAAAAGTACTAGTGTGACACCGCCTTTATAAGCCGGATCCCAGTACTCAAACTCCTATTTGTCAATATCCTTCTCATTTGCCCCAAATTATTTTTTTTCCCATTTCAATTCTTGATCTCATTTCTGCTTCGCACCTACCATCTTTATCCAGTAAATTTTCTAAATATCTGAGCGATCTAACTTACTTCACTGCCGGATCACCAACATTCACTTTCACCCTCATTAATTATTATTCCTTTCTCTTGGTCACTCCCATTACCCTGTTTTGTTATGTATCAAACATAAATTCCATCTTTACGCATTTAGCCTTCCTCTCTCTCTCTCTTGTAAAGTTTGGATTACTTCTCCTTTTTCTCCATTCTTTGCCATTTTTCTCTCTCTCCTCTCATGCGTCCTGCCAGCGATTCTCAGAGAGAGAGAGAGAGAGAGAGAGTACACCTGCTTGTTCAGTCATACAACCTTGTTTTGGTGTGGTGAATGATTGCTTATGGGAGTGAAAATGTTAACACTTGGCTGGGGGGAAGGTTGCATATATGAATATTGTATGTATCCCTATACTGTTTCCATATTCTACCATGGAATTTCATGCAATTAGTAATAGGCAATTATAACGATAAACAGTTTATTCCTTGGACTTCTATTCACAAAATAATGTATTAAAATGCTTTTGCATCAGAGCAGAAGCTTCGTACAATGGGTCAACTTGTTGAACCACATTAATGACTTGTCCACTGGTATTTTATCACATGCTGCTAAATTGACTCCAGTCTTCATTGGTACCTAGTTATTACAAACATATAATCAAGAATGGCACACTAGAGTTCAGTGCATACATACTGACTTTCATGATGGTCCCCTTCATGACAAGAAAGTTGCGATATCTTCCCATTTACTTTTTAAGCACCAGGTGAGTTATATGACTGGAGAAGGCTCTGTCTAGTGATGATTCAATAGGAAAACTGCAACTTTGACTTACATAGAGGGATGAGGCTATGAGAAAACTATGATAAATAAAAATAGAGATCAGTTAAGTCCCCCTCAACAAAGGTAGCTATGCTAGTGGACAGAATAGTGGTCAACTCTAGTGTGACATTCCTGAATAATTGGCAAATTATGGAATGTTCTATGTAGTAAACTAGGTAGCATAATCCTTATCTGGTTGGAGGTGTGTTGAGAGATAAGTTTTAAGATATATTTACCATTTGAATATATCCTTTATTCGCTGGTGATATATGTTGCCGTTAGTAACAAGAGTAGGAATACTCAGAGGTAATTGAGTTAATATCTATGAGCTTTGAGTGCAGTGTACTGTAATGATACTGCAGTTTAAAAGGTAATTATGAATACACAAAAATATAATTATTTACTTAAGGAGATTTTTTTGGGGGGAATGTAAAATGGCTACATCATTCCCATTAAAACTTCAACTATAAAGAAAGAAGTAGTTATATATCAAAGTGTTGTACAAAAACAATGATTTCAAAATGATCATGACCATGTACAGCAGTTACTTATCAGAGAATAGAAACACTGTCTTCTTAATCTATTATCGCATGAAGACCAGTGGGCTGGAAACTTAAAGACTTGATACATATGAAAATTTCTTTACCTTCTAAAAAATCACAACCCACATCCATCAGGACTGCAGGGGAAATTTTGTCAAGAATGGCAAACTATTATGACAATTATATTAAATAAAAAGTAGATATGAAACTTGGTAACCATTTCACCAGTTGTCAAAAATGCTGTGAATTATGTTTAACTGTTCACTGTCATGGCTGCTTGATATTATTTACACTGAAAGCATGATTCTGCTTTGCTTGCTGTACCAGCTTTCCAATTAGAGGAACTCTCAACACTATATTCCTAAGACAAGGATTTCATGAACCAAGATGAAGCAGTAAGTGATGCAAACTGTATAATCTTATAATAATTCACTGCAGAAACATCTGTACATATTATCAAAGTTATTTAATTTCAAATACACAAAAAAATAACCCCTAGGAATGTTGATGTTTGTGCTGTAGTTAATTACACTGTACATCTATCTAAACATTCAGCACAACAGTTGCCCCCATCTCAACAAATCTTTATATTACTATACACATTTTTCAGCTGTATCTCTGCCAGACTTAGCTGGAACTTTTAGCTGAAACACATTGAGCTTTAGGAAAACATGAATTCTAGATATACATTATATAAGGTACCCTATATTCCATCTGGGCTAACGTACAGCAACTATAACATAGAAATTATTATTCTTTGGAATGAGCACACTGCTTTCCTGGCTATCTGGAATTTCATGTTTAGTAGGTAATGATATAAATAAAAATTCTATAACTTATATATTTCTATAGATAAAACATTTAAACATATTAATAACTCAGCTGCATCCACACCACCAGAGACAGCCCGTACAAGAATGCATTTTAGAAGCCGAGCAGCCTCTCTCCCCTTGAGGCTGCTCCCTTCCCTACGCAGAGGGCAGTAAAGGCCACAGGAATGTGCAGTCAGTCAAACTTTCATACTTCTGTAAAAATAACCATTCAGTTCAAACATTTTCAAACATCACATAATTCTCACTTATTCTATACTATATTTATAAAAACTTACTATAACTTCTTAATATGAATACTGACCCAACAACCTTGCACATACACTAAGCAATATTTGCTAAAAAGATATTTCAGGGTGTATCTATCACACAAGAGTACGAGCTCCCACCAGTGGGTGTACCAGTAGCCAGCAGACAGTGTGCAAATATGAAAGTTGTATGTACAAGGCCCATTTCTACAGCATACAATGCACACTGAACAATATGGTAAACAGTAAGGATCATGTAACAGTGGTGGTGTGTATAAAGGAAGGAATGCCTTTATCACAAGGACAGACACTATTAATGACTGACAGAAGTATGCCAATCCTGCTACCAAAGGTTTTTCAGCAGATTGACATACTTCTGAAGCTAAGAAATCTAAAAAAAGCTAATTCAGTAGAAGCTCTTAGCAGAATATGATGTCCTGATTTGTGTCAGGGTCCTTAATTCGCTGACCAGGGCGTGCACTGGAACCCATACCAGATCCCTCCTGCGATTCCTTGGGGGTCGACTCAGCCTGTGTGACAGGCATGGAAGGTTTACTGGGAAGCTTAGGATAAGTATTAGTGCGGGTGGCATGAGCACCCTGGGCGGTGGTAGTGGCAGTGGAGGGGAATGCCCCAGGACTAGTGGCTGGAGACCCATTTTGTAATGTTGCAGGTGATGAACCTGTACGCTGATGGGAATGTCCAATGACTGGTTCTTGCAGAGAGGGTGGAGGGGATGCTAATCGTTGATACCCTACTGTCATACGAGAACCTTTGTTCTCTCCAGGTCCCTGACTGAGCTTCAAGGGCAACATCTGTTGCACACCACCACTGGCCACCGAACTCATGTGGGTTCGATGGTGATCCTGGTTTGGAGAAGATGCTCCTCCAGCACTACTAGATGAGGATGATCCTGAGCTGCTGCTACTTCCTAGCTTAGCCAGTTTCATGGGAAGTTGCTGCTTCACTGATGGTATAGAACCTTTTTGCTGATTAGCAGCTGATATAAGATGTGTGGGTAAAGACTGGTTGGAATCACGTTTAATGAGGCTTGAGAGTGAAGCTGAAGAATTACGGTGTTTGTGATCTGTGCGGGGACGTGCTGGAGCTGCAGTGCTAGTAGGTGAACTGTGTGGGGATCCCTGAGTTGGCCCACTATCACTCCCCACCCCACTTGGATTTCCTGAAAGATAAAGGAGGCATGTTAAACACTGCTTAGTGATGAAATCTTAATACTGATTGGGATGTAATATAAGTATGAACTTGAGTCTAAAATCTGAGGCAGGTTATTTAGACATGATGTAAATTTACACAACTTTACATGTGTCATTTATAAACTTTACATGTAATTTTTAAAATTATGAGATTGATTGTGTTTACATTCATCATCCCCTTCATTGATAAAATACATATTAAGTCAATTCACCTCCACTAATCAACATTGATTCATGTCCCATAGTTTGTTATTATTGTGAGTCATGAGAGTTCCAGGAGGGATAATATAAATGTGTTATAGAGAAATGTACTATTTCATATGCTCATATCAAAGGTTGAAGAATGACAGCATAGTAAAAGTAAAACAAGAATATGAAGTATGTAATAAATAAAAAACTTGTAGTCTGTTTTCAGATGTCTTGTGGAATTTCCTAATCAGGAAGGTGTTGAGAGGCAGCAGCTGGCTCTCTTCACTCTAACCATACCTTCAACTTTCACAAGGAGTATTCTCATCATTCAGAAAGACAAGTTTTATGTTCAGATTGGTCAAATTGATACAGTATTATCAGTGTAAATGAAAAAAAATCAACATTGAACTTGCACCCTAATGTCTTGAACCTTTATAGCATACACCATCTACAGTATATACCACATCAGGTCAATATTCCTAAGAAACATGGTAGCTGTAACAAAGCAACTATATGCATCCATACTCACATCTCTCTGCACAAATGGTCTATTTTATCTTAGTCTCCATGCCTCAGGAGGAAGAGGGATTTTGACAATAAAACTGTGTAAGGATCAGTCTTACTGTTTACCTGGATCTATCCACATCAAGGACTGAAAGCAGACCTAATTTACTCATGATATTCCACAATAGACTCATCCCCTTCCTTTCCTCATATGTGATCTGATAATCTAACCTGCCATTCAGCCTCATGCAGGTGCATTGCTATTCATGCATCCATACCTGCTCTACATCCATCCCTATCACGGAGTCATTCTCTCTTGCTCAACAGACATTGTCTTTACATTATCTCTCAATATTTCTAAACTCTCCATCCATTCTATTCATGATCTTGGCCTAGCTTTTCACATACTCTCTACAGACCCTAATTACTAACATGGCTCAAACCTGTAGCCTCTCAGCAAGTAGCTGTATATGTGAATTTGTGCAGGGCCTTTTCTAGCTGTACATAGGCTTAAATGCAGAGACCTGGATGATAGGATGGATGTGTGGTGCATATCAGAATGAGTGACCTGGGATAGTAGGATTGCAAATAAGGTACCGAGAAATAGAATAGGGCCTATTACATTACTGATATATTGAAATCAAGTAGACTAAGATAGGTTGGGCATGTCAAAGTATGTCAGGGAATAATTGGGTGAAGAGAATGAGAAGCATGAATGATAAAAGTGGTATCACAACCAAGAATGAAATAGGACATGATCATACAAAGTAACTTGAGTTTCAAATCTGGACAAAGAAGCTGCCAAGGCTCGTGCAGCATGGAAAAATGCCATTGATTAAACAAGGCCAGCACATGCAAGCATGTACAGAGCCTTTCAAATGAGGTGATGATGACATAGCTTCAGCTGGCACACCATATTATAAGATGCTAACAATATATACACTACCAACAATATATATATATATATGTAATTACAATACACATGTGTCTGGAAGCAGTCCAAGCATGAATCTATGTGCTATACACAACAAACAATTGAACTAACGTTTTTGGAAACAATCAAAGCAAAGGATCTATATAAATGTTAGCCTATCACACATTACAAGATGAAAATAAAAGATTTGATTAAAACTTAAAAAAATGTAAGAATAATGACTGGTCTTGTTATGTTAAAGATAAAGTACAGTAGAAATTCTAAAGTTGATATGATATAAGCTTCCTTCAGTTTGCTTTAAATTTTATGCAAAATTTCATATTTTTATATTAAAAGTCGGTCATAGTGTGATTTTCTCATGGTATTTGCACGTGTCCTATACTGATGGGAAGAACTTGTTATGGCTTAGTAAAACATTAATGGGTACCTCTGCTCCAGTCACATACATCTGTGGTAAGGTAACAAATACCAACAAATGTATTTACAACAAAGTAACATGCTGACTGTAACATCTGCAGCAAACCAATCTTTGTGGAACACAGACATTAATTACACACTGACAAAAACATTTGGGACATAATAACATTCTAGATGATACATTTTCTGCATTTGCATGCTGGTAGCTATCTCTGCAGCAGTCACATGCCTGCAGATGAGCTTGCAGCCAAGTAACACCCCAACTGGTGCTTTTGTGGCATGGCAAGCCCAGATGATAACTAGACTTTAAGTAAAGAATAAAGAAAAATGACAGTTTATGGCTGGTGAGGTATATTTGCACATCACCATTACTGGTCCAGCACCTACAATTGTCAGACCAGCCAGTGCTTCAAACCATGGTTGTCTCCATCCTGGTCCACCATGACTAGGGTGGAGATGGATTTACTTTGTGGGTGCCATTCCCAGCTAAAAGCCCAGAGGTGCCCAGATGGCCAGTCATGAGGGGAACATCAGGGGGTAAACAAATCTCCAATGTCCCCCAAGCAAAACTGCTACACCGCCTTGGAAACGGAATCAACCCACAGCCGGGTTTACTCACAAAAACATACTCGAGTTCTGCTTAGTTCCTGCTGCGACTCATCTAACAAGTCTCCAACAAGCTCCTTAGCACCATACCCAAGGCTTCTCATCACTTGGGAATGGGAAGGTGCAGGATCCCCAGCCCTAGTGTCACACAGAGAATTCATAAATACTATAATAGCTTGTGAGTAATAAAGATTCCACTCCTTTTGTCTAACAGAAACAAATAACTACACATTACATCCTTTCTTACATCAACTTCAAATATGTTATCATTATGAATAAAATCTTCCAATACTATCTTGAAAGAAAAATTAAGAAATACACACACACACACACACACACAGCAAATAACGATTATCTATAAGAAATTCTCTCCAAGAGCTTCGTTAAAGGTGATGCCTATAAAATAAATTTAGAGAAATAAATATATGCATCTTTCTGTCAAGTAGACTTGGGTAATCTATCTATGAAGCAGGAATGGGCAAGACAAGGTCATCCCACATACAAATATTCTCTATGACTAAATCATAATCCATTTCAGCCTTTACAACAAGCAAACAGAGGACAGAACTTCACTGATTACTGCTGCACACATCAGCTGTGTTAGCATTACTGAGTGGTTTTGCATCAAAACCTGACACCAGCACTGGCTTACTTCAATCACAATAGACCACATCCCTTTTCTAAGTTTGACTGAACAAGTGAACAACTTCTCTCAGAAGACCTAGAGAATACTGTTTTCTTGAATCGCAACTGCTCTTCTCAATCATGTGCAACCACTCATTCTTTCTCCCCAAACAAGCATCTAATATTCTTCGCATTGTAAATACATCCCATCACCCTAATGCTATTGACAGCTGATCCAATTATCTTCTTAATCAGTTGCTCTTTTATGACCCTCCATTCCATTCTTCACCACCATGAGACTTCCTGCTCAGCTTGATAACTATCTTTCAATAATAATTCTCCTGTCACATGATATATTCCCCTACCAAAGTGAACAATGATGACAGACAGGCCTTCTCTGTTCCCAGTGAAAAGAGAACAGAGTACAGTGAGTCCTCCTTATACGGTAATTCTTTATCCAGTAAATTCACAGTTACAGTATTTGGTAATTACTACCCTCAATTCTATTTACGGTAAGAAAAATTCACAGATAAGGTATCTGCTCGTGTTTTGTTTACACCGTACCATAGTGCCACCATGCTGTGCAGCCACCACAACAATGACGAAGTGTTTGAGGGTTTTCAGCCTCTTACCTCACCTTCATCTTCATCTGCCCACTCAGCTGAAGATGAGTAAGGGCCAAGATCCCTACTGCCCCTTAACCTCAGGAGGGACATCATCTGATAGAATATGTGGCAAGTGAAAGGTAAATAAAAACATTTTTAGTTTATTTCTTTTGTGCAGTACTTCACATTTTTTATGTGACTATTTTCATGTATTTTCACATCTGCAGGGGTGACTTTTGATGTGCTGGAACACATATCCCATTACTACATGTTATAATGGGTTCGGTATACAGTAATTTTGATTTGCGGTAAGGTTTTCAGGAACGCATATGTACCATATACTGAGGACTTACTGTATCAGCCAGCCCCAACATTCTCACTGCCCAGTACAGAGGATGTAAGGTTATCATGGACTTGAAATTATTATTTTCACATCAAAAACTATACCCTGAGTTACAATCAAATCATCAGTTATCTTATCTGACATTTACTATAAATATTCAGTAAAATAAATGTGATTTGAACTGACAACTTCTGAAAGCCTATGAAATCTAAAGCTAAATACATTTCCAAACGAACCATAGATCACATTGTACTAAATGGTGTTTGTTCAGTTTGGTGTAAATGCAAAATTTCTATGTTTGCTTTGTCCCTTCATTTATAGAGATACTTAATGTGCAGTATTTTCTTTCATGTATGAAATTGTGGGTATCAAAAGTGACAGGAAAAGAAGACATCATATTACTATGTGATCCTCCACAATGACACATAATCTACCAATTACATATATATAAATCTTACAGTAATACATAACTAAAATCACTTACATATTTACAGACATTTTCAATAAGGCTTAGAGATCATCTACACTTTCAGCTATCCACACAATTGTGAATCCAAGGACTTTAGTCTACACATTTTATTAGCTAAACATCTATAATGAGAAGTTTGAAACATTCTATATTTTCATTACATTCCCCGGTTAAACAACCCCATCTGCCTTCAGGTATGAAAGAAGTTTTCATAGTATGGATCTTAAACGAGAAATATCAGAAAATATCACTTCTTAGAATTTTTTGCATCTCTAGTCCATAATATATCCATTAAATCTTTTAAAAATTCCATTGGAGAGAGAGAGAGAGAGAGAGAGAGAGAGAGAGAGAGAGAGAGAGAGAGAGAGAGAGAGAGAGAGAGAGAGATATCAACAAATTATGAAGAGCTAACCTACCTGCTTGGTGTTCATCATGAACCATTTGAGAAGGAGGAGTGGTAGTCAGCACAGTAAGGGTGGGGCTGAGGATAATTCCTTGGGCCTTTAAGGCCTCCAATTTTCTGTATAAAGTTTCTCTTTGTTGTTGAATATCTTGTTCTTCACAACGCAATTGTTCCTGGAAAAAAACACAGATCAACACACCATACATGTTTCAATGAAATAATAACTTGCTTTAGCAAATAATGACCTTTATTCTTCCTGCAGTGTATATAGATAAAACTGAAGGATGGAGTCTACAGTAAAAAGTAGTGGTATTGAAAAGGAATCTATTCAGTAATGCTCTTGTTCAAGGAATAAGACTATAATGAGGACAAAAGCAGACCATGGAAACATATGGAAACTTGATGTTATGTTATCCCTCAAACATGTGTTACAGATAGATTGGCATACATTATTCAACATGGGAAAATTGCAGCTTTGTCAAAATAAAAAGAATGTTTAAAGTGATAAATAAGTATACACTTACACATTACATAAATAAATAACATTACCAAATTCTGTAATTATGAAAACTTACTTGTTTCTTCTGAATTTCAATTTTCTTTTCAGATATCCATTTCTCTTGAGCATCTCTTTCTTTAGTCCACTGAGCTCGTTCATGGCTAATTTGTTCTTGAATATTCCTAAGCTCTTCTAACTTTTGGGAATGTCGGAATCGACTATCAACTGAAGCACCACCAATCACTACCTTCGACCTCAGTCTGGAAGAAAAATATTTGTTGAAAAGTTTCAGTGATTTCTCTAGAGGCAAAACCTTATATGTACAATACTTACACTTACTGAATAAGGAAACATGAACATTGTTGCCTTTCTGTTGTGCATGTAATATATATATATATATATATATATATATATATATATATATATATATATATATATATATATATATATATATATATATATATACACACACACACACACACACACACACACACACACACACACACAGATATTTTGAAAATATAATTTTCATTCAAATAACCTAAAAACTGAGATATGTGAAACTTACACATCATACTGTGTGAGGTGATGCTGGCTCAGGACCAGGGAGGTATGGAGCCAATGTATAAGCTTGGCTGCCACATCTTGTTGTTGTTGAGTAATGGATTCACCTGAAGAGGCAATACTCAAGTTATCTTGGGAACTGCGAACTGTCAGAGTACTGCCTGAAGGTCGCCGGTTCTTGAGACTCTCAATAATATCACTGTCTGTGGTTCCTGCTGAAGTAAGAGACAAACGGCTGTCTTTTTTCTTTTTACCACCTGATTCTGAAAGATAGTGGAGATCAATCAGTAACCAAATAACATATATTCCTACCATGCTAGCTGTGATTAAGTTCTAGAGAACAACAGCTGACTAGTCATCTGTCCCCAACCCAGCACTATACTTGGAAAGAATATAGAAGGAAGAAAGGGAAATAAAAAGGGCAAACTATCTAAAACATGAGATCCATCTTCATTTGTGGAAGAGTCCGGTCTAAACTACAAAGGAATTTTTGTTTCTATACAGCTTATGCTTTGCAAACAATGAACCAGAGGCTAAAAAACATATTGATGTAAGTTCTTTTATGCTTGAAACTTCTAATAGATTGTGGAGTTTAGCAGAAATAAAGTGATCTAATAATGCCACCAACAAAGAACTTACGTTTACCGGAATGACCTGCTGCAGTTGAGTTATCAAAACCTCCAAAGGTTTCAGCGCGTTTTGGTAAGCTTGGTGATACATAAGCCTCACTTTGATGTTCTCCAACCGAACTAACTGACCGAGCAAGGTTGGTACCCCACCCACAAGCACCACTAACCAACTTTAGTGCTTCCTGTAAAGGCAAAGATAGTGTTATCATCCTAATTTCATATACCATTTTAAAACAATGGCAACTGACACTTGTAAAACAATACTGCCAAACCCAAGATTACAAATATTTATTAATTCTGATATTTCTTCCCTGAAATTATGAGATGATCACAGTAAGACTATAAAATTTCAGTTATACACTTCATCTTTTCCCATTCCAGTTCTCTCATTCTGCTATGTTCCGTCTTTTCTATTTTATCTACTATTGTTTCTCTCAAGTATTCCAAAACTATTTTCCTATAATTTTTACATATCAACTGTCTTCACACACAACTAATTTATGTAATCATATTGTCTTCATCATCTCTAGAGGAACAAACCATAAGATGCTACAATTCTACTGCTCATTCTTTTATCCTCACTATACATTGTCAAGAAGAGTTTTATAATCTATACAAAATGGCAACTGCATTCTTGTGACCTTGGTGAAGACAATGATCCTTACTGTAAGTGATGTAATTTGTAGATCTCTTGCGGTATTATAATCTAACTGATTTTCATCCAATAGGGCTCTATACTGAGGGGCGGGTGGCAGGTCATCATATCCCAGCAGTTCCAGAAGCTCCAGTACTATGCTCATTCTCTCCTCACATAATCTTGCCAGCTCTTTGTCCTTATGTTGTAGAAAACCTGGAAATATATAGAAAAGTTTAATAATGGAAACTTCTTGTCCCACAATGAATGAAGCTAGCTTAATAAGCCTCCATTGGTGTAAGAGACTGATCACCAGCAAGCTTAGAAAAAAAAAAAAAAAAAAAAAAAGAGGAAGAAGGACCTGCAGAAATACCTACCAGCTTTTACACCATGAATATGACAAATGAAAAAGGAGGAGGGATATAGAAAACCCTGCAGCCAAAAAAATTCATGCAAATGGAAACCTGCATTATGTTTCTTTCTATCAAAAGTGAAGCTACTTCTAAATGAAATGCTACAATTTAGGCAGATGAATGAATATGAGAAAGTTAGATTGATTGCAAATTGTAAAACAAACTGATAGATATTTGTTACCAGTTAGATCTCTGATTTTTTCTGTGTGGGCTTCCTGGAGCTTAGAGTATTCACCAGGGTGTTCCCCAAGCTCGTCTTCATCTGGGCGGTGTTCTATTGCTTCTCTGTGAGGCAAATTTAATTCTAAATACCTAATACTCTTCACTTACAGGCTAAGAATTGTACAGATACATTTGTTCCACATATATATCATCATAACTATTAAACAAAACTATCAAATAACAAGTTTTTACCTTATTGATTCAATCCATATTTTCTTGTCCTTAGGATGACTGCATTCAAATTCAAACATTTCTGCTGAATTTTTTGAGTAAATGAGGTAGATAACTCTTGATCCTTCGCCAGCCTTTTCCCTTACAATAAGTTTTCCCAGAGGAATGACACCAGCTTGCTGAAAGGGATTAAAGCTTTTGTAAATTCATATGTGAGAGAGAGAGAGAGAGAGAGAGAGAGAGAGAGAGAGAGAGAGAGAGAGAGAGAGAGAGAGAGAGAGAGAGAGAGAGATTAACATAACCCTGTACAAATAAAACTGGAAGAAACACTAATAGTATACATAAAAACAGAAAACGAAGACCATATTTTGTGGACTTGAAACATTTAACAAATATGGAGACTAATGCTTATTCTATGCTTATTATGCAAAGCAAAAATCACATCCTGCAGACTACAACTAGATTAATAATTATACACTGCTTTGGTGAAAAGATTCTTACCTTTGAGTCTGGAGAAAAGAAGGAATATTTTCCATTATTTTCTAGGAGGAAGAAGACCAAGTCTGAGAGAACCACAACTTGTACCTGAATTGGTTTTCCTTTCTGTTGACTTAACATTGCTGAACCCTCAAACCTGGCAACAGAAAGTGTGTCCATTAATACATTACACACCAAACTATACTTCATGTGTCTAGAATTTCTACCTCAAGATATATCTATGTACCAGCCTTGCAATTCTTTACATACATACATTATTCACACCATTAGCTCTGTTGTCCCTAATGGAAAGAGCATTTGCTTGATCTGAATCTTACTTGCACAGAAATATACTACTACACATAACTGCTACTTACTTGAGCTTTCTACTTCTTGAGAAAAAGTCAGATTTCTTGAATTTCTGATCCTTATATATAGCAGAAGACTTGGCATCTATCTTATGGTATATTTCTAGTAACCTTTGTTCCCTTTCTTTTTCGGCAACTTGAGCATTGATGTTTACGAGAATTTCCTGTAAATGTATGACAAAACATTAGCAAAATTATTTCATTAGTACTCTTGAATGTTCTTTTCAATAAAGTTGTTTTTCATGTAGTTGACAATAGTCTTCTTTCTTCCTCCACAGAAAAATTTTAATAAGTGCCAAAATAAAATAATACAATTTTGGAGCAAGGACTTACTTTTACTAAATCTAAAGCTTTTTTTAGTGTACAAAGTTCTTCCTCTTGTTCTTTGCTATACTTCATTAGTGCCTCAAGCATCAGTGGATATTTGGTGACTCGGTGTGTCACGAACAATATACACTCTGGGATGCCTTTCTTCTTCATGAGTGGATGGGCAGATTTTTGTCTAATGAAAGCTTGAAATCTGCGATCAGTTTTGAGCATATCCTTGTAATAAGAAACCTAAGGAAAAAAATATGTTAGACATTTCTATACGAAATGGATAATTTGCAAAAGAAGTAGGTATATGTTGTACAAGTTGCACTCTATATTAGACCATGAGTTCTATTACCATAAATGAATGTATAAGACAAACTTAACTTTAGCATACTTCAGATACAATGCATATGCATACAGGAAGGAAAAGTAGTAAATGATGAACAACCTAAGTATAAATATCAGAAAGAACATGAGCAAATGGGATAAAATAAACTGTAGAAATGGTGGCTGTGATAGAATACAGCTTTTCAAGATGCTTTATTTTACCTGTTAATGACAGATGAGGATGAGATTGTGATGAGAGAGAGAGAGAGAGATGGAGAGAGAGAGAGTGGAAGGGTGAAAGAAAAGTGCAAAGATGAAATGTTTCTTAAGGAAAAGTGGAGACTCAGTCATAACAATACCATTGACAAATTTTCTAGCACTAACATAAAAATAAATAAGACAGGTAGGTCATATAAAACCACATCATTATTAGCCAAACCAAGAAGCTCCGGAACACAGAACTTACAGCATCCTGATGCTGAGAGCAGAATTGGCCATATGCATCCTTGAGGCCCTTGGCATTATCACCTGTGAACTGATCAACCAAGAGGTCGCCAATAGTTTCTATGTACTTGCAACCTCTCTGTCTTTGTCTCAGTCTCCAGAGAAATGAACAATGTAATGTTATAAGTTCATCCAGACAGGGGAATATTCTCTTGATTCTTGACTCTTGCATGTTAAGTTCACGAGCCATTCCTTCAGCAAACACCTGAAAAAAAAGGTAACTTTTCATAACAGCACAGCAGTGTTCATTGAATTCATGGAAACTCTCTTCCCTACACTATCACAACATTTTAAATACCTAATGGTTATTCTAAAACTATGTATACATATTATGTTTATTGGAGTTTTTAACTAATACAATGACGAAAATCCTAAGCAGTTCAGTATTAAAAAAACATGGTCATAAAAGTTAGATCAGGTGTTAGATTGGATTAAATAAAGTATTTCCTTGTCATTCAATCTCTGGTAATGTTTCTCCAGATGCATAAACCTGCTTCACCTATATTGTTCAATAAAATATAGAGTATGGATTATACTTTTAGTGATCAATAGTTTTGATATCATTACCACAAAATAAAGAGAAAGAAAAGCCAATGTAATGAAATGGTATCTGTAGAAAATTACATGAAAAGATTATTACTAAAACTCTAAAAAATACAATAGCCCAGCCTTACTTTTTGCATAACCTTCAGCATACGACAATGATGCTTTTCTGTGATGATTAACTCATATATATGTTCTTGCTTTTTAACTTCTTTTTCTTTCAGTTGCTCCACAACCTGAAATAAATTAAATGTAAATGTTTTGCAATATCATATTATGGCTATTATATCAATATGTTAATGAGATATATTCTTCACTGAAGTTATTCAGTAAGTGCCTTATATTTCACACACACACACACACACACACACACACACACATATATATATATATATATATATATATATCATCAAAGTAAGTATTGATGGTCAATTGCAATGTATGAGGATCATGGAAAATTGACATTTTTCAATGTATGTGGTAGCAATATTGGAGGCCTGGAGGGGGGGAGGGGAGGTTGATGCCTTGGCACTGCAACTGGATTTATGGAAAGTGTATATTTCTTACTTCTTTCTCCACAGTATGTACCCACAGTTCTGGCTCCTTGTCCAGCAGTCTCAGCTCTGGGTCAGCATCTATGTCATCTAGATCAGGTTCTGAAAGAACACATGATATTTAAGGTAACCATTGATAACATGTATATGCATACCAGAGTTTTGAAACCTTGCAACCTTGGCCTATATGTGTCATTTCAAGGTTTTCAATCTGTTACAAGAAACCTTGGTCAATATTTGTAATTTAAAACTTTTCAGTTTGTCATATATAACCTTGCTGAACTTAATATAATGAGTTTGAAAAGTACTGATAGATATATAACATACAATATCAATATCACTGGAATAATTTGCTCATACCTTCATTGCCACCTTCATCTAATGATTCCATAGATGCAGAGTTAACCTCCAGAATACTGAAAAAAAGGCAGTTTCAGTAAAAGTTTGAGAAACAATAATACCAGCTTATTTTGTTTTTTGCTGTTAACATTACATTTGGTGTGCCTCTACTTATGTGCCAGATTAAATTTTTGTACTTTTGAGATTTTGAAGTAATATTTGATCTAGTAATGTTATAAATTCATAGATGTTCATTACTTATAACATATTTTGAGTTTCTATTACCTTTTCGGGTTCATGACCTAGCTCAGGCTTTAACTACACTTGCCTTCCACAGATTAAATGCATGTTCCCTTGTTCTTTCATTACTTCTTTGTATTTTTCTTTCATATGTCTCCACTTATTAATATTATCTTTAATATGTTCACTTCTGTTTCCCACCATTCTGTACCTTTATCTATGGTTTTCTCACAAGTTGACCATAATCTTATTTATATATCTATTAGTTTCTAGGCACTGCATTATCTTGAGTATGTTTACATATACCCATGTAAATATGTAATATACTCCAGCCTTCATTCAACTACAGGTGCAACCAACTTTGCTTGAATTTATTTCACAAAATATATTTCCTTCTAAACCAACTCTATTAATCATAGGTCTCAGTATTCTTATCTCACTCCACACTCCCGTCAACATACATACATTCAGTAATCTGACAGGCTCGAGACAGTATGACATCTCACTGGATGTCGCTCATTACTTGCCTCATAACATGTCTTACCTCATCCTACTCTCAGATCTGAATCTCTCTGCATACATATCTCGTAACTGCGATACAGCAGACACATCTTCCCCCACCGAACCCAAAACACAATTGAGTGTTGTGGAAGAACGAGAATGGAATGGGATTTGATATAAATGAATTGAACTATGTACTGTGTAAATCCTATGCGTAACAATCACAAACATTACATAAAAAAAAAAAAAAAAACATGGTCTTGAACAGTTATCAAGAGTTTGGTCTGAGTCAAACCGTTTCGTATTTAATGCTGCTAGTTCATTCAGAATTCGAATAATTTACAACCTTGAAGATTTCTAGCCCACCGAAAAAAGTCATCACATATTATGACATGCATTCATATTCCGCGCACTGCGAAGGAAGTCTCGTTGATACGCAGCGAAAAATGGTGTTGTGATACTTATTGTTTCTAAGGACTTGAGATGTATTACAAGTACTTACTCAGAGTCATGTTCAGAGTCGTATATAAGCTCGTTTATAAGTTGGCCATCGGACGCCCATGACAACGTCGAAGTCTTCCTTGATGCAGTCGTGTGACTGGTGTCTACCTCATCGGGAAGTTTGTGCGTGTGGAAAGTAGAATTACCTTCGTTTTTTTCTCTTTCTTTTTCATGCCTTTTGTCCTCTCTGATTTTGGTCTTTACCCTTTTAATGTTATCGTCTCTATTTTTTTCATTAGCGCTAGTGATACTCGTTGTCAAATATGGAACGTCAAAGATGCTGACATTTTCCTTTTCATGGCTTTCCTTACAGGAAACAGAACGCTCCTCTTTATATTGATGCTTGCCGAATTTGCCACTGTGACGCATTCGTCTCATTCTTACTGACAACTTTTTTTCATATCTCATACTAGACCGATTCTCCAGTATTGGGTCGTCAGTTGCTTCAGAGTCACTTTTACTTCGGTCAGAGAACAAATGACTCAGATCGTTCATACTTCGTGAAATTCCAAACTTCGATCGTATGCTGCCAATCTTGCGGTGAGCCATTTTTGCCAATGTCTATTTTCAGATTCTTCGCATAGACCAGTCGTCAGTAGTAGTTTTATATTAAATGAACTCAAATTAGTGAGCTTTCAAACAGACACACACACACACGAGCGCGTTATACTGGGTAATTGCGTCCCATGCAATTATGACTAGACAAGTATTGCAGCGCCATGTTATATCATCATTACACACCGTCAGATCTGAAATACTTATCTCACTTTCAACATCTCTAGTTTCTCCTAAGACACTTTCTGTTTATCCACTTTCCTTTTCGAATCGTTATTGTATAACACACACGTAACTGCAGCGAGTAGAAGGCACATCCCCGCATGCCTGTTGGTGTTGAAAGGGGCGACACCGGAGAACATAAGCGGCAACGCATTATCAGCTCTCCATGTTAACTGATAACGATCTTCACTGACCTCATATTACTGAGTCAATTTTTACCATCAACTAGGAATTAAATCTGAAACCCGGAAACTAGGCTAATGCTAAGATCGTTGAGGAGATTTAAAAAACTATCTCACTCAGACAATCATAATGGATAGGAAATGAGATAAAACGTAAGCATATGGCACATTTAGGCAATCTTTAATGCAGGTATGAGATAAGATCGACATACCACAGATAACCTATCTAGTGGAATAAAAGGATGACACTGGAGGGTATTTTATCGGTTCCAAGAAACACTGCTATCTTTCGTACTTTTAAACACAATGGGATGTTCAAAATGACGGCTAAACGCTAGTGAAGTTCAGCTGCTTTGTATAATTTTCAGATTTATAACTTGATAGAGTTTATGAACAGTACTTTCTTAGATAATAGAAGCCTAAAGGTGAATGGCTGTATAATCGTACAACTTTGTCTTGTACAAAGTCTCCCGTCAGTTGTTGTTGAGCCCATTGACTGAGTGAAAAGCCACAGCGTATAGTATTGTAGATACAATATGTACGAGGACAACACTAAATTGTAGAATGGAAGCTATACGGCACGTGTCCTTCCAGTGTGATACAATTTTAATTTCTTTTCATTACTAGCATACATGAACTGACAACTAAATCCAAGCAATAAAAGATAAATAAATAAAATAAATTAATCAAATAAAAAACAAAAAATAAATAAGATGCATCAGCATTTCCTAGATATGATGCCTCATTCAAGATTTTCTTTTTTCTTTATATTTGAAACCACTTGTGTAAAGCAGTTGTTATAGCAGTTTTGTTTCACTTCACATTCGCTGCCCACCACAGATAACTGAGGTCTTCCTTGATAGAAAAAAATAAAAATAAAAATAAAATAAATAGATAAATAAATAAAACCTCTAAATACAACCGTGTAATTTTCTAATGTGACTGTCTGTAAAAGCCACTTAGACTTTTTTGCCTGAGCGGGGAAAGCAAACTAGCCTCCTATAGTTTCAAACATTATCTCTACAACTTCACCTCAACTTTCTTTCCCAACCACTTTATTGATGAGGAAGACGGTCACTGTTTTTTCTAAAATCTATTAACCTAATCATTATTCATCTATTTATTTTCTATTTACACAATGTGGGCTTTCTACAGGAACTTATGGGCTTAGGGAAACTACCTAATGGAGACCTCCTATCTTATATGTTATCATTCATTGGCATGTTCTTTGTGCTGATAGATAAATAACCTGTTATCATCTGTTCCTCTTACAAATGCCCACATCATAATACAACATAAAATGAGGTACTTACTTGGCATCTGGGGCTTCATGTGGGAGTAGCTCTGCCTCCTTCTCCTCACTCTGCACCTTGCTGCGGAGAGGACAGTCATGGTGAGGGGCAGAGTCATCATGAAGCACAGAAAGGACATGGTAAATATGTAAAGTAAAAATCAGGACACAAAGATAAATATGAAAGAATGTCAAGATTTCAATATATACATTTATGTATGTATATATATATATATATATATATATATATATATATATATATATATATATATATATAGATATATATATAGATATATACACAACATACTATATATATTATAATAGATATATATATATATATATAAGATATATATATATATATATATATATATATATATATATATATATTTATGATACAAGCGAAAATGGATTAATAGACGGGACAAAATAGTACTAGAAAGTGAATAATAAAAGGCAACCATAAATAGGATGGGAACCAAGATGTAAATGAAGCAGAGTATATTAGGTGAAAACACAGGAAATGTGCCAACAAGTAATATGCGTGTAAGTCCTCATGGAAAACAACTGAGTCCAAGACTACAACATCCTACTACTTCATTGCACACACAATATGGTTTTCTATACAGATGTAACACTTGTGAAAGAAAACTTACTACCCTGCCTGATGTACACTCACTGCCTGTGGAATGTTAAAATGGTCAATCAGGCAAACATTCAGTTTGACACAATGTTAAATTCCTCTCTATTTCAAACCACTACATACATTTCAAAGTTAGCAAGAAAGTGGCCAGGCCTGTATTTCAGAGTTGCCTTCCTTGGCAGACAGGCACTGCTGTTCTTTGTAACACAAACTATGAAGTTTAAGACAGAAACGCAAGGAAGAGGGGTACAATTTCATGCGACACAAGTTCTTGTCACAAGTTTTAGGGCTAAACTGATGGACAGATGTCACGACATGTTAAGATAACATTGTTTTAGAATTGTGCTGGTATTTAGACACTAATATACATTTAATTTACATATATATGTATTGTATGTATGTATGTATGTATGTATGTATATATATATATATATATATATATATATATATATATATATATATATATATATATATATATATATATATATGTTCATGATGATATGTACAATAGTATCACAGGAAGAATAAGATACCCCAGAAGGGCATGACAAACACGCAGTTGAGGCCAGATGTGGACAGATGGTATCAATACTAATCATTTGAAGCAGGTGATAGGCAAGAGGACTTAGGAGTGGTGAAATGGAAAAGGGCACATTCATAAGTTGTATTGGAGAAAGATGAAAATGCTGAATAAGAGAAGGGGAGATAAATGCTACAGCTTGTTTTGAAAGAAAAGATTCCTGATGAGGTATCACATTGCATGGATGAGAAGGAATGAAGGACCTCTGCAGAGAGAGAGAGAGAGGGAGAGAGAGAGAGAGAGAGAGAGAGAGAGAGAGAGAGAGAGAGAGAGAGAGAGTCCCTACATGGTACAATTAATGTAATATTACACAATGGGCATAGTACATACCTATGTACTGTATATATACATATAAACCAAGCAGCCTTGAGGTGGGTATGAATGTGGATGTCTGTCAGCCAAAATGCACAGTGAGACTGAATAATTTTTCATTTCTAAATAAGGTAACAGTTGGATTTGTTAACATCACAAAAATCTAGTTATGAACTGTTATCTAGTACTGCCAGGGAATATGAACCCTGGTTCATAACCTACACCCAAGTGAGCAGCATGTCTACTATACCACGGCAGCTGCAAGGCCACTTGGCCTTATGGTAGACACCCAGCTGATAATAACTGTTTTCCTTCATTATTTGCATTAATGTATGTTGAAAGTGCACAAGAGCAAGAGCACTGAAAAAAAATCTGGCAATTACAGTATCTGGAAGCACATTACATGATTAGTCCTGGCTTATCTTCCAGCTCCCCCATTATTTTTTGTAGCTTTTGTTAATTCTATTAGTGATACAGTTGAGATCACTTACTATGCAGAAATCCATGAAAAATTGAACACCAACTTTCAAGAACTGAATAAATAAAGTTGACAGCATAATAGTAAACCAGTTCACAGCATGTAGTACATGTAACTTACACATCTAAAAAACTTCAACTACTACCAAGCCTATGTCTCAGGAATTTTCTGAAGTACTTAACACTGGGAGTACTGAGAAGATGAAGATTTTGAACTGATTCTTTACTTAAATAGACAATTATCTCCAGTGTCTCTTATGATTATGCGTTTCAATAAATATAAGCAGACAATGGCTTTGCAAAAAGCCAAATCCATATCTGGGAGAGGAAGATCAAATTTCATGAATATCAGTTAATATGAGTTTAGATATCAAGCTTACAGAAGGGGAAAAAAAAAAAAAAAAAAAAAAAAAATCTAGGATGTTCAAAGTAGAAAATAGAGTTGGGTGGGAGTTTATTTTCTTTCCTCTTTTTGTAGTATGAGGATTTTTGCTTTTAAAAGTACTCTTTTTGTAGTATGAGGATTTGTGCTTTTAAAGTACAAAATAAATATCAATTTTTTTCCTGTGTAACTGATTTTAGATTAGTTGTTTGCTTTACATCAGTTTTCTACGACACATATGATAATAATTCTAGTGAAATAGCGACATTTTTAAATATTGGATAAAACTGGAGGGAGTTCATATGATTAGCAAAAGAACGAATGAGTAGTGATTAGTGAGTTTGTTAATAGATAGGAAAAGGATGACAGATGGAAGAATCGCCTTGCGGAGCTCCACTACTGTAGCAATGGTTTCCAAAAACCATGACCTATAGCTTTGCTCTTTCATCCATGGACATGATATATGTGTAATGTGTGGAAGTAGTTCTTCTTCATCTCTAAAACATGGTGATTTACAACCTAACTCTGGATTCTTTACACATAAGGCACTTACAATGGAGGCAGGGGATAAGAAAGATGAAGGAAAGATAAAGGACTTCATTAAGACATCTTTTGAGCTTTAGAAATAATTCAATATTATTACATATATTTTTCCCTGATGTCATTTACATGTAGGGAATACAAGTGACAAAAAAGCAAAAATATTTTCCTATGTTTAGGGTAGTGATTGCATTTCTTATAAAAATATCTCACACAAGACACTAAATCATATATACTTACAGTAATGTCATAAATCAAAAGTGTTGGTAACTGATAGATTAGTTTGCTTCAATTCAGATTTCTCAACATAAAAAAAAGATAAGAAAAAAATAAATGAAAAAAATAAATACAGCCATTAACTGCTTCCTATTGAGAAGAACCATGAGAGGCAGAGCATCTGGTTACTGACACAATATGTTTGAGTTTTCAAGATAATGGATGAAATAAGAACTCCTGTTCAGGAAAACAGAGTACTCTTTGCAGTTATGGGGTCTAAAGAGAGACCCATAATTCTGGAATCTCATGTTATACATACTTGTGAAATGTAATGGAAAAAATAAATCATGACATGAAATAAAGTGTAATCAGTGTTAATATGAGGCCACATATTGACTTTGCCCCTAATAGCCTAGAAGGCTTGGGCAAGATTGGGGGGAAGAAGGTGGGCCAAGAGTGACTCCAATGAAACATGAAATCACAAATTTAAGGATACAAAAATAATTAAATGTTGGAAGTAAATAAGAGAAAAGAGAAAGGCATCGTGTGAGAGATGGAGAACACTGGCCATACACACCCTTACCTTAGTCATGCTCATTCTTGGCTCATTCAGGATAAACAAACGGCTGGTGCTAGAGAAAACCTTAGAACTCACTCTGATAATAACTTCAGCACTTGGCCATAATGAAGAAAAATTAATATAAGACTCATATACATAACAAATGTGTACTAAATCATAAATGAAGAACTGGCTAAATGGCAACTACAGTAATTTGGAGAAAAAAAATGACACCAAAGTACATTTCATATCAAGTAACCACAGCACAGAACAGAATTTGTTTACTAACAGTGACATTGATGGGATTGGAAACTGCTTGGGCCATGCTTCATTCTGCCCACCACAGAGCCACCTTCAGGAGACAATGTCTAGCTCATCTTTCAGAAAGTGTCTCTGTTAGGTAGGAGACTGTCTGGAGAGGCATCACATCCATAAAGCTACATGCCTTCATAGAAAAGGAAACATCCTTTGGGGGAGTGCTTTCAGGCAGTGTGTTTCAAGTTCATCTGTCAAGCAGTAAGTTTCTTGGTGTGGAGCGTCCTGGGCATATCAGGGGCTTGTCATCACCTCAACCTTCACATCACTGCTGCTGCTGTTATGACCATTGCCACTTGCTGGGGACATTCTCTGGCCATGTTACCATAATGTATGCTGAACTGGTGTTGACATAATGCCCTTCATGATAGCTGGACATGCCTTTGAGACATACAAATTTTAACATGGTGTTCAAAAGTAATCTTCCTTTTTAGAATAAAGCATCTTGCCCTTAAAGATAAAACTGATGATAATGAACTTGAAACGACTTCGAGTTTAAGAGGATGTTAAGAGTTGTTAGGGACGGGCAGGAGGGCGGGAAGTGAGGTGCGGCAGGGCACAAGAAATGCATCTGACCCCACATGGCTGTTGGCCAAGGATCGTGCAAATCAACAATAAATGCCGCAGCTGCCGTGGCTGTAGCTTACTAGCTCTACACGGGATGGTGGCAGGCAGGAACCACTGAGCAGGACCTAAGGGGCTAAGACAGGTACGAGCGTGCGGGCGGGCTGATTGATTGATGGGAGAGGTGCAGCGCCGCTGACTTACTTGACTCCCAACTTGGTAGCCACTCGCTTCCACTGGGAGAAGCCGGACAGTCTACGGACGGGGCTGGACACACAGCCACTGTTGGGGCGGGCCGGGGGGTTAGCGGGCCGTGGAGGCCAGGACACGCAGCCACTGTTGGGGTGGGCCTGGGGGTTAGCGGGCCAAGCGAGCCAGGACGCCACCAGGGGAGTCTCGCTACCCACCTCACCACAACGTGACACCCAGACTAGATCAGCCCACTTCGCAAGGTGTGTCACCAGTGGAAGAACAACACAGACGAGTCCCTCCGTGACCACTGACTACTAAGAAGCTTGCCAAGACGTTACAGTACTTCCAGAGTGTAAAAGCTGATACTTGACTCGTGTTGTTTAGGGATGTCTAGGGAATGTCATGTCATCTAGTATGACATAAGCATAAGGATGGAAAGCAAAACTCTTTTAACTGGAAAGATGACTGATGCATAAAGCAGTGATTCTATAATGCAAAATAAGATTTGCAAAGACAATTTTTGTTTTATGCAAAATTATCACACCATAAAGAAATAATAAGTAGTATTTGGGAACAATTTGTAAAAAAGATAAGAATGAGGCTGATGATGATTAGGAAGACGACAATAGAAATTAAAAGGAAATCATAAAAGAAAGAGGTAAGATGATAAAAGAAAGAGGCAAGACCAGAGTAAGAAGTGGTTGGTGAATAGAACAAGAAATGAAAGGACAGAGATGAGAAAAAAATGGGCTTTAGCAACAAAAAAATTTGTAATTTATATAAAGCATCAAAACCAAAGAAGAATAACACTGCATCATTAGAAAATAAAAAAAAAATAAACGGTGCTCCCAGTGGCAGGAGAGAGGTGAAGTAATGACCAATGGAGCTGACGAGTGACGCCGGGGCTGTGCTAAGCAGGAGCCTGTTGGTGGGGCATGTGGCGGGGTGCGGCCCTGGCAGGGTCACAGGATCCAGGCTGCATGTGGATCACCTGTGCTCCCGAGTTGGTGCAGTTTTGTTCACCATACCAGGCAAATATATGCATGCATTTCAAGTAGTACAGCCCAAAAGCCTTTGTTGATAATCAAATTAGTGCATTTAAAGTATAATTTCTTTCAAATGAGTGAAGAAAACAAGCTTGCCTCCTCAGAAAGGTATCAAACACAATATAAATAGTGAATTACTAACAAAGTAGTAATAATGTGGGAGTGGGGTGGCGAGGTGTGTGCTGTGCCAACTACACTAAGAGTTAAGTTGCCGGGGAGCGGTCGTCCTCCTGTGGGTAGTTTATGCAGGGTCGGACACGCAGTGATTAAGATCATTCCAGTTGTTGGGGTGGGCCAGGGAGGCCCAGGGCTGCAGCAGCTCCCCACCATGCTAGCTTGCACACTGGTCCACGTGCTTCAGTTGGCAACACATACACAGAGTCAGTTGTAACTGCGCACTTTTATCAAAACTAAATGAGGAGGGAGAGTTGTGGCACTCCAGTACTATGACACCAATGGAGTTTGAATAGAAAAAAATTTATATGTATGTGTGTGTGTGTGTGTGTGTGTGTGTGTGTGTGTGTGTGTGTGTGTGTGTGTGTGTGTGTGTGTGTGTGTGTGTGTTGTATATATATATATATATATATATATATATATATATATATATATATATATATATATATATATACGGATGTGAATTTCAGTATACCAAATCATTGCCATTTTGAGCCATGATATTTCTGGAAAGATGTTCATTCCTTGCAGGTACCAGTGTGCCACAATTTCCCAACCTCTACCACAAGCAGCATCAGTGCTGTTATTACTGTGGAACAAAATAACAAAGAAGCAGCCAAACTTCAATATCAAAAAATAAAAACACCGTTCAAGGAAAATCTAAGAAGACGATCATGTGAGTAAATCAAATGGGAATGCAAGACAAGTTCACCTATTTAAGACCTGATAGTGTTCTTAGTGATGTGGACAAAGGCTCAGGTCTCAGTTCCTCGAAGTCAACCTGAGAGCACACTGACAGAGACTTAAAATAGGTAAACAGGTCTTCTTTCACTCAGCTCAGATGCTGGGATCAAAGCAGCTGGCAATCCGGCTGTTAGCAAGCCTACCAAGTTCTCCAGGCACGGGGCGCAACAGACCAAGACCAGTCGTTGGGTGTTCTCTCAAGATGCAAAATAACATGTCTAAAAATACTTATCATAATAAAATCCAAATTGCAGTGGAGTGGTAAACACAGCATATGGTCAATCAACCAAGGACTGATGGAGAAAATAAAAATAATTCAAAGCAACAATGAAATGATAAGAGAAAACAAAACAAGGGTAGAAATAAAGTTAAGCGCAAGAGAGTAGAAGCTTCGCAATATTTTCTTTGTTGTGGCAGTTCTAACCTTTGGCTCAATATGGTTACAGAAGAAGCAATGAGAAGAATGATACTGAAATGAAACACTGAGGCAACACCTTAGCTAACACTGTAGTTAATAATGCTCTATAGGTGACCTTTGTCTGATTAGGAAATAGATGAAAATCCATGATGATCTTTAATTGGTGGGATCCAGAGGATGTGGCAATAATATAGAGCCAGGCCAAGGCAGCTTCTGCTCAGTGCTGATGACCACACACACAACCAAAATACTTCTGTAGAAACAGGTTTCATCAAACTAAACCAGGCACTGATACACTGAAATATGAGTTTAATATCCTTAGTTAAAATCATAAGAGGTTCGTTTGCCAGCAGTTGAATACCTAGAAATATATACACAATGTAATACTGAAGAGCATCACACAAACAGACAGTACTTTTACCCCTTTTCCTGTTTTCTTTCTTTTTCTTCCTTTTTCTTTAATTATAAACCATTACTGCATCTATGATTCCTTTTTTCTATTTCCATATGACTTACCTTGGTGATGCAACACTGGTGGGACGTGTGGGAGAGGAATAGGCAGCCGAAGAGCGAGATCTAGCAACAGCAGGTGCTTGTGTCTTGGCAGTGGTGCCTGGAGGGGCACTGCCTCCTGATCCTGCATAGGAGCCCAAGCTGGAGCTTTTTGTGGTGGTGCCAAGTGTTGCAGCAGTCCCAGGCTTCTGAATCACCTAATAAGATGGATATACAGATGAATGAGGTAACTGTTATCATATATACATGGAAGCAAACAAAAAACATAAATGCATTATGAAATTCAATATAAATATCAGCTGTTGCATGTCAGTCTGCTGTTCTTCATTTAAAGTGCAGCTTCACTGGAGTCGATACTGACTACACCCACCAAAGCCAAGGTAGCACCAAAGCCAGGGTAGTAAGTTTAAATACAAACTTCTAAATGCACTTTACTTAATTATGTACACAAATCTTTCTATGGCACAATCCATATTATATATTTCTCTTCATAGCTAAATGGAATATGATTGGTATATAAACCATTCAACCTTCCCTTTTGAACAAAATCCTGCATGTGAAATGTTCTCATCCTTGAAGTAGATTCTTGTCAACTGCATCTCAGTACAATTGTGGTTGTTGAAAAAAACAAAACAAAACTGGCACATGGTGATAAATATGGCTTTGTAACCAATACTTTAAAATTGTGGCCTAAATATGTTCCTTGACCACTGCAAGACCTTCATTGACAAAATTATGTAATAGTTCAATATATGTAGAACTTCTATCAAAAGGTTTCCTCATGCAAACAATTGGTCAAAATCTGAAAAGAAACATATTGAAATAATTTTATTGCAATGCTATTGTGAGTAGTGTGCACTGAGATAAAAAAAACCCATTAGGAGATACTTGAAAAATGCAAGTCTCTTTTACCTGCAAGCTACTCTGTCAAGTACTGCAAGTTTACAAAGTAGGTTAATAATGAGGTATGATTACAAATATTGTACCACTAATCTGTAAGGCAAACAGTATTGCTGTCACAATATTATGTTGCTACATTTACAATAAATGTTCTACATATGGACATGCGAAAAAGTCAGATAGGAACAGAATTATGTAATATGAGAAACCTGGAAAAATGCATTCTTACTGTGAGAGAAACAGGCTACTATGAAGAAAAATCCATAAACCTACATCTTCATCATAGTAAGTCATGCAGCCATGTGAAAACTGCAGAGAATGAAGAGCTGCTTCTTGAAGATCCTAAATATTATCAGTCTTAGTAGGGATCCAGCATGAAAGGAGGGATCTAGGGGTATTTCTCAGGTACAAAGGATGAAACTACTATTTATCAAAATTTCAAAAGGTGAAGTAGATACATGTAGGGCAATAAGGATGCATATATGAAAGTACACACTACCACGGAGGAATGAAATTAGACAAGACTTCATATGTGTGTGAAAATACTTTTTTGGGAAAGAGTCCTCACAGGATGAAGTGCAAGTGGTAAACCTGAAGGAATAATGTACAAGGGAGGATTGGGACAAAATGGGGATGGAAGTAATGACAACACAATGTGGAAATTAACAAAGAAAGCTGAGAGCCAAGAGTATGAAATGAAATGAAGCCTGAATGAACAGAAAGTATGGGGAGAAAGTTCTGATGAACTTTATTTATCTTGCACACAAACACACACACACTAGAACAGAGGAGGGAAAGAGGAGATTTAATAGTAATGTACAGAGTGATGAAAGGACTGGAAAAATTAAGTAGAGAAGACTTACTAATTTGGGACAACAGTGACACAAGAGGATTGGAAAGAAATTAAGAAAGGATAACTGTAGAAGATCTATCATAAGTTTAACTTTCAAGAAAGATATGCTGAGGTATGGAATGGTCTAGAAAAGTCATTGAAACAAGGATAATTCCTAAGTTCAGAGAAATGTTGGATTTGCATAGATATGGAGATGGGACAGCATGAGCATAGCTTTTTTTCCTGTATATTACAACTAAGTAAATATGAGGTAAATACACACACACACACTGCATAGCGTAGTGGTTAGCACACTCGGCTCACAACCGAGAGGGCCTGGGTTTGAGTCCTGGGCGTGGCGAGGCAAATGGGCAAGCCTCTTAATGTGTATCTAGTCCCTGTTCACCTAGCAGCAAGTAGGTAAGGGAAGTAACTCGAGGGGTTGTGGCCTTGATGTCCTGGTGTGTAGTGTGTGTGATGTGGTCTCAGCCCTACCCAAAGATCGGTCTATGAGCTCTGAGCTCGCTCCATAGAGAAAAGGCTGGCTGGGTGACAAGCAGGCAACCGTGACAGTGATTACAGTGAATTACACACGCACATACACACACAGGCATTGATACACTGAAATATGAGTTTAATATCCATAGTTAAAATCATAAGAAGTTCAGAAAAAATTAACATAAGAAATATACACACCGTGGAGTGTAGTGGTTAGCACGTGTGAATCACACACACACACACACACAAGGGGCTGGTAATGTTTTCATACTGATTTTAAAATATCATTAATTTTCTTTCATGAAATCAATTATCAGATTTACTTAGCTTTAACTTTTATAGAAATGCATATATATTTAAACCATTAGAGGCAATTCTTGTGGGGATGAAAGTGAGGGTGCACATGTAAGCAAGGTACACATACAATGTTTTGACTACCTCCTACTTTGGGAATATCAAAATGGTATCTGTGAGCTATATTGGATAATTCTTTCCAAGAAATAGTATCTATCATTTTCATGAAGACTAGTCAAGATCTACCTAATATTTTTAAGTTTAGGCATCTCCCGAAAAAAGAATCTAGACAAAATGGTTTGCAGCATTAACAATAATTGTTTTATGGAGTAACAAGGATAGAGACATCCTGAGGATAGATGGAGGTAAAGGACTCTGTAGCTCAACAGAGAGACAGACTGTACAACTGGTTGGCAAGGCAGGTCGGTAACAATGGGTGAGGATGGACAAGAGGGTCAGAGGGACACAAGAGTGGGGGCTCACCAGTGTTGTGAGTCCTGCTGCCAACTGGATATGCTAGAACAGACAGAAGAGAGTCAACACTTGGCCAAGGTCTGTGTCAATATCTAACATCAAAGAACCTTCAAGAGGCAGAAAATTGACATATATAAGTTATAGTATTACCTATGAATAAGTAAATATACAAAGTGGTGATCTGGGATGACTGTTGCACTTCTAATCCATGTGTAATATTCACATTCTTGTACAGATATTTGAACAATTAGCAATTTGCATTGCCATAATAGGCTACATAAGTTTACTTACATATATAATTTGAAAGAATGTCTCAACAATAACATAGTAGTATAAACAAAATTAATCCTGAATCAAATTTGTAAATTCTTTTCAGGGCTCAGATTCACAATGATCAAAATACTGATCCAGCTTGAATCAGTGCAATGTGTCAACTAATCCTGTAAATTAAAAAATTATAATATCAATTACAGAAAAGACAAAGATCTGTATTTTCAGTATAATTTTTTCAAAAATTTTCATCATCTGCCTGAGTCCTTGTGGAGTACAAAAATACAAAGAAAAAACTAAATTTAAACAATTTTATTGTAGAATAAACTTTCTTTTTTTTAATTTGTTATTTGGTGTAGCTGGGATCTAGAGAATTACTCTCTTTATAATCCACTGTGACACAACTGGCAAGATGCTGTAAAAAATATAACAAATAAATAAATAAACATAAAATAATAAAAGATACAACAAATATTACTCGCATAATTTATTTCACTGAAGCATAAGAACCATTAGACAACCGAAGTGCCTATTACACCTCATTTCATGAATGATGTCACAGGCCACATCACACCATGGCAAAAGCAACCTTGATCATCACATTTCATGCAGGTCTGGCAGCAAAACAACAACATTCACTGAACATTTTGCACAAAAAAAGGAGAAAACTTTAAGTTTTTATGTCAGGGCAGGAAAAAAGATTATCAAAACCTGAAAAAGGATAATAATGAATATGAATAAAACCACATAAAGTAATTGGAAGCATGGTTCTTACCTTTGGATTCTTCAGTTTGGAGCAGTCAGAGATTTGATCCTTGCAAGAGTTCTCATGCACACACACCTGGCAAGCTGGGGAAGGTAATGACGCCAATTAAAAAACACAATGAGGTGTAACTAAAATACAGGGAGCATTATAAATACTTATTTAGTTTCACATAGGGAATGAGCAAAATTATGCAATTTTATATTGATTAAAACAAAAATCTTCAGGTAACATTTTCTATTTATGAAAAATACTTTCATTTTAGGTACATTGCATGTTAAAACATGTGGTTTATTGTTTTTCCTGCTTTGATAATGGTTGAAGGGCTCATTTCTAACATGAAAACCTGGTTCATATAATTTACAAAAGTGAAGAAAAAATAAAGTAATATAAAGGACAATAATTAAAAGTAAGAAAATACTTATAAAGAATGAGCAAAATAAATAAAGTTAGTATGAAGCTTAAAACAATTATAAGGTGTATGGGGAGAGTAGTTAGACTTCCTGTACATATATCAGGAAGTGATACAGATATCTGATACCTTGGAGTTAACACAAAATTTGAGTCTGCTTGAAATAAACTCTTCACTGCCACCAATACTCACTTTCACATCGAAGAGCGGGTTTGTTGGTCATGGGCTTGCTGCAGACGTCACATGTTGCTGAATTGCTGTAGCACACTGCTACAAAGTGATGTGAGCTCTTCTTGAGTTTGTCCTGGTAAAATTATAAAGTATAAATTTTTGCACGTGTATTTGGATAGGAAAAGATAATAGAACCTTCAGAAGTTTACACATGATAGGTTGCAAAAAGGACAAGAGAAGAGCAAACACTAGAAGATAAACCAAGGTAAATGGGAACATAGATTTTGCACAGAAAATGTTTTTTTTAGAGTGCAGAAAACTGGAAAAT
>CM035207.1:397694-408661 GCA_020233015.1 Callinectes sapidus | reverse complement strand
TATTTATTTGTTTATTTATCTATTTATTTACTTATTTATTTATCTATTTATTTATCTATTTATTTATATATCAAAAGCATAATTGTCAAAATGCATAAGTTAGCCCAAAAAATTTTGTTTTCTCAAAAGAAAATTAAGAAGCCAGAGAAAATAGACAGTAAATGGGTAACTCAAACAAAAATAAAGATATTTTGAAAGAAACAAGATCTTATAATGTTTTTTACACGTGTAGATGTAGTATTTCATAATGCTCGTCCTGAAACACACACACACACACACACACACACACACACACACACACACACACACACACACACACACACAAAGAAAAAAAAATCAAATCGTAGTGTGCAATGCGGAAAAGTTGGTGATTCTTTCTTCAGTGAGACCCATTTGGCTAGGAGTTCCCCTATCTCGGTAACACGTTCACACTGCCAATTAAAGGAGTGGGACTCACACTAGTGATGGAGGAGGCAAAAGTGCAAAAGGGAAGAGCATTTCATTAACAATATGCACCAGTTTAATTAGCATAGTTTTCAACATTTTACACCATGCCGGAGGTGGAGAGATAATTTGGAGTAAGGTGTGATAAAGTGTGTCACATGCGTCGCCGCTCCTCTGGTATCTGCTCGTGTCTGATAAGGTTGAAGATGCAAATCTTTTGACGAGTTTCTGACGGACCTGACAGTCGTGGTAGCAGACTGAAGGACTGTCATGTACTAATTTTTTTTACTGATTCGCTGTTGGTTATCGGCAGTTGCTGTCCAGCCCTCTCACTCTTTGGTTGTGTCTTCTGAGTGGAGCATTTCATTGAGTGTGTGGATCACTTACTCTCACTGCTAAGACTGGACATATACTGATTGAGTCAAGACTCATCGAGATGCAAGTGATCTTTATGGAGAAAGCGGAGCCACCTCTTGATAAATCACTTTTCCAGGTGGCTCAAGTGTGGGCATGCTTCATATGTGCTTTAGGAATCTCTGGTAACCTCCTCACCTTGGCCACAGGTGCCCACCAACTGTGTCTTGCAAAGAGGAACAGAAGGACCCCTGAATTCATGAGGAGAGACCGACTGGGTCGCGGCCCCCAGTCTTTCATCAAGCTGCAGGCCGACACATTGCTGCTGCTCCACCTAAGCCTGTGCGACCTACTCTACTGCTCCATCAGTCTGCCAATCATAGCCCTCAACTACGACCTCGCCCTCTCCGATGTCTACACGTCTGTCCCGAGTAAGCAGTTCTGTACCGCCTCCGTTGTGTTCCGATACCTGAACGCCATCACCGAATGGATGACACTGGGATTGCTGGCAGTGGAGCGCTGCCTCAACATGGGGCGGGTGAGGGCGTCCCACATCTTCACGCCCACTTGTACCTGCGTCCTCCTGGTGTGCTGTTGGGGAATGGCTCTCATCTTGCAAGTGGTTCCCATCATTTACGTGAGTATACGTAAGAGAAGGTGAGACAAGAGAGAGGAAAAGAGGAGATTATTCAATCAGTTAATGCTGAAGAGAAAAATCGCACTATATGTTTCAAAATTTCATACGTATATTATAATATTCCCTAAAATGATGCTCTAATCTCTCTTTTAACACTTAGCAACATAGCTGTCTTTTGAGTGACTACGATTTTGATAACACAATGAAACAATACTAGCCATCCCGTCTCTTTTACCATACAAACATCACTACACCCATTGACAGAAAAACTATGAGTTCGACAACATCACCTTCAAGTGTGACATGAGTCCAGGTCAAAGCAAGATGATCTTCTACTCTCTGGAGACGCCGCTGCCTTGCCTTCTCATGCTGATGGGCACAGCGAGCATCATCTACCAGGTGTGGAACAACAAGAGACGTCTCCTCGCCGCTCACATGTGCGTAGCCTGAGTGTGACTCTGTTCAGGTGTGATAGTACTATTAGATACTCCTAATCCCTCACTCTTCTATCATCTCTTCTTTCATCACCACCACTTCCACTGCCACTATCTACCACGACCATCACCTTTGCCATCTTTTGTTTCTCCGCCAGGCCGCAGGAACTTGTCGAAAAGCGAAATAGGTCCACGTGGAGGTCGACAGCTCTTGTGTTGTGCTTGCTGACAGTGTTCCTGCTCTGCGTCATTCCCAACGCTGTGTACAATATCGTCAGCCTCACATATGGAACCGAGGAGGACGTGGTCGCGGCGGTGGTCACCTTCATGATCTACTGGGTGCAATATGGTGTCAACTTCATCTTATACGCTGCCGGGAATAGGAATTTCCGCCAGGCCTACAAGCAGTTTTTGCAGGCGGTGAGCGAGACGCTGTGCCCCTGGTGTCATCTAAGGTCACCGCTGCCGTCTCCCGTACAATCTCACAACGCTGGGATCATGGGAGGTTTCTCTATTCCTGTTGTAAGAGTTGAAGGTGTGTCGGAAGTCACGCCTTCCACACCACAGTTCCGTGATGAAGTTTGGAACCACTCATCAAACCAATTTGTGTCTTTCCTCAACCCCAAAGGTCACAAACCCTCGCCTTTCTCTTCCTCTACCTCGTCTTCCTCCTTATCTTCTTTGGCTTCCAACCGTACGGTGTCTCTCAGTTCCTCTGTGTCATGTGACTCTTCGAGCACATTAGTGACCTATTTGTTGGTGAGCGACTCTCTTTAACGTTACCAAGCACACACACACGAACACCGAGGCACGAAATAAGGTGTTGGTCTATCATAAACCATGTATTTTTTCCTTCCTTGTGACAATTTCCATTCGTAGGAAAAGTAGTGGTGGTTGGTGGATGAGGGATGACAATGAGATGTGTCATCAAGCTACTTAGAAAAGATTAATTATTTTGTAGGCTTGAATAAAAAAAAATGCAGATATGTGATATGAAAATACATCAGTAATGATGGTGTGAGGAAATATGAATGAAATACGAAAAGAAAAGAACGCTACTGTAGATGGATTTTGATCAAGCAGCAGTCTTTGTTATTGTGACTAAATATTGCATACGCCAGTGTATACTCGTACTTAGTTCAAAGCTCGTAGAGTTAAGTTTTGTCATCATCAATTAACTTCTAAGGGAATTGTGGTTACCTGGCTTGTTTAATGGATGTCCTCTCCGGTACAGCTCTTAACACTGCTGAAGGGGAAGACTGTTCATTACACAGTACTGTAAAATTATTGTCTCGAATACACTCGTAAAACTGAAAGGCATCCGAAGACTGTATATTTGCATCAGCGTCTGATGACTTACATCTGGTTCATCCAATCACAGTGACCTGTGGCATCGGTGCTGCCCTGTGTTCAGTGCAGACACTTCTTTACTTGGGACACGCCTGCAAGCTAACAAAGCAAGAATCATTGACTCGATGTTCATTATTTAACGCAGGGTTTACCATTACAGTATATTTGATCTGATACTTGCACGAGGTTGCTTTATCTGAATGTACTTTTAAACTGTAATTTCTTAACTTCGCTGTCCATGATTCCGATCCCGAATGAAATTCTATTAAGTAAAGTTTCATATTTCAAAGTCGTTAATTTCAAGAGCTTTACCAAGTGGAATGAAAAGCAGGACGAGGCAGCGTTACTGGCTTTAAACGTTTGTGTATTGAATTGTGTATTAAGATGATTGTAACTATAGTCACTTTTTCATCTTCGATCTTTTTATGATAATGAACCTCTTGAAATCATTCGAGAAACAGATTACTTTTCCCATGGATATGCTCGGATAATGGAGGACGCTTCCATTCTGTCTTCAATTTTCTCAGCAAGGCAGAAGCGGTTTGTATTCAGGTATCCATCAATTCTTTTTCTTCAATATGTGTATATCAACTTCGTAACTAATCTCTGGCTAAAACTCAGGGACTTTTGTAACTTTGTTTTCGTGTAAAAAAAAAAAAAAAAAAAAAAAAAGTAGTTATTGGCTTATTCGCTTTCCATCATATGTTAATCCCTATATAATTACTATATCTAACATCGATCTATCCTCTGTTCTGTCAATCTCTCACGCCATTATCAGTGTCTTTCCCCTCGTTATCGGTTTACCCTTCATTTTAGTAGGTATCGTACTGTCAACTGACAGGTAGAATTAGATAGTGGTGCTCACACAGGGACTGCCACGATTATGCCTAACGGCCTCTTGCAGCTTCCCTCATTTTCTCATGTTAACTATTCTTCCAAGGCACCCACTTTCTTCCCTTAGATGATCTTAATCATCTAATTATCTTCTACATTGTTCTATTTCTTGCTCTCCTTATCCTCAAGCTTTTCGGTTCAGCATCCCATCACAAAAACTTTTTATCCGCTCTGATACAAGTTACCGGCTGTTCAAGGATGCTTTCATAATATAAAATGAAAGGTAATTAATTAATATTCTGCATCATCAATGGAAAAGTAAATGTATCAAAACCCGTGTTGTCACATCTGTACCTTTGAAAACAGACACAATGAGAATTCTAAGCGTTTCAAAATACTTGTGTGAGGTTTCGGCATGCATGGATAGAATTAATAAAGTTTCACTCTCACGGCATCTATAATAGAATCATTAGAAAAAGTTGTTTCTCTTCTTTTGCTTATTCTCGACGTATATCTAGAAATCCTTACGCATTATTTCTTCTCTTGGTATCTCGCATTCATTATCTTGACGGGCACTGCTTATCTTAATTAACTTGCTCAAGCCATGATTCGATCTTGCTGCCTCAGGAACTCAAGGGTTCATATTTCAACTCTTTTTTTCCTCCATAGGGACTATTTTGAAAGGTCGCAGCCGGGTTTTGGTGAGTGTATTCCCAATGCTGATACTGAATCGCTGTTAAGTTATCACAGTAATCATGAAAACTCTTGAAAACTCCGATAATTATTAATATAATGTTGAATGTTTTCGAGGGAACACGGTGAAAGTCTGGCTCGTGCTGTTCTTACATCTGTTCTGCTTAACACTCAGATACAGGAGTTAAATGATACTTTGGTCATTTATTATTTTCTTTGAGATAAATGTTGGTGCAGTTGACTTACAATTCAAAATTTCGTTAGAGAAAACAGAATGCATTTGATTCCCTTAAACTGATATTCCATGCATTTTCTATCGAACAAACTAGTGTGATTCCTATTTAGTGTAATTCTTGGATCTAATTATGTTTCTTTATGTATGCACTAATAAAGAGAAGGGGATAAAAAGATAAATATATAAATTGTTTAACTTGTCTTAGTTAACTAGTTCCTCTGCAAGTCGCTCGTTTTCTCTCGCTTACTGAAGCCAAAAGAAAACGAAATTAATGGGTATACTCTTTCTACAAGTGAGAGGCAGCCAAGCCCAATGGAAATGCAAAAACAAAACATCGCTAGGTTAATTAAGCAAGCTAAAAATTATTAATGAACAACAAAACCCATTGCCTCCAAAATTATATTCATTTTTTTATGGCAGATGAAACTGTATTTTATTATATACTCTACTTCTTAATTGCTGTTGAAAGGGTAAGTTGGAAGTTAAAGTTTACGCGTTAGTCTGGTTGACCCAATGATATTGTAGTGAAGTATACAAACTTGATATTATACTTATACCTGCAGTTCTGTCACCATCCAAGGCTGCAGTAATGAGAGTGGTAAACCTTACGCCAGTGTATTATGTCTTAGCACTAACGTGGAATTCATTAACCGAAACAAAAAACAAAAACAAACATCGAATTCAAGTGTTCTCTCTCTCTCTCTCTCTCTCTCTCTCTCTCTCTCTCTCTCTCTCTCTCTCTCTCTCTCTCTCTCTCTCTCTGATATTCTCATTTTTTTCTTTTTCTTTTCATTATCATATTCTTTTCAATCAAATTTAGTCTCTGTATTTTCTTTCAAGTTTCTTCCCCATATCAGCAGTCTCATCCAATACTCTCCATCGATTCCCTGCCTCTCGTCTCTCACTGAGCCTTTTATCCCGGACATCCTTTCCTCGCCTGGCCTCTATTCACTCCCCTTATCCACACGGTCACGACGGTCCCTTGCCCCCTTCAGGCCATCGATCATCAAAACTGCTCCCTTTTACGTGCTTTCGCTGCGTCAGAATTTCCACCGCTCTGAATATGGGTCGCAGGGGAATGGTGTGCCTGTAAAGCTTCGGGTAGTTACAGCCATGTCATTGCATGGAAAAAAGGAGACGCCCTTGAAATGAAGCACGGCGAGGAAAGGAGCATTACAGCACAAATGTAATATAGAAAAAAAAAATGAAGTATTTGGGTAAGTAACAGTGGAATCTCTGTTGTTTGTCATAAAGAAGACGCATTGTCGGTCATACAAGACAATGCAGCGAGTAATTGCCTTTGTGGATGTTTGCTTCGAAGGCTGAAATGCTGTCCTTGGCCCAGCAGCATAGACGGTGGAGAGTGCACACCTGCGGTCACTCTGTTTTCTTTTTTATTGCTTGAATTTAACCTGAGAGACGAGGAGACGCGTTCCTTTAATTGTATTTTTGGAAATGAGGATTGCTATGTTATTCTCTTACCATAGATAATTTTAACGAAATAAAATGTAAGACTTTGAACTTACGTAGGAATATTATTTGTTATTCACCAAGACTTTCAAGATATCAGGTGACACGTAAAAGACAATACCAAAGAGCTAGCGAGCTGTGTGTTTGTGTGTGAGGCGTAGGGTGGAGGGAGTTATCATCGCACCGACGCAAAGCTCTTCATTAGATGTCACTCATTTTGCCTATGTCATGTTTCTCCTCTCCTCCTATTCCTCCAGCTCCCCCGTCTACACCTGACCTAGCCCACAAATGAATTTATGAAGTTATCTGCCACAAGCCTTCCTCCACATCGCCATTCACAGCGTCCATCTCTCATTAATTAAACAGCATAAATGTAAACACATTCCTTTTCTACTTGTCCTTCGCCTTTTTTTTTTTTTTTGCTCCTTTTCCTTCATATGTTTTGATTCCCTTTTTTTTTTTCCTTCTCCTCTTCCTCCTCCTCCTCCTTTCTCTCCCTCTTCCTTTCCTCTTTTTTTCTCGGCACACCTGCATCACGCCTCCTTTGATGTGATAGCGCGATGACGCATTTGTTATCAAAAGGAACACACACTCACACATTAGCTCTCTCTCTCTCTCTCTCTCTCTCTCTCTCTCTCTCTCTCTCTCTCTCTCTCTCTCTCTCTCTCTCTCTCTCTCTAAGGGTTAACGTCCTCAATTATCATTTGGGAGAAGAAAAATCATGCAGGAGATAAACTTTTCATAGATTAGCAAGCAATTGCTATGCTTGAGGGAGTGGAAGTTATGAGGGCAGTGTGTGGGACAGGTTTCAGCCTCCCGCCATAGAGGGAGGGTTTCATGAATTCGTAACGTAAACTCTCCTTACTTTACTGGTGAAATTTAGACGATCAGATTAACTACTTCCTACCGACAGTATCTGTACCAGTCAAGGATCGTCAGCTATTATCTCTCTCTCTCTCTCTCTCTCTCTCTCTCTCTCTCTCTCTCTCTCTCTCTCTCTCTCTCTCTCTCTCTCTCTCTCTCTCTCTCTCTCTCTCTCTCATTGTTGTTTTCATCTTTCATCTTTTTTGTTTATTTCATTTTATTTTTTATACGGTTTGCTGTTTTGGATGAGACTTCCTTCTTCATGTGTGTGTGTGTGTGTGTGTGTGTGTGTTATACAAGTGTATCTACGGTCTCAATCCCTTATTAATCATCATCTATCTTTCTGCCTTAACGATCACCAGTTGGAAGAGACACAAGTTGTTATAACACATGAATGAACGAACTGGTAACTATTTTCGTACTAATTCGAAGAGATCCGTTACTGATTCCACGAGGCGCAGAAAGATAACCGAGATAATGACCCTCACCACTGTCCCTTCTTCATTTCCTCTCCTTCATTGCCTTATCTCCCTCACCCCGGCTCTCCGTTTCACAGTGTTTCAGCGTTTGGCAGCTATAGAGAGCTTATCTGTTATTGTCTGATAGGAGACTGAGCGAAAGATGCTACGTCAATACGGGTCCCTCTCTCTCTCTCTCTCTCTCTCTCTCTCTCTCTCTCTCTCTCCGGGAAGTACGGTCTAATTCAAAGTCTGTCCGTTAAGAGGCTGTGATTTATAGAGGTGAGCGATACATGGAATAGAAATGTATCAGTGCGTAAGAGTTAGCACTGGTGGCAGAAAAGCCTGATACTGTGCCAAAGCCTCCTTACATCTACTAGCGTGTGATGCAGCATTCATTCCTTAGCCTCTCACTTGAAATCCTTACATGGCTACCCCATGCAATGGATATTGTATTAAGCGAAAGCATCTCCTCATTTTTTTTCTGTTTATATCTTTCTGTCTTTTAAGAGTCATTGCTCACACTGATGACTTCACCTATTTACTGGTTTAATTAGTTTCTACTTTCCATAACTGTTAATCATATCTCCTCTTCCATAGTAGCTCTGAAGTTATCTCCTCCCCATGGAGCCTTTATTATTGTACACTAAAGGAATAAACTGAACCTTAAATATTTTGCTAAACCAGCCTTTATTTATTTATTATTATTTTTTTTGCCACCAACGTCAAATTAATTTTTCCTCTCGAGTATGTTGGTACAAGGTGGCAGCCGTTTCTTGCTGTGTGCTGCATGCTTCTGTTTATCTAAATACTATATATGAACGTCATTTCTTAATCACAACTTTTTGCATTCTCTTTTTAATGAAAGGTATTCATTATTGTCACGTCATGCATCTGGACAACGTTACTCGTTCGTTCCTCTTCTGCATACCATTGTTCTCCACTTTCACCTTCACCAACATCACAGTCAAGGTCTTCTCTTGATCTTTATTCAGTCTTACGAATTACGATAAGAAAATCAATAAAACACATCATAAAAGTGATTATTCATATTTAAGTATCGTGTATAAAATAGAATACACCACATACGTACTGTACATACATGTTGCGACGACACGTTATAATGCCGAGCGGCACACGTCATGAGAAACCTTAACATACGACTAAACCGGTGAGCTTTTGAACTTATAATATGTGTATCTTTCGAGAACCAGTGGTGTGTGTGTGTGTGTGTGTGTGTGTGTGTGTGTGTGTGTGTGTGTGTGTATGGCTCACCCTGACCTGAGGATGCAGGACGTCTCTCTCTCTCTCTCTCTCTCTCTCTCTCTCTCTCTCTCTCTCTCTCTCTCTCTCTCTCTCTCTCTCTCTCTAACCGAAAATCACATTCAGGCCAGGACAAACAAGGGAACATATTAAAAATAAAGATAAACAATAAACATCACGTCGTTCAATCACTAAGCAGAACATGTCCACTTCTCTACAACACCTACAACACAACCAGTGTAAAATTGATTCCCTTCACAACATGCGGTTCATGGATGTGCCCCTTAACCTACGTGAAATCACAGCCATGAACAGACACATTCTACCACGGGAATACTTTTTGTACAAGGACGGCTAACGAATATGTCATCCTTTCAACCTGAACCCCTTGACTGCTATGGTTTCTCCTCGCGTAGCTAACAGATCTGGCGTATGTTCCTAACATAAATTTTGAATGACAGAAAACGAAAAAAGTGGTGTAATATTTTGGACTTTAAGTAACTTTAGTTTGTCGTATTTTTGGTTGTGGCTTCTCACGTAATGAATAGGTTTGTTGAGTATAATTGTGAGAGACACATATGAAAAATGAATAAAAAAGAAAAGATTATCAGCACCTATAGTTTTATATAACCAGTGAATTCGAGCACCATATTATCACAAGCAGTCAAGAGGTCACGTAGCGCGGGCCCAGGATATATGTACATTCAATAGCACCAGTAGAGCCTCGTGACATTTTGGCATAGCACCGAGATAAAACTTTATGAATTTACAAACAGGTAAGTTTGACCTACACTCATCCCTTTAATGCCATGAAACTTCCAAGGTCGCAGGAAGAGACAGAGATCAGGAAAGAAAATAGCTGCGTCTCATCCCTTCATTCTTCATAACTCTGTGTGTGGGAGTCTGTGGGTGGATGTTGGGGGTGGGGGGAGAGGCCAGTAACGAAACAGAAAGAAAAGAATGAAAGGGAAAGGGACACGTCACTCCTGAAGGACACGAATTTCACCAACGGATACAACCATCACGCTGCACAGCCAGCCGTCTGCAGATCAACTGAACAGAACGCATTACACTTACTATAGGCCCTATTCTGAAACACTTCTGTGCCGTACCTCAACTACGTTCAAAAACCTTCACTTAAAATAACACGACTTTTCAAAATTGTTTATGGTTTTACAGGTACATTAACAAGATTTTTACATTATTCATTATTAACTGGAGAAGCACTCTTAACAACAAAGATAATCATATCCATGGTGTTTGAAAATAGTCGTGATGAGTCTGTGAAACGCTTTCGGGCACAGACCTATGGCACGTAAGTACATGATATAAGTAACAAAGAAACAACATGAACACGAGCGACACCACCATCACGACCTGCACAATCACCCATCGTGCGTTCCTCAACAGCATTCTACTTTTCACAACGACTTTTAACGAATAAAATGAAAATACGTGAAGACCATGGAATATACCGAATCTGAGAGAAGAGTCATTACCTTACATTTAAAATATACAAACAGACAATAGAATGGCAGGCTTACAAGTCACAGGTGAGGCTCAGTATTCACAAGATGCTTAATTCTAAACTAAATGAATGAGGCAATGGGTTACATATCACACTACTGCACAGCTGGAATCATGTTTACCAGTGGGTGGAAAGACGGGACGGCGTAGAAGAAAGAAATGAACCAAAATGCCGGGGCATCGTTCATTATTCTTGCTTTGTGATTGGTCGTTGTGTGCATGATATGATAATAATGATGATGGTGGTGGTGAAGACGATGATAATAATGATGAAGGGGGAATGATGGTGAAATTGGTGGTAAGAAACCAAAATAAATATAAGGTACAAGTTATAAAAGTTTCCCTGCAGATTTGTTAAATTTTCATAGAGAATATATATATATATATATATATATATATATATA
>CM035207.1:386178-397594 GCA_020233015.1 Callinectes sapidus | reverse complement strand
ACCAGTCATCGACATTATGTTATTAGAATGAATGGTAGACCCCTTTATTGGGAAGTGTATGAACTTGCTACACAATGATACTGGGCTTTTGCAGTGAAACTTTTGAACATTTGATGAATAATAATTGACATAGTGGCGTGTTTTAGCGTTTGAACTATTAACGATGGACATGAATAACTAATGTGTATTTTGAGGTCTCATAATAATCACATAACATCACAAAGTGATTTATTATCTTTGAATGGAAAAAAATTTACAGGAGGGACCCTCTTTGGGGTTCAGATTTATTGTTTTCTTTTTCAATAGTGATAATTTCTTTTTAATTACGTTTTGTCGTGGAAATGTCCGCAATATTTGTCAGTCCTGTTGATTCATTTTGCCCTAAAGTCATTTGCCGAGAAACGTAGGTGTTTTTCTTATCATTTCACTGCAGAGTACATTTATAATCTTTGTTCAAATCTTAAATCATAAACCACACCTCCACTTTTCTCAGTGCCCTGTGTGTGTGTGTGTGTGTGTGTGTGTGTGTGTGTGTGTGTGTGTAATCAAGGCCAAAATCTTTCTCGGATAGTGATAATTCTTGAAGGTGAAAGTCCATCATATTGTTGTGCTGACACTCACCCAAACAACATAACGTGTTCCTTCATAGCGGACGTGACGGCTTTATTGATCATGTCACCCTTACATCACCGTTATCTTTTGTAGGTTTAGTTAATGTTTTTGTATGTTCGCTTATACCCTAATCTCTCTCTCTCTCTCTCTCTCTCTCTCTCTCTCTCTCTCTCTCTCTCTCTCTCTCTCTCTGCCACATGGTCACCATAACCAAGAAAGCCTGGAATCCATCACCACAATTTCTATATGGAGAAACTGATCGCAAATACTAATTTGAAAGTCTATACTCAGCCTCATTTCTCACGCTGTCCATCATATACCGAGGGAAGGACACACACGATTATGGTGTAATAGCGTAAGTGTTATTGCCCTTAAGTGTTAGTGTACGTAGAGGAAGGATTTTCAGAAGGCCTTGAAGTGAAGTGGTCAGCATTGAAAGTAAAGACGAGTGACACATGTATAAAGTTTATATATTCCCTTAATTCATTCATGTTTGATGGATGTTACTGATTTTTTTTCTTCTTTTAAGTGGTCTTGGCTTCGATAATGTATTGATCATTTCTGGCATTTCCTGGAGGTGGAGAGCATTCACCAAGATATCGGTAGTGTTGGCCTTGATTATACTGCACTTATCTTTTTTCAGTTTTTATGTCTATTTTAGGAGTCTTAAATGGAGTGCTATTGTTCTTGTTATTGCCGGTGCTAGTGTTTCTAGTAAAAATTGCGGTGGGGGTGAATGAAGATGTTGTTTTTGTTGTTGTTTCTCATTAATGTCGTCGAAGTTGCATTAGAAGCAGCACTAGTAGTAGCAATTATTGATGTTGTTGACGTTGTTGTTGTTGTCATTTACGTTGTGTCCATCATCAGTATTACTCTCGTAAATGAGACGCATGTGCTACTGGAGAGGCAGATGGCATATCGGAATGAACGATATGTGAACGATAGACGTGTGGTGTTGTGTGGTGTGGGGGGGGGGGGGTGATGAAGCAGGCGCCACAACCTCCAGCTAACCTGCAATGTTCCCCCGTACCATGTTCGATATCAGCTGTTCTATTCCAGTCTGGCGCCTTGCTGTCACCCTCTCTTTATCACCAAGACCCTTAATATTGTCATTGTCGCCTTGCCTGATAGTGGGAGGCGAGGGAACGAAAATCAGCAAAGTCAACAAAGATCTTTCTGAGCAGTTCTTCAATTTAGCGGGAAGAACACAGACGCCATTACTGTTGTTCACTCTCCCCGCAATATCGCTGATAGACTTGCTTGAGAAAAGGATGAGATTCTGAGGATGTTCCAGAAATTATTAATGAAGAGAATGATTCTGGAGATGTGTTTACATAATGAGAGATGTTTGTTTTTGTTCTTTTTTCGTATCTATCTACCTTACAAATAGTTCCTTATCTTATCTTAATGTTTCCCTTCATTTATCTTCCTTATTGTCCTACACACACACACACACACACACACACACACACACACACACATTTGTCACATAATTTTTCACCTGTCACCGACATTTTTCTCACTTCCAATCGCAAGCCACTTCTAAACTCTTAAATGTTCACCTCTTCGTACAACCTTTTTTTAATTTCTTTTCCTCTCCCCCTCCCAAACCTTTCTAGTGAATGACGGGTGATTAACTATTTTTCTCTCCTTTGCAGGCACATAAAGGACATGACGCCAGACACGGTACTCATCATCAACCTGGCATTCGCTGACCTCTTCTACAGCTCCATCAGTCTTCCCTTCATGTTCATCACTTATTACCGCCTCTTACGCACGGTAAGTAGGAGGAAACAACGAAGAGGAACAGTGAGCGAATAAATTGTAGGATGATTAGTTAGGGAGAAGAAAGAGTAGAGGAGGGGGGAAAGATAACGAAAAAGAGGGGCAAGCGTGGAGGTGGAGAGCAATGAAGGAATAGATAATGGGAAGGAAAACGAGAGATAATCAAGATAAACTTAAAGAACAGCATAGACATGTACATGCAGTGATCAGAGAGAGAGAGAGAGAGAGAGAGAGAGAGAGAGAGAGAGAGAGAGAGAGAGAGAGAGAGAGAGAGAGAGAGAATATCAATAATAACAATATACAATGAACTTTTTCGTGAGGTTGGTTTTAAGTTACATATATTCAATTTTAAGATATCATTTCTCTCTCTGTTTATTTATTTATTTATTTTATAGAGGGACTAGCATTTCAATGGAGTTTTATATTTATCTTCCTTTCTTCCCTTTGTTAATGTCACTCTTATATGAAAGTGAAGTGAAACAAATATCAATTAAAGTAATCCTTATTGACAGCAAATACCGTTTCTCTTCCCCTCCCTTCTCTCTCTCTCTCTCTCTCTCTCTCTCTCTCTCTCTCTCTCTCTCTCTCTCTCTCTCTCTCTCTCTCTCTCTCTCTCTCTCTCTCTCAATATATCTTTACTATTAGTCACTTTCTCCTATCAAAGAGTAGTAAAAGTCAGCCACTCTCCTTGACAATGACCGGAGCCACTACTACCTCACCTCTTGAGCTACAGAGATAAAGAACTCACAAGAAAGTCATTGTGTATGTTTTTTTGTCAATGACCAACGATTTTTTATTTATATTTTTATTGCTATTCTTTTTACATGATGGTGTCTCTCTCTGTATCTATCTATCTATCAATCAATTAATCAATCTTTTTATCTATCTATCTATCTATCTATCTATCTATCTATCTATCTATCTATCTATCTGTCTATCTATCTGTCTATCTAACTAACTAGCTAACTATTTACTATCAGTCTATATATTTACCTATCCTTGTATCTATCTATCTATCTATCTATCTATCTCTATTTATCTCTGTCTTTCTCTGCTCCTTACATTACGCAGTGGTTTCGAAAAAGAGATAAGCCACACTCCCTAAGCTACTGGCAAGATTAGCAATAAGACGTTTATCATGTACGAGTTTATAACATAGAGGTATTACAGTGGATATTGATGGTGTTGTTGTTGTTGTTGTTGTTGTTGTTGTTGTTGTTGTTGGTGGTGGTGGTGGTGGTGGTGGTGGTGGTGGTGGTGGTGGTAGTAAAGAAAATTATGTACGAGTTTATGACATAGATGTTTTATAGTGGATATTGATGATGGTGGTGGTGGTGGTGATGATGATGATGATGATGATGATGATGATAGTGATGATGATGATGATGGGGATGATATTAGTAAAGAAAATTATACCGAGGAAGACAAAGAAGAAATATAAGAACAAGAACAGAAGCATTAAGAACGAAAGAAGAGAAGAAAGAGAGAAAAGCACCAATAAAAACAGTAGGAAAAACAAACATGCAAACAAGAAAGAGAAGGAGGAAAAAGAAAAAGAAGAATGACAATAAAACATTGATAGCCCCAATAAAAAAAACATGAATAAGAAAGAGAGAGGACGAAAAATAAGGATGTAAAAAAAATAGAATAACAACAAAACAACAACAGTACAGCAACAATAAAACAAGAACAACAAAAAAGAATAAAAACAAGTAGAAGACGAGTATATAAAAACTTAACTCAGCCAATATGAGCAGAATGAACACATCACTTCTCTTGGTGCTGATAAATGCGATTTCCTCGAGTATAGAAGAACAATGAAAACGATAACCCGTATCAGGTAATCAATTTACATTTTGTCATAACGAAAGGAATTAATGTCTCTGCATAGATTGCACTCTTAGATATGTGAGATTAACTTTACCTCCCCCCCCTCATTCTTATTTTATCTTAACTTTTTTCTATTTAGAGTCTTTATTTAACTTTAAGACAAAATTTATTGGTTTTTCTTTATGTTACATTTTTCGTATTTACTTTCATGTCATCACCTCGCTTCCGTCCCATCCCATAACGCTTTCTGTCACAAAGCCTTCTTAAGAATGCACATCCACAACAACAATCCCAGCAGATCTCTCTCTGTGGGTTTGACTAGCGAGGAACTTCTGAGCAATATTTCCGGCAATGAGGATTCTATTTCCGTTTTACTTTTTCTATATAGCAGGAATTACTGAAATATTCTACACTGAGGATCTTTTCTCCTCACATGACAACAATAGTTTTCTCTATAATGCCTCAAGTGTTAAGAAATCATGCAGTGATATAGAAAACAAGCTAATCCCTCTTCTCTCTTTCAGGACGGGGATCCATGGGAAGAAGAGGACACAGCCTGCAAAGTGTCGGCCTTCATTCGGTACGCTAACGCCATCGCCGAGTGGACCACGCTCGGTCTCATGGCTCTGGAGAGGTGAGTGGTGGTGGTGGGGGGGGGGTCAGCTGGGTATATGCACAGTGTCTTGAAGGGATGCCAAGCTGCGAAGGGAAGCGTGTCGAGGCTAGAAATGTCATAGGGAAGCATGTCAAGGTGTTACAGTAGACGGGAGGTGCTTGGGTGAGCTTTTTGTTATAGTCATAAAGGCAAATGGTTGATTTTTAAAAAGTATTTGTGTAAGAGTGATTTATGAAAGACAAAAAGAGAGGGAAAAGACATGCTGTTTTTGAATTCCTAAAAGTCAAAGAAAGAATAGAAAAGTGGACTTGGTTTGGAATCATAAAAGAAAAGATGTGGTGATTGATATTATAAGTGTCATCTTTATGTATTATAGAAACTGACCAAGTGACCACAATAAACAAAAAAAGCCACCTCATCTTTCAACCACTAAAAAAAGAAAAGAAGAAGAAATAGTCAATTTATTCTTGGAGGTGTCTTGATTCCCCTATTTCTAGACAATTTAAATCACAGGAAGTAGAAATGTAAGAACCAGGCGTAGTGCTCCAGGCTGTATCTGCTGAAAATGTAAAAGATAGATGATACTGGTTAATTCTGCCAGTAGTGGGGTAAACAGAAAGCTGCTGTTGATGATAATGATGATGCAAGAGGCGGAGGATGAGGAGGAGAAGGACAGGAGTTATGCTAATAGAAGAAAAATAAACCAAAGTTGGGGGAATCTTATGACGAGAGGCGTAAAGAGAATGAGGAGAGAGTGAGGAAGGAAGAAGGCATGTTAGAAAGCAATGGAAGAGGCGGGATTCCAGTATGATGTGCGTGAATAGGTAGAGTAAACTATTATTTTCTTCATCTCTCTCTCTCTCTCTCTCTCTCTCTCTCTCTCTCTCTCTCTCTCTCTCTCTCTCTCACACACACACACACACACACACACACACACACACACACACCCCAAACACCTTTAATAGAGTCTCCTTCCCTGCTGCAGATGTGTCACGATCTACAACTTCCGTACCTGCCGTGGTCCCAGCCAGCTGTTCTCCACCTACAAGACTATTTGTTATTGTGGCGGCATCTGGTTACTCGCCATCTGCTTCCAGTTATCTACACTCTTCGATGTACGTTTTGTTTTTTCTCATTGTTATATTTCCTACCCGTCTCTTCCTCTTCCTCTTTCTGTTTTCCCTCGTCCTCCTCCTTACTCCTGTAGTCATTGTTGCTTTGCTTTCTTCCTATCGTTTCTAAAAATAACACACCGAACGAGAGAAACAATAGGTTTGTTTTTTCCTTTAATACCGCTTTGTAATCTTCATCCTTTTCCTTCTCAACATTCTCTGTAGTTTTTTTTTTCTCCTCCTTCCTATTCGCCAGTTTCTCACGTTCTGTTGCTGTTCCCTTTCTCTTCTGTAGTTCCATCTCTTCCCCCACTTTTTTCATCTTCTCCTTCCCTTCCTTTCGGTTGACCTTGGACATTCGCCTTGTCATTATTATTTTTTTCATATCATCATTATTTGTCGTCATATCATCACTACCACCACCGTCACTGTACCACTCCTTCTCCTCCCCCTCTTCAACTGTAACCTTTGCCTCTTCGAGTGTCAGGAATTGCTAGTGCTCCCACGGTTTTAGTCTTTGAGGATGGGTGTTGAAGAGCCATTTCAGAGCTCAGCTTCTCTTACATGCATGGAGTTCCTGTTCTCTGTCTATTTGTCCTTCAATGTGTGGATTAAACTGATTAGATATCTCTGAATTTCAACACTTTTTTATTAAAACAAACGTACAATTTTTTAAGCTTGATAATAGCTTAATGAAAAAAAGGCATTTGAATGAAGTGGTTTTCTGAATTGAATGTTATATAGTTGAAATCAGTTTAATAATGAAGTGTACAAGAAGTGGAACAGATAGAATGTCCAATAAACAGAAACAGGAAGACTCGTTCATAACCCACACGCCTGATGTTGAAGAAAATACAGAATGAGAATAAATCATGACAAAATCAAATGTAAAAAAAAAATAATTTGAAACAAATTATAATAATAACAATCTAATGAACAAATAAGATCAATAAGAAACACCTAAACAAACAAATAAATCCATGAATAAGTAAGATAAGCAAATCTCTGTGCAACAAATACGCCTTAACGGAACCGAATGTTTGAGTTGTGCAACAAAAACACCAACCAATGATGTTGGCAGCTTTTAGTTGCGTCATAACACACGTCAGACACACACACACACACACACAGACACAGACACACACACACACACACACACACACACACACACACACACACACACACATACACACACACACACACACACACACACACACACACACACACACACACACACACACACGAGGGCTTGGCAAGGGAACTCAAAACAAATGCACGAAGGTTACTAACCAACTGGGACCCCCTCCAACTTGGCCCGCCTCCCACTCGGTCACTTGGTACTATTAATACGATTTTTAATGTTCGGACGTGAACTGGGATCGTTATGAGCTAATGGGAGGTGTACATCAGGTGTGAAATTATTCCTTTGGGTGTAAACTTTGCTTTCCAGAAGTATACGTTCTGATATTCTGGTTTTGCTGTTGTTGCTGCTTTATTACTACTGCTGCTACTACTACTACTACTACTACTACTACTACTACTACTACTACTACTACTACTACTACTACTACTACTACTATTATTATTATTATTATTATTATTATTATTATTAGTAGTAGTAGTAGTAGTAGTAGTAGTAGTAGTAGTAGTAGTAGTAGTAGTAGTAGTAGTAGTAGTAGTAGTAGTAGTAGTAGTAGTAATACTACAACTAATGTATAACTATTAGCATCACTACTACAACTATTTATATACTACACACACACACACACACACGCACACACACACACATACACACACACTCACACACACACACACACACACACACACACACACACACACACACACACACACACACACACACACACACACACACACTTCCAGTATTAAATATTCATCATGTGTATCCATTACTCTTACTTAACACAACTCCTTTTTTTCAGAAATTTGGCACTTTCGGATACAACGCAAACTTTGTCAAATGCGACTTTATCGACACCAACGAGACTCTGAACAGTGTCATCTCCCCCCGCATGGTGTTCTTCGCCCTGGAGAGTGCCGTGCCCTGTGTTCTTATCCTCATTGGTTACCTGGTCATCCTCTTCCAGGTGTACTCCTCCTCTGCGGCCCTCAACATCTTCGGGTAACTGCTTTTTTTTCGTATTCCTTAAAACGTTCTTCTTTTATGATAATGTACGCGTGTTACTTTTTCGTTTCTTCTCACATGGTCTTCCTATTCTCAAAACATTCTATTAGTTAATGTTTATGTCTTTCTGTTTTTTTCTTTCTTGCTTTTGGCCAACTACTATTCTCCTATTCTTTAAGATATTTTTACGTTCGTCCTTTTTAAAAAAATATTTTCTTGTTCTTTTTGGCTAACTGTTTTTCATATTATTTGAGGTATTGTTTTCCCTTTCTCTTCATCTTCACTCTTTTTTCCACTATCCATATCTAATGGAGACTACTATTTCCTATTCCTTAAAGCTTTTTCTTTCCATTCTTCCTTGTGCGTCTTCCTTATTCACGTTATTCTCTCTCTCTTCATTATACATATTTTTTAAACCTGTCCTCTTCTTCCATTGATTTACGTACCCTTTCCTTCTCATTCCTTTTTTCCTGTATTCTTTTCTTCATCGAAATCCCCTTTCCTTTCTTCTACTACCTTTCCTTTCTTCTACTACTTCCTCCTACTTCTTCTACTAGAGTGACTTTAAATTTGGTGTGATGAATGTTCTGGTGGGTAATAAGAGCGGGATGATGTATTGTGGTGAGTGTAGAGAGTATGGTGAGCATAGCGGTGAGTGAAGAAAAGTAGTGATGGGTGTGATGGAGTGATGGGGATGTGGAGTGGCAGTGTGTGATGGTAGGTGATGACAGAGTGGTGAGTGTGTGATGAGTGACAGTGTAATGATAACAGAGTGAGTTTTGAGTGTGATGATGGGCGATGGCAGAGTAGTGACGACTGATGAGTGTGATGGTGAATGATGTCATATTGTTAAGTGTGATGATGATCTGTGACAGTGTGGTAATCAGTATGGTAACGGTGTTGCTTTTCAGGTCCTACTCGTGCCAGAGGATGATTGCCATTCGCCGGTCTCGTACCACGGGAGTCATTGTGAGACTGCTCTCCGTGTACTTGGTGTGTGTGATCCCCATCTGCGTCTTCAACCTGATGGAGGGGCCCAAGCCTGGAGCGCACAAGGACGCGGGCATCGTGGTGTACTGCATCTATTGGCTACAGTACTGCATCAACAACTTCATCTACGTGGTGAGCAACGGACGGTACCGACGCGCCTACTTCCAATTCCTGTGCTGGATCACCTGCCGCCCCGTGCCCGTCCCCGCTCTGCCGTGCACTACGGGGCGGCCCAATCGGTGTAAGATCTACACTCTTCCAAACTCTCCCAATCTCCAAGAATCTTTCGATCCACGCCTCAGGACGCCATCAGAGTGCGAGGAGGCGCGGCGACGAATGGAACAATTTCGACTTCATGGCAACTCCCTTGGCTCCCTTTCCTCTGAGGCTATAAGGTGCAGTCTAAAGGAGGCAGTCAACCCTGACCTTTCCATCAGTCTCAACCCTATAAGTTGTCTGTCTCTGCATCACTCCGCCAGCCTGAGCTCCACATCCAGCCTTCAGACGCTGGTTAGGGAAAAGAGACGGTCCCGCCACTTCAGTCATTCGGTGAAGAAGGACCTGAAGGAAGCTGGACACAAACTGCGGCGAACCTTCTCCTGTTGAGCAAGGCGTGGCTCTGCCTCTCAGGGCAGTGATTCACATGCTACTCTCGTCTTGCCTTACCGCCTCCATTTTTGGACTACTGTCACGCTCATTCATATTCATCTTTGTCATTTTCGAAATATCTTCCGTCAAGTTTTGTCTCTTCACACCAAGTTGTCGTATTCATGATAATCGAGAGCATATTTTCTTTTTTACAAGATAATTTTTCTCTTGATAAGGAAAGCAAAGCATAATTTCTTCATTCATTTCCTACAGTTCCTTGTGACCAGCCCGTGTGATGGTAATGCAAGGCTGGGCGTCACTATGATCGTGGTTCGCTTCAAGGTGAAGGTGAGATACTAAGGCACTTAAATGTCGCTCAGGTAAATGAGATTTACTTTGGTTGCAAGGAAATTCTTTGGACTTCTCTTATCTTCGCTCAAGTGCAGTTATCACATATGCATTCCTTAAGGCAGAAAAGAAAGCATACCTCATAAACGTGAACTTTTCTAATACGCAATGAAAAGTGTATGGTCACTCTGGTCTGTGTTCTACAAAACTTGCTGTGAGAGGAGATAAAGGCCTATTAATTGTCCACGTCTGCCTTTTGATCCTCTTCTCAATATCAGACCAAAAGTGGAAGTGTCTAAACACAGTTAGGTGTGAAGTTACCTCGTAATGAGTAACAGTTGAAAAGAAGGTTTATGAAAGTTTATCTTCGTTATGACTTAGACATGTGTAGAACTTACCTTGCCTGTCTGCCTGTGAACGCAGGCGAGGGTCAGACGAGCTTGCTGCGTGAAGTATGGTGCCAAGATGCATCACACCTTATATTGATATTGTTGGCATATGGTAAATTCACCAACAAATATCCATCGTGGCCAATGATGAAGCAAAGACCAGATTCTACGGTGATCATTGGCTGACTTATTGTATACGGCTCCCTCATTGGTTTGGCAAGATAAAAGAGAAGAAAAAAGCCGACATGAAGAGGCTGTCAATATCAGGTCGTGCGTCAGATAGGACAAAGAAAAAAATAAGTGCAATTTTATCAAAATACTTTCTTTGTTCTATTTCATGAGTGTTAAGGTTTATCTTCTCACGTGTTTGATTGGCAACAAGCTGCGCCAGTCATAGCAATGCCTCGAATTCTGGGATCTTGTAAAAAGAAGGAAAAAAAGGAACTTATCTCGACTCTGAAAAGAATGCCGAGGCGTACATGCATTGGTGACAGCCTGGATTACCCTCAGTCTCATCCATTCGTTCCTCTATTTTTCCGCTTATATCCTTCTCTCTCTCTCTCTCTCTCTCTCTCTCTCTCTCTCTCTCTCTCTCTCTCTCTCTCTCTCTCTCTCTCTCTCTCTCTCTCTCTCTCTCTCTCTCTCTCATGTCTTCAGTGAGGCCAGTCATCTCTTAAAAGTTTTACCTCAAGTGACAATGGTTTTGTCAAATCTTCAATGAGCAAGATTTGGGTGAATTTTTTCTTCTTTTCTATTTTTCTGTTTCTGTTGGCGAATAACATCGGTTATCATTGTTATTGTCGTTGTTTTCATGTTGATGTTTTGTTGTTTAGGTCACTAGTGCTATTCTTTCTGTCGCTGTTGTTATCTTTTCTTCATGTTATATTTGCGATCCACCCGTCATACTAAAAATATCAAAAATGGCTAAATCATGCGTTATCTTTAGGTGGTACGATTCTTGTGTAAATAAGTATGTATATATATATATATATATATATATATA
>CM035207.1:252322-270281 GCA_020233015.1 Callinectes sapidus | reverse complement strand
TACTATTATTATTATTATTATTATTATTATTATTATCATCATCATTATCATCATCATCATCATCGCCTTCACTATCATTACTACTACTACTACTACTACTACTACTACTACTACTACTACTACTACAACTACTACTACTACTACTACTACTACTACTACCACTACCACCGTCAACAACAACAATAACAACAACACGTAGTACAATATGACACAAGACAACTACGCACTTTGAACACAATCCAGCTCCATTATTATAACCACCTTACAATATACAACCACGCAGAAAGGACCAAACCAACGTAAGCCAATCCTGACCTCCCCCTCCCGCCCCATCCCCGGATCCTCCCATGCCTCCCTCTCTCCCTTCAGCGGCGTAGTAATCCAGAGTTCATTCATAAAAGTTCCCAGGGGCATCGGCTTATCTGCGTGACGTGAATCGTGTGCGTCATTCCGTGCCAGGAGGAGCAGTGGGGTGAAGGGAGAGGCTTGGGGGGTGTGGATGGGGAAGGAAGAGGGAGAGATAAAGACCCCTATGGAAAACCCATGTTGGTGAGGGCATGGTTAGTAGTTATCTCTTATCGCAAAATTCGTGGAGCATGGCAGGAGCTAGAGCGCCTCGTAGGGCCGTTTCTTGATGCTGTCTGTTTTTTAACTTGTTTTCTCACACACACACACACACACACACACACACACACACACACACACACACACACACACACACACACACTCGCGAACCATGTCTGCCCCTACCGTTATAACTAAAGACGTGAAACTCTCAAAATAGATGCGCAGTTTTTTAAGATGTGAACTGGGCTGTTGCTTTGTGGGGTTTACCAAGATATACTCGCCCTCGAAAGATATTGGTGAGAAGAAGGGCCTGATCGATCTGTAAAGGCCTGAAGAAGTGTTCTGAGAAAAAGACGAGAAAAGATAAAGCTCCATCTACTACGCCTTAGCAAAATCTTGATACATAACCTTTGCCCGATATCATTTACATCTACAAGGATGTTCATAACGAATGGTGGGGCCTCGTATCTGGTGGAACTTATGACCAATGACAAACAAGATGGAAGTAGAGTTGTGTGTGTGATTAATGTGAAGGAGGATTGGTGTGAGGGGAGTGTAGGCATCAGGTGACGTACAACCTCTAGCAATGTGATACTTATGACAGTGACAGAAAATGACAGATGTAAACAAATTAACTCAATGGGAGCAGCAGTGACAGACAGATGAAATGTGAAGATTAGTAGATATTCATAATTTTTTTTTCGCTGAATGCGCTTCAATGAAACGTCAAAATGAGAGTAGTTATGGCGTTTCTGAACATTTTAAGGTATCAGTGATTGAATTTAGAAACAAAAGTAATAGGGGAAATTAAAGATGAGTCAGGGATAACGTAGTGTATATTTTCTGACGTTTAGATTAAAGATTTTCCCAAATTGAATTTTTTATCACTTTTTCCATTCGTTTGTTTGATATTTGTTCGGCGGCTTTTTTAAGCGTTCATTGTATTGAAAATTATCTCCATTGAATATTAGAGGCACCATGAATTCATGGTCACTGTGTCTGTTGTTTCTATCACTGACAGTGCCTGAACGAACAAAAGAGATAAGACTAAAGAAATAATTATAGTAGAAGTAACTTTAAACTCTGTTCAAAATATCCAAGTGATGGACAAAAATTTACAAAACTCGCTGTATTATCAAATATCTGGCCATTTTACTAATGCAGGAGTAACAACACTTTAACAGATCTTCAACCTTTTTAACTATCTTATAAGGTGTGGAGGAATTTATCGTACTTTTCTCAGTTAAATGGACTCCAACAAGTGGGGTGATATTGAGAGAAAAATAAATCGTAGCTTGAGAAAATTGGTGATTTTTCTAATTGTCACAGTTGAGATTAGATTGTTTTCTTTTCTTAGAGCTAGTTGTATGCTTTTTTTTTTTCAAACGTCTCTATGTGTATACACGCAAAAAAGCCTTTTTGTCCCTTTGCTTTCTGCTTAAGTAACTTGCAACATTTTGTATAATTCCTGAGTTGTATATTTGTATGTTTATTTATTTATTTTCAATACCAACGTCATACCGGGTCATATTTAAAGGAATTGTGGTAAATGATTTCCTTTGTTTTACAAAAGTGCGTATTTTTGTTGGAATATTTCTACACACACACACACACACACACACACACACACACACACACACACACACACACACACACACACACACACACACACACACACCATTAATCCTTCCGGCCAAGTGACGACAAGGAATATTATCTGTCCTATGAGGTCACAATCTCTCCTACATTTTTTGGAATTACTTGTGCCCTACTATTTCACACCAATTTATTCTAATCGTACTAGCACCAAATACTTTCAGCAAATTTTGAAGTCGCCTGTAGCAAATAAATTCATGAAGCAAGTGTGTGTACATAGAACGAATTCATGGAAAACAGTAGAAGGCCGTGTATTGGTGTTTCCAATCTTTTTTTTTTTTCTTCCCGTATAATCGTATCTGTATTGCTTTTAGTAACTTTGGAAAATATCTGTAATAGTGACTTAAGTAAACAGATGGTTGCATAAAAGGTGTTTATGAGATATAACAGGGACTTTTATGATTGTTTTTATTCGTCTTTTCCTTGTGTAATCGTGACGAGGTCCAGTGTGTTGCAAGCTTGATAATTATTGATGTGTTTCGGGTAATGAGGTGACAGACAGGATACACTTACTGCACTTCACTGCCGATTATTATCTATCCTTCATCCCGCATCTCCACCTGTCACGAAGGCCGGCAGACAAGTGCCTAGTGTGCGTTGGCGCTCGCGCGGACTCGTGTGTGTGTGTGTGTGTGTGTGTGTGTGTGTGTGTGTGTGTGTGTGTGTGTGTGTGTATCATTGCTAACGATTTCAGCACGTGACCATTAAGAGTACTGGGAAATCACACACACACACACACACACACACACACACACACACACACACACACACACACTAGCCTTCGTAGTGGTAATAATGTTAACGATGATTAGGATAATAATATTAAAAATATTAACAATGATAATGATAATGTTGATAATAGTAATAATAATAATGATAATGATAATAATAATAATAATAGTAATAATAATAATAATAATAATAATAATAATAATAATAATAATAATAATAACGATAACAGTAATAATAATATAAACAGATGAATGAATAACAATAAACAATAAGTAAAAAAAAGAGTAGAGATATATGCTTAATCAATCACCATCATCACTTTCACTACTATCATCATCATCCTGTCAACGGGAACATCACCACTGTTCATCATTTGCCTAGTGCAGGGACAGAACAGGCGTCGCACTATCTTTTGAACAAGTGTGTGGTGTTATCCCTTGTGTAGTGAAGTCAGTCGAACGAGCCACGTCTGTAAGTGATGTGTTGCCCTCTTGTCTTCTTCCATTAATTCCTGGTAATGGTATGAAGACGTTGTTGTTTATAGCAGGACATAAGTCTCTCTCTCTCTCTCTCTCTCTCTCTCTCTCTCTCTCTCTCTCTCTCTCTCTCTCTCTCTCTCTCTCTCTCTCTCTCAAATGCATTTTCAGGTACTCATTAATTTCTGTCTCTCCAACTCTCCTCAACCTTTCGTTCTTATCCCCCCCCCTCTCTCTCTCTCTCTCTCTCCTCTCTCACTCTGTGTGCGCCTCTCTCTCTCTCTCTCTCTCTCTCTCTCTCTCTCTCTCTCTCTCTCTCTCTCTCTCTCTCTCTCTCTCTCTCTCTCTCTCTCTCTCCTCATTTTTATGATTTTCATTCATTATATACTTATACAATGTTTCCACAATTTGTTCTAAATGCTCGTATTACTCACAAGTACCAATTTTTTTGTTCTCTATTCTTCCACCTACAACTTCCTCCACGTGTACCGTAAGAGATAAAGGCTGATTAATTTTCATGAATGGCCAGATAAGGAGCCGCGATAAGGCATGATGATAAGAGCAAAGTTACATCACATGTTGGACTTCCCGCGACATCTTTGCAGCCTCTGATAAAGACTAGCGATTAGAGGAACGGTAAGTTTAGATGGTATAATGTTTACAAACAATGATGTCCCCAATTCAGTGAATGGGAAAGTGTAGGGACCTGTTTATTATAAGAAAAGTAGGCTGATTATTAATATGAACAAATACAAAGGAGGAACAGATACCAGGAGTTAATATGCTTGCAGTGTCAGTCACTTCTTACATCTTTCTCGATTACTTTGAACATTATCCATTTGAAATTATTACGGCTTCAAGCATTGTTTTCATGAGTCAATCAATAACATTACAATGATTCTACATCACCAAAATGAAAAAAAGAAAAAATTGCCGAAAACCGGATTTATAATTTCTGTAGGAACAAAGTGCTTTGGAATGCGGGGCTTAGTGTATAATAAAGAATCCAAAGATAAGAACTATAATAGTTCTTAATAAATCTAAAGTAAAGTAATTTTCAGATATATCCAAACTGAATGTATATGAAAGATAGTTACCAGAAAACATGCTGGATTATAGTGTTTAAGAATAAGTTGACCATGAAACACCGAACTTGAAAGCAGAGAAGTAAAATCATCTGGAAACATACAATAGAATATAAACCGATAGAACAAAGATAAGGTGAAGCACGCACCATGAATTGAAACAAGGAAGCGCTGTCCATATTTGACTGACGTGGAATGACAAGGAAGGAGGGAAAGTATGGACCACACGAGGAGAAACTTGTGAAACATATCGACCACCAACCTACATGCACCAGGTGGCGGACCAGATGAGAACCTCCAGTCACTCTTACATTCAGCGCTGTAAGAAGTGTCCTAGAACGCGGTGGGTGGGGAGTGGACGGGGAAAAAAACATGAAAACCCGGTATTTTTTGTTTACGTATGCATTGCTACTCTGAATCCGTGTAAAGAATAATAATTAGATGAGATGAGAATAAAAATTAATGTCAGTCAGTCGAAGGAGAGAGAAAAATCTCTTTGTTTTCTTAATTGCCAGCTGTTGGTTTTACTTTATCGTGAGTTGGATGCACACTGCGGGTTTATCTCCGTGTTATTTTACGGTTGAAATGTGCTGCTTGATTGGCTTGTAGGTATAATAGAAGTCTTGCCCATTATTTCTATCATTGTACAATTATCACCTTAATGTCCTGCCTCTCTTCCTTCATTGCTCATCGTCCCCTCGACAACACGCGTGCACACACACACACACACACACACACACACACACACACCTCGTGTCGTACAGTCCATAAGTTTGTTATCTCCAGATGTTGCAACATATCAACATATCAGTTAAGCTCTTATCAACTTCCGTTCTCATTATCATCCCCTTCTTTTTTACTCGCTACGCCCACTGCCAGTCACTGTCGCTGTCACTATCAACACCACTAGTATCACTATCTCCGTCACTGTCATCACCATCATGGTCATCTTCTCTTCACATTATCACTGAGTCTTTTGTCCCAGCTCGTGTGTGACTCTTTCTCGTCTCACATTTTTATCATTTTACTCATGCAGAACAAAAGCAAAAGAAAGAAAATACCAGGTGTTTAATTGGTCCCTAATAATGGTAAAGTTAATGCAATACAGTAGAATTAATATTGGCTGTTTTTATACTTTAGGAAAAACTTTGCCCTGATGAATGGATACATGATATGCATACAGAAAAGGGTTGTCTGTATGTTTGTATGTCAGTGTCTTGTATGTTTGCAGTAATGGACTTGAATTTTGGGGATGATACATGATACTCCACACTATTTAACGTGGAGTGATGGAGAATGTGTGCTGAAATACAATGAAACTTGGAGAATAGTTATAGAAATAAGTCCCTTTCCACTGTACTCTTACTGCTTTTTCTGCTGCTACTACTACTACTACTACTACTACTACTACTACTACTACTACTACTACTATTACTACTACTACTACTACTACTACTACTACTACCACAGACCAAATCAACAACAACAACATCAATAACAGCAACAACAACAACAGCAACAGCAACAACAACAACAGCAACAACAACAACGACAACAGCAGCAACAGCAACACAGACCCCATCACATCAGACCTGTAGCTGTGTACACAAGACAACAGAGGAGCGTTGTTCACTTGTCCTCCTTTCACCTGGGCGGGGCACCTACACCTTCACCTGCCCTCTTAATGGCTCATTGTTTTCCGGCCCAATTCGAGATTCAGCGTTTTTTTTACGTGCTTTTGATGATGCTTCGCCTGATCTGTCTTGTTCCATCTTACTTGGTGATTTGTATTTCCTGAGTCTTGATTAATTTATTGGTAGTGTTTGAGGTTCTTGATCTTGTGGAGGTTTGGTGGTGGAGGTTAAGCTCTAATTTTCTAGTGTTTTGTTTGTGATTTATCTTTTTAATTCTATCTGGATATATTTCATTTACTTGTTAGAAATATGCTTCCATTATTTCTTTCGATTGAATTTGCTGGTTGTTTGATTATTCTTTTATCTTTAGGGCTGTGAAAATTATTAGTAAGACATGCTCAAATAAACATATAATTTTCTTTTGTTATTGTGACACTGTGACATATAACTGTATGTAGTTTTTTTTATTGTTTTTATTTGTAATTTTTATTTGTTCTAATTTAAAATCAGTGGTGTTCGTTGCATAATCTTCCTTCCTAGAATTGTATTTTTTTGCTAGTTTTATTTGACAAATCCGTAAGTCACTTTCAATGTTTCTTTGTTTTTACTACCTCGGCCCATTTGTGTTTGCTGTATATTCTTTCTTCCAAGAATTATATATAGTTTTTGCTGGTTACACGTCATATGTAACTCGTTTTAACCTTCACTTTTCCCTTCTAGGGTTAATGCTATTTTTTTCTTTTTTTTTTTACTCTTTTCCGGCTATTTTTTGCTCTTTTTTTTTTCTTTCGTTGCCTTTTAATTATCCACTTCCCTACTTGATTTATTTTGTAATATGATACTTTTTTTCTTGTAATGTTTGCAGCACCTGTTACCGACCATCACCCACGCCTTTATTTTCTTTTTTCAGTATTCCTTTTCATTTTTTATCTTTAACACAATCCTTATACCATTCCTCATTTCATATTCCTTCTTTCCGATTCAGTATGTCGTCGCTTAGGAAATTACCACACAACTACCCCATTTCTTCTCTACTGTCACTAACCCTCACTTTATATCTTACTTATTATTCTTTTCACCGCTGCTAATCTAACTCAATCCCTCATACCACTCCTCAATTCTAAATCCATCTTGTCGCTTCAGTATCTCGTCCTTAACAGAATTAACATACAATTACCCTTTTTTTTCTCTACTGTTTACTGATGTGGAATCTTTCTCCTCTTTAGCGAGACATTCCTCTTCCGTATGCCAGTCTTCTTGGTGAGAGGCTGCCCTTCCTCTTACTCTCACACATCCTTTGCTCTTTTTTTCTCTCCACAAAAGCATTTCCTGAGGTAGCGGTTTCTTCTCCCCTTCTCCCTCCTCCTCTCTTCCCTATGTCTCCTCCCAGCCCTCCCTCTCCTCTCCCTCCTCCTCCTCCTCCTCCTCCTCCTCCTTGTTGTAGCTGCTTCCTCTTCGTCTACCTCCTCTTCCTGATTTTTTTGTATTGCCTTATTTTTTTTATGAAATATATTTGGATGGTCTTTTCTCTTTTTTCGATTTGTATATTTTTCTTTCTTTTTTGTCTTGTCCTTCTTGTTCTTGTTTTTTCTTGTTCATCCACTGCTTATTGTTCATCATCTTCATGTTTACTCAGTTTTGTTTTCTTTTCAAACTTCCATTTTTTAGCACCGTGTCGAATGATCACTTTCAGATTTTACTTTGCTAATTTTTCCTTTCTCTTCTCCATGACCTAAATACTTCTATTTTCCGCCCGCCGCCTCTTTGTATTCCTCCTTTGCCACCTCCACCATGCTCTCCTCCTCCTCCTCCTCCTCCTCCTCCTCCTCCTCCTCCTCCTCCTCCTCCTCCTCCTCCTCCGCCTTGGCTTCCGTTTAGTTCTTTACCATCCACTTTTTTCTTTGTATTTTTAGATCATATTGTTTCTCCTCTTGTATTCCGATAATTTTACTTACTAATCCCATACTATTTTCTTACTATTCCAATCTCTCCTCCTCCTCCTCCTCCTCCTCCTCCTCCTCCTCCTCCTCCTTCCTGTGCCATAGACCGTTCTTCCTGCCACTCCCACAGGTGAGACGAGCTCACCTTTGCTCACCTTGTCTCAATTTTCCTTAATGAGTGTGGTTACTTCCTTCCTGTTCCCATCACCCCCTCTCCTACCTCTCCCTCCTTCCTCTCCTTATTCTTCCTTTCTTTCCTCCGTCCCAATCCTACCCTCATTACCAGTTACTCTTACTCACTCTCTCCCATCGCTTCCTCCATTCCAGTTCCTTTATTCTTTTCCTGTATTGTTTCTTAGAATTTGTGTGACTCTTCCTCTGTTTTGCTTAGGATTCTAATTATTGCCCCCTCTCTCTCTTTCACGTTCAGCTCTTCTCTTCCTTTTCCTCTGCCTATTCGTTTTTATTTTTTTTTCATAGGTATATACATACGTTTTCTTTAACGTTCTTGGTTTCTTCTTTTTCTTTATCTACGTCTTTTATCGTCTTTGTCCTTGCAACGTCACCACTTGCATGACAAACCAACACTCCCTCTTATTCACCCCTTTTCTCTGCTCCTCCTCCTCCTCCTCCTCCTCCTCCTCCTCCTCCTCCTCCTCCTCCTCCTCCTCCTCCTCCTCCTCCTCCTCCTCCTCCTCCTCCTCCTGTAGTGATCCTTAACATTCTTCTCTTGCATATCACATCCTCCTGCTACATCTTTTCCTCTTCATAATTCTTCGTTATATACATGTCCTCTATTACCACTTATCTCCTATATATTTCTTCTTCTCCTCCTCTTCCTCCTCTCCCTTTACTATCCACTGCTGCAGGGGATAACGAATGATGTGCAGTGTCCCGTTAGGGAAAGTGCATAACCACAGTGGATTGAACCGACCTGGGATCTGGTTCACTACAACTTTCCTGGAATGTGACACGCAAGGCTGCCGCACCACCTACCTCTACGTGCCCATTTTATGTTAAGAGGCTCTGGTGTAGAGAATTAATATCATATTTATTGAAAGAAAACAAGAAACAATAAGCTGGTGAGTGAAAAGTAGGGATAGATAATGTGTTTTAGAGCAAGAAGGGCGCAATTCAGTAACATTCTTGACCAGTTCCTCTCTGTAAAACTCAGACAAGAGGCAGAAAGCGGCAAAATCATAAATTTTGAACTGCAAACTTTTTATGGAATCAGGGTATTTAATATTTTGCTTCTTTTCGAAAGTGTTATCAGTACATTTTCATTGGATTGTCTTGATATTGTTTCTCTATTGAGTCAAGCATAAAAAAAATCCAGACAGCTAGACAAATAGACAGACGGACAGAAAGGGAGACCAAGAGATAGGCAGACACACACACACAGACGAACATATAAAAACCGGTCTCTTGTGTATGTAACTCTTCCTCCTCTTATTCCTCCTTTATTTCTTGTCTTCACCGGAATGCTGTCTTCTATCAAATCCTCGTGCTACGTCTTTTCTCTTCCCACTCTTCATCCACATTCGCCTATTCCTCCTCATTAACTCCTCGTCTTCCTCCTCCTCCTCCTTCCGGCCATCCTACAGGTCCTTGTTCAGCCTTTAACCCGGAGATGAATTAGGCGGTGTTAGTGTGGGCGGCGGGGCGAGGCGGGCCTTCCGGGGCAGCATCCCAGGTGATCCGCGACTCCGCCCCGGAAGGTGGGAAGATCGGGCGCCTCCTATTTGTGCATTATTTACCCCTATTTTTGCTGTTGTTATATTTCCTGTGCATTTTTGTGGCCTCTGGATAGCCTTCCTCCTTATTTGTTACTGCCATGTAGAAGGAGGAGGAGGAGGAGGAGGAGGAGGAGGAGAAGGAGGAGGAGGAGGAGGAGGTGGTGGTGGTGGTGGTGGTGGTGGTGGTGGTGGTGGTGGTGGTGTTGGTGGTAGTGGTGGTGGGCGTGGTGTCAAAATAGGGAATCCCTCTCTTTCTCTCTCTCTCTCTTTTTGTGTGTGTGTGAGCAAAGAGAGTTGTTTTTGTGTATTAGAGCTCTGTTTACTTACAAAGCCAACAGAGAGAGAGAGAGAGAGAGAGAGAGAGAGAGAGAGAGAGAGAGAGAGAGAGAGAGAGAGAGAGAGAGAGAGAGAGAGAGAGTATATATCTTAATAACTTCAAACGAAAACAAAATATGAACAATTAAAAGAACAATGAAGAAAACATATATTTACAATTTGGCAAGGGAAAAACAAGACTGATAGGGAGGAGTAAAAAGAAATGAGGAAAAGGAGGAGGAAGAAGAGGTGGATAAGGAGGTGAAGTGATAGAATGAGAAGGAGGGCAGGAGAAGAAGAAGAAGAAGAAGAAGAAGAAGAAGAAGAAGAAGAAGAAGAAGAAGAAGAAGAAGAAGAAAAAGAAATAGTAGTTGGATAAGGGGAAATGGGGACAGATTATTGAGGCAGAACGGATGAGACAATAAGAAAATAAAAGGAAAAGAAGGAAGAAAGAGAAAATAACACAGCGAAGTGAGGAAGTGAAAAGAATGTCAAGGAGAGGCTAGTTCAGGAAGGGAACGAGTGAAAAGGGAAGGTGGAACAGATGAATGATGTGACAAATATAAGATAAAGAGAAAGATAAAATATGTAAAAGAAAAGAATTTAAAGAAAGAAAAAAAAGAGGAAGGATACAAGAATATAATGATGTAGTGAAGTGGGTATTGAAGAAAGAGAGAAGGTATGAGTAATGGAAGGAAGAGAGAAGTAGAGGGAAGGGGTAGGGAGGGGGAGAGTGATGGGGAGTGAAGGGAAGGGAGGGCAGGCGTGAGCAACTAACAAGAGGGGGAGGGCACTGCACCGGATGCTGAGATTATGCTCCCCTGGGAGGAGGAGGAGGAGGAGGAGGAGGAGGAGGAGGAGGAGGAGGAGAAGACAAAAAGAGGCTAAGATTGGGAAGGTAGTGATACTGAAAAAAAGAGAGGAAGGAGGAAGAGGAGAAAAAAGAAAAAAGGAAACAATATTGAAAAATGGAAAGCAATAGGAAGGAAGAGGAGAAGGAGAAGATAAGAAGTAGAAGGAGGAGGAGGTAGTTGAGTCAGAAGTGGGAGAAAGGAATGCGAGGAGGAAAGAAAGAAGATGTTTAAGAAAAGGGGGAAGGAAAAGGATGAGGCGGGAAGGGGGAGACGTAATCCCATTGTTCATTATCATCTTATTGAGTCCGTACTGGCGTGTAATTTATGGGTCACCCTGTACCGCGGGAATCATCCAGTATCCTCCGCTACCACCACCACCGCAAGCTTCATCAGTATCTACTTTTGCCACACCCTGTAAGATAGTGACTACCAAATACCTCTCCTCCCTCCCCCCTTCTATCTCTATCTCTGCTCCACCCTGTAATCTGATAGCTTATACAGAGTGTCTCATAAGAAAACAAGATTGGAGTGAGAATGAACGCTTTTAAGTTTGTAAGCTGGTTAAGGTAACGGTTAGAGTTAAATATGAGGTATTTGTTACCATATTAGTATTGGTTTTGCTTCGATTTGTATTTATTTGTTTAGGTTGTTCTTTTTTTTTTTTTTGCTAATCATTTATTTATTTGTTTCCTATTTATTCGCCTGTTTATATGGTTTCTTACTTGTATTTTTACGTGTTAGCTTATTTGATTGGTTTGTGTACTTAAGCATTTATTCATTCACTCTATTTATATTTTTGATTTTTTTTTTCCCTTATGTTTTACCTCATTTTTATTTATTTAGCTATAATATTTTGGTGTGTGTGTGTGTGTGTGTGTGTGTGTGTGTGTGTCTGTGTGTGTGTGTGTGTGTGTGTGTGTGTGTGTGTGTGTGTGTGTGTGTGTGTGTGTGTGTGTGTGTCTGTGTGTGTGTGTGTGTGTGTGTGTGTGTGTGTGTGTGTCGTTTCGTACTTCATTTCATCTAATCAGTAAGTCCGCGGTACATTCGACCTCCACTTTAAGGTTCGCAGTGCAACGGAAGGAAATTCAAACCTTGCTTTTCCCACTTGTTAATTGAGGGCTGGAGGCGAAGAGCTTTTTAACCAGTAAGAAGAGAGAGAGAGAGAGAGAGAGAGAGAGAGAGAGAGAGAGAGAGAGAGAGATGATACAACCGGAAGTCCGTGGCCGGTGTTATTTAAAAGTTACTCAATTCTTATCAGTTTATTGTCTTTTACACACACACACACACACACACACACACACACACACACACACACACACACACACACACACACACATTCCTGCAACATTTCAGGCTTCAGGTGTGAGTGTGTCCTTGATGCACAGGGAACCAATGAAAACTCTTCCTACTTTTAAAAGCGTCTTTGTGGTTGGTAGGATTACTATTCCTACGTTGTCATCTTTCTCTATTCAACCGTCCTCGAGTGTTGAGATTGTGTCGGTGCTTGAAACGAAGACCTAATGGAGGGGCATTCTAGTAGCACCGTCATTAATGGTACAGTGAAAAGAAATCACAGATAAAACGTGACTCTTCTTTTCTTCTTTTATGAAATGTTCTCATAGGGCAGTTAATCTTAAGTTCTGTATTTGAATTTTCTTTCGATCTTAATTTCTCATATTTATTAGTTTTTTGCTTTTGTACTGAGCTGATCAAAAATTGATTGTTGAGAGCAAAGCAAATCACTATGAATTTAGAAGGTTTCTCCTCCCAACACCATTACATGTTGATATTGACCCATATAAATAATGTGTTTCTTAAGTAAGAGAGACCAAGTTCAGTAAGAAAGCCTGAAAAAGAGACATTGAAGGTGCATTTCCCCGAAGAACTTAGTCAAATCAACTACAACATTCTGACAGAGTTCTAGAGTCTCCCAATATTAGGAATTAGGTTATTCAGTTGTGAACAGTGAAAATATCGTGTACTGATGTATGGTAGTAATATTCTTCATATATCTACTCCGCTTTTGTATTCTGGAAGGTTGTATATGTGTCCAAGGGACCTCAAATCACCGTCTTCATATTTGAACCTCGCTGTAGACTACAATGTGGATGGTGCAAAGTTCCGTATTCTTAACAGACATTTGACATTGTAGTAGGTCTAAGACTTTATGATTGGCGTAGTGGAAGATGATAAGGTTTGCAATAAAGTCTGCATGATTCTAGTGATATTTGATCAAAGTATTCTAAATCACAAATAAGGAGAAAACCTATTGGAATCCGATCCGTTATCCCTCTACGAATTTTCATTACTCTTTATGAGAGCGTAAAGTGTTTAAGATGTTAAATGATTTTGGCTTAGGTAGAGAAAACGATAAATTTCTCGTTAGTAGGGAGGTTAATATTCTCTCTTCAAACAAGAACGACTCTTGAATCTTCATAATTCAGCAGCTTCATGGAAGAGTTTAAGAAAGAAATTATCCGTGATTATTTTTGCCTCTTGCTCAGTCTCGCCACACCATCATTCTTCCCATTCACCTTAAAAATGAGTCTCGAATTAGGACTTGAAACTATATAAGGTAAGAGACAGTGAAGTAATTAGCGACCTGTTAACCTGCTAACCTCCTCGCCTTTAATTTCTGTCCATTATCAAACCAGTATCCAACCCGCGCTGCTCATAAAAGTCAAATCCATCACTTTTCTCTCCTCTTTTTTGTATTGCTTTCTCCTCACTTGAACATTCTTGGAGATGGCTTGACCTTTCCTCTCGCCAAACATTCCTGAAGGGAGTACATGACATTTACCTTGTTTGTTCCTGTCACATTTTTTCAATAAGTCAATCGTGTTGGTACTAATTGGATTTCCGGTAAAAGCTGTTCATTATTATTGATTTTTTTTTTCAACATGTCCTTCTTCATGATTTAAAATTGAAAGGATTTTGTAATTTTCTTTCCGTTCGAGTTCTATATAGATGATTATGTAGGAAAGTTTGGCAGGAATATACATAAATAGATAAAATAAACAGAAAATTGTGTAGTTTAAGTAATCATTGAGCTTTCCTTCCTGTTTCTGATTTTCCGCCTTCCTACGACTTGAGTTGCAACACAAGGGGAATATCATAATCCTCCAGAAACTAAAATGATAAACTAATTTTATTCAGTTCTTTTCTGGGAGTAGCATTATGGGCAGTCCTTTTTTGTCTGTCTTTTTTTCACATATTTATACCTTTAGCAGCATTCCTGGTTACATAAACCCCGTTCTAATTCAATAACACACCCACTCATCCACCTACTCACACTTTCACACACGTGCTCACCCTCTTCCTGCCTCTCTCTCTCTCCCTCCTCCCTCTCTCACCACACTACCACACTCGCATACCAACCTCGTGTCTGAAACAATAAACTCCTCAAAAGGTTTAAAGCTTTGGCCAGACCTTTCACTACGGCACGTCTATTTTTAAGGCTCTACCTGGAAATAACGTGACGGAAAATAAGCTTGAAAATGTTATTGAATTCCTCTCGTGAGTTGGAATGTGTTCTGCGGGGAAAAGGAATCAGATCGAAATACTCTTACACTGTACGATATGAAGGAGACAGAGATTAAAGAAAGGTGGTAGCACAGTGACAAGTAAAGTATAGATAAACAAATGAATGTATGAAATGGCACATACCCAGATGTTTGTAATGTTGAATGTTGAATGCGAAATCAGTAATGCTTTGTTTACAGTATATTTGATCAGGTGTAATGCTAGTGTGTGAAATTTCCATCAGTGTATCTATCATTGTATCTATCTATCTATCTATCTATCTATCTATCTATCTATCTATCTATCTATCTATCTATCTATCAATAAATCTACCTATCAACTAATTTATCTACCTATCTATCTATTTAATTAGTTTTCAGATCATACATACTTGGTTTTTTAATCATGACTTGTTTTTATCTACGAGTAGTACACAATTTGCTTGTATCGTTTATCAAGGCCTTTATCTTTTACTCGTTTGTCTCCTATCATTGCTTCTCATTTGTTTTCTCACAATGGGTGCTATTATTCTTCTATTTATCATTATTGCCTGAGTGTTTTCTTTCGGCACAATGACTTTGGTAAAATTATGCTTGAGTGTTTATACGTTACAAATAGGTGGATGGAATGATGGACAGATAGACATATTAAAAACTGATTACTGGAATGGATCAGTAGATATAAAATAGATAGACAGATAGATGGATAGTTAGATGGAGGAATTGATGTTGTATCTTAAAACTGGATGAGATTTATTCATATAGATGCATGTACATAAAAAAAAAATAAAAAGATAAGTGAATAGATGCAGTAACAGGAACGTGAAAAAATGTATACACACCTGAAAGAAAAATGAAAACATCACTCTCCAGTCAACTTGTCAGGAACATAAGTGACACGACACACCTTCATTCCTCCTCATGACCTGCTCGCTTATCACCATGACTCCCCACTGTTCCCTTCTCTTGTGTGGACGTCACCTTCCTCCCCATCATTGGAACCCCCTGCACCCTTCCCCACCCCTCCACCCTTCCACCCTACCCTAGCCCTCCACTCCAGCTGGCCTTCCCACAAATGGGATATGGTTGTATCTCACCCCACCTGCTGACGAACCGAAGCTCATGAACGAAGCTTTGTGGACGAATAAATATTTCACCTCACGAGTGTCAACATTCCTAAGCGAGTAAGTCCAGGTAGATCAACATCCAATTATCCGAACGCCTCAGAGCAGCTCTTCCTCCTCCTCCTCCTCCTCCTCCTCCTCCTCCTCCTCCTCCTCCTCCTCCTCCTCCTCCTCCTCCCCCTCCTTTAAGGGAATCGCCACTTGTCTTGTCCATTTTCCCACGGGACCTCAATGCATTGTTCCTCCCTATTAGAGACCGGATCCGGTTATCCATTGCTAGGAGTGGTATGGTATGCCTGCACACACACACACACACACACACACACACACACACACACACACACACACACAGGTACTAACCAGCCCCTCCAGCCTCCGTGCTCTGTTCCCACGCCCTCTCCTCGTTTTCTTCCGTATTGCGTCACGCGCCCCTCAGTGCAGCTCGCGCGCTTAATTTGACGCGATTAGAATTTGAACTTAATCATATTTCTTAGAATGTACGGCGGTTTTTCAGTTAAGTCCCTTTTCCCCTCTTTTACACAGGATCTCTCTTCCCCTCCACTCTTCCGCTAGTCCACGCCACATCACTCCTCAGCTCTCCCTCCACATGCTCCCTCCACATACTCCCTCCACCTTGCATACTTGTCAAGGCGGTTACTTCATTTGCTTGTTTATTTTTTTTCCCTTTTGTTTGAATTTTTTTTCTTTCCCTCCGCTTCTTCGTATGCGCGACACGTTTTCTTTAAGTTAATTTACGGTCTCATTTTCCCTTTTCCCTTTCCCCTCGGCTTCCACCGCCTCCCAGATGCTCTTTGTCCCTTCCTGACCGTATGCAGCAGATGTGGTGGTGTGGTGGAGAGGTGGAGCATGTGGTGGTAGTTACAGTGGCGGTGGTGGTGGTTATAGTGGGTGTTGTGGGGGTGGTGGTGGGGATGGTCATGGTGGGGGTGGTGGTGGTGGCGGCGCTGCCCGTTTCAGGAACCTCCCGCTGATCTTTTTGAAACTGGCGCTGGAATTTTTGGAATGCCGTCATTTCCGGCATGGTGTTGGACGGACGAAGAGGAGGAGGAAGAAGAAGAAGACGAGGAGGAGGAGGGGGAGGATTATAAAGGGAGGGGGGGTGGGGGGGCTAGGAGAGGCAGGTAGAGGGGCGATTTGTGTGCTGTATTGTTTGTATGTTCCTTCATACAATCCATCTTTTTTTACGATACACGAAAGTAGGACAAGGATAGAAGCTCATAATAACAAGGACGAGTTTGTTGTAGTAGAATCTTCATTGCTTCTTTTTCTTCCTCCATTCCGTACCATTGAAAGAAGCAAACATACACACACACATACCTACATACACATACACGCACGCACACAGGTAACGACTACGCACGTACACCCACAACCCCCATAAATGATTCACATACCTGGGCTGTGTATCGGTTCATTACGAGCACGAGGCAAGTGAGAAAATGAATGAGGTGAAGGAGAGGGAGAAGAGGAGGAGAAAGAGAAGAAGGCGGAAGAGCAGATGAAGAGAAGGAGGAAGAGGATTAAGATGATGAAGAAATGGAAAATAAAGAATAAAGAGATGCAGAAGAAAAGGAAAAACAAAGGAAAGTACTTAAAATAGTTATAGCGAAAAGTATAAGGAAGAAGAGAGGAAGAAATTTACTAGAAAAAGAAGGGAGAATAAAAACGATAAAGGTGATGAAGAAACAAAAAAACTAGAAAAATTTCTGGATAATTCTAACCATTACCAGAAAAAAAACCCAAGAAAATAAACAGAGATATCAATAGATCGAGACAGACACCATGAAAAACAACAACAACAACAACAACAACAACAACAACAACAACAACAACAACAACAACAACAACAACAACAACAAATAAACAAGATAAATATATGATAAAGAATAACACCTTCAACATTTCAACTTCTACCTAAACATCACTAACAATTGCAATCATAAGGAGGAGGAGGAGGAGGAGGAGGAGGAGGAGGAGGAGGAGGAGGAGGAGGAGAAACACGCAGTACACACATACAGTCAGTCAGTCTGTACTATAAATCTTCCCCATCACTTTTCCAGTCGGTGAGTCGGCGCGTTGTTCCCTGAGTCGCCTTCCATCAGTGACACACAAGCCACCCTCGCCTCGCATATCAACTTTCACCGCCGCTGCTGTGTGGTCTTCGCGGCCTCATTTGACATCCCCCCCCCCTCCCTTCACCCCACACCGCAAGGAATCTCACCTTTATCCCCCCCTTTGCTTCCTTCCCTCTTATACCTCCTTCAGTCCTCCTGTCTTGCGCCTCAGTCTTCTTCCCAC
>CM035207.1:197423-204923 GCA_020233015.1 Callinectes sapidus | reverse complement strand
AGATAGATAGACATAAGCACGCATATAATCAAGTTGAGAGACATTGACACATACAAAAAATAGGAAAAGGGAGGTAGAGAGACAAAAAGACTGGCAAAAGACATGCATTAAAGCAGATATATGTAGGAGAAAAGATTAAACTAAAAAAAAAGTGGAGAAGAAAAGAAAGGCAGGTACTCAGACTGACATGACAAACAGAGGGCTAGACAGACAATCAGACAAAGAAACAGACTGAATGATAAAAGAAAAATGAATTAGAAACAGACAGACAACCATACTTTTTGCATGTATGTTTAGACGAAGCATTTAAGTGTCTTTATCTTGACATGCATATTAGTGTATTCATTTTACCGATTCATTGAGAGAGAGAGAGAGAGAGAGAGAGAGAGAGAGAGAGAGAGAGAGAGAGAGAGAGAGGTGGATCGAGGAGAATGACAGAATGAGATTGTCAAGGGGAGAGAGGCTTTGAGGTTGGATGTCTGGAGAGAGAGAGAGAGAGAGAGAGAGAGAGAGAATGTGTGTTACGATACTTTAAAAACGATACTTTAAAAGGAAGGTGATAAAATGATAGTAATCAATAAGACACCAATGCGACCTTGACATTTTATATGAAATAAAAATATGTCTTACGATTCTATTTTTTCATATTATTTTTTCGTCGTCTAAGAATGAAGTTAAAAGCGTGGAGGAGGAAAATGGAGAGCATTAATGATAGCATTGTAATCAGAGAATGCGGATCAAGTCTGACGAATGACGGAGAATATATAGAGATGATGTTAAGGCCACGGAATTGCCTGCAGCTGAGAGAAGAAGAAAAAAAAAATGCAGATATAAAAACAAAGAGCAACGTAGCTGGAAGATTGTGGGATTAAATATAGATAAGCAAAGTGTTGATAAGGGTGGATGGGTGGGAAATACACACTCAACGGTTTTGTGTTATCTTCACTGTATTTTCCAATGCACCCGTCAATAGGCGAGTATTTGTACAGCTTACGTGGGTAGCATGGGAAGAAAGGCTTATAGTTCAAGTGGTGTACATACACACTAGTACTTACATGCATATATACATAATTAACCACAATTTTTGATGTACAAAACTCATTGTGAAACTAAATATAATTGTCTTTAACACTAATGCCACTGTATCTTTCTTATTTCAGGTACAATGACAAGAATGATTGCGTATCCTTTGTGTCATTACATGGTAAGAATACTCAACCTTTTGGAGGATTTTGTGATTTTGGGGGGATATGAATGCGAAATTATTGACAAAGAAAGGATAGACTTTATGATTTCATCGAGAGTTTGCTGTCACCATTTCCATGTCCAAGAAAAATGTCAACAGTGCTCTTAAGTAAAAGTAAGCTTTTAAAATATCGTCTTGATGCTTCGATGATTTTGAGTCGTTGCTTTAGGATTTACTATGATAAGTTATTTATTTTCATTAATAATGAACCGTATTCCTAAGGGGACTTTGAGGGAAGACAAAATCGCAACCTTTAATTGACTGTAGTAGACAGCTGTGGCTCACCTTTTGTTATGGCCACTCACTGTTATTTCCTGTATATAAGGACTTCATTAGTATAGCTCCCTCAGAACCGCCACCTGCAGTTTCCGGCTGTAAGGACACATACAAGGAAAGATCATGTTAATTTATGTCACGTCAGTGTGTTGTCCTCTATGATGACATTCTTTACTTCACTTCATTTTCATGAGAAAGTTGGGCGTTTTTAAAAACGAATGAGAGAGAGAGAGAGAGAGAGAGAGAGAGAGAGAGAGAGAGAGAGAGAGAGAGAGAGAGAGAGAGAGAGAAAATTATTACATACAACGAGATAACGACCTCTCCAGTATTTAAATAATTCTTATTCTATTTCTGACCAACGATAGAACTATATAAATATTAGACTGTCTTCAGTTCAGCACTATATCATTCCCTCTTCTCAGAAATGCTCTTTAAAAATCATGCTCTAAACATGCACATTTTACTGACTTGAGGAGCCACAATGAGCAAATGAATGGTAATGGCATTTATTTTTCATATAATTCATTCAGTACATTTATCATCCTAATCAGTAAATTGATTACCTATATTTGAAGTTTTACGTTATTATAAACATAACAATACATAAATGAATAGATAAATGAATACAACCTGCACTCATAATACTGCAGTCTCATCGCTCAGGGTTACATAAAGTGTTCACAATGGCACTTAAGTGTTTATATAAATATTTTTTCACCTTTATACGTGTGGGCGAGAATGCTTCATACCAGAGCGATATTTACTCGTATCAAAAGCTCTCGAATGTCTTTAAACAGTGTGAGAGTTCAAATGTGCCTTGAGTCTACCTCAGTGGGACTTCTATTTATTTACTAGCTTACACTTGAGGTTAATAAACTAAGGAAGAAAACAAGGGGAAATAAATAAATAAAAAAGGAGCAGTAGTTCAGAGAGGAGAAAGAGATTGAGGATGAGGCAATGTGCTCAATGGTGTTAAGGGCCTAGCCTGCACAACTGCTGGGACGTGTATGTTGTAGGAGGAGGAGGAAAGGGAGGCGGAGAAGGAGGAGGAGGAAAGGGAGGCGGAGAAGGAGGAGGAGGAAGAGAAGGAGAAGCAAAGGCAGAGACATGAAGCAGAGACAGAAGAAGAGGAAAAAGAAGGAATGAAAATCTAGAAGAGGGAGTCAGCCTAAATGAAGATCAAGGAAGAGGAGAAAGATTAACAAAAAGAAGATGCAACGACAACAACAACAACAACAAAATAACAACAGCAACAACAACAACAACAACAACAACAACAACAACAACAACTACTACTACTACTACTACTATTACTACTACTACTACTACTACTACTACTACAAAGGAAAAGACCAAACTAGAAGAATGGGTAGAGGAGGAGGAGGAGGAGGAGGAGGAGGAGGGGGGGGGGGCGGCAGCAGTGGAAGCCCAGTGGGTCCAGCCTTGCGTAACGAGCTAACGAGGAGGTGAAGGAGGGCCGCAACTGCAGGTATTATCTCGTCTCTTACCTCTTGAGTCTCCTGCACCTGCTGCAAGGCCCATCACGTTGAATGAACCCTTGAAACCGCACTCTTTTTCCTATTATTATTGTATTTTATCACTCTTGCATTATTATGTTCTTATGGTCCATAAGACGTGTTTTTCTTTCAAACACTTCAGGTGGGCAGGAGACCATAAAATATAATTTTTTTTACGAATATTTTATCGACTTATAATGTCAGGACATCTCTCTTTTCCGGACATTGCCTTGACACTCTTCGCAGTGAGACACCACTCTTGTTACACACTCTTTAGGTGGACTATAAGACATTTGGACAGCTCTTTCACTGCCACTTCATCTAAACAATTTGGACAGGACAGCGTAATACCACAGAAAAAAAGTTATTGATACGTATCTTTCCTGCCTTATTTTATTTGATTATGTGTTTTTTATTGAAAGTTTTCTTGAGTGATGTGGTATTCTAATAGATTTTGCTTATCATTTTTTTTCATTAATTTATAAACTACTTTATTCGTTTAGGCTTTCCTGTTCTCTTACCGGTCCTCCAGTGTTTGTAAGAAAATAAGGAATAAACTCTCCTCGTGGAAACTTTCTCTTGACAGTGTTTGCAGTAAGACATCAATGTGCTGTAGACATCATAAGAGGTCATTGAGAATAGCAGACGCTAAGCATGGGAACACTTGTGGTGAACATTTGACTCCTCCTTGGTATATCGAGGGATAGAAATTAATGTGTTCATCCTTTTCGAACCTTTTCTCCCGACTGTATATTTTCGCATCACATCTGATACTACAGAGAAATTAATTTACTTATTATTGTATTTCGTCTGTTCATTTCACGATGCCTATGCAAAGTTTTTCTTATTTCTTGGTTTGCATAATAATAATAACAGTAATAATAATAATAATAATAATAATAATAATAATAATAATAATAATAATAATAATAATAATAATAATTTTAATTTTTCAAACTTTATTTCTTTAGTACTGGAACACATATTCATATTTATTCTGCTTATTTCTATCGTTTTTATACAGCTTTGAAATAATACAGACTCTGGCCATTTATCTTCTGACATACATGGACCCTTACCAATGCCAATAGAATAATCTAATCACCCAAAATTCATGGTAAAAAAAGCAACCCCAGTAAAGAAAGGGGTTAAACTAAATCGATATAGTTCCTTACTATTCTGAACACCTACAGGATTGAAGCAAATGAAGATGGCTTGTTGTACGTTAGTCACAATCATAATACATCACATTCCTACCTTTATCTCTCCATCTACCACTTCTATTTCCCATCGAGATTAATATTTCGAGCAGAGCCGCCTGGAAAAAATGTTCCTGAATACCAACAGGGCGAGGAAGCGACAGGTGCGTGCGGTTGGTTTTGATCTATTGTTTATCGACCTGCTCATACACATATAACTGAATTAGACTGGCTAAGTGAAATAAATGAAAAAGAAGACCTACCACAACAGCTCGTTAACAGTGCAAAACAGGTGAAGCAGAGACTGTTTATCATATGCCACTGATCTTAGTCTCTTAACTACTGTCGTGGCTTGTGTGGCAAAAATTATCACATTTTGACTCTACTTTTTTTACTTTTACTTTTTCGTTGTGTGAACATAATTTCACATTCTTAGTAACTGTTCGTTCATTTTTGTTACTTTAATTAGGAGAGTAATGTAAGAATTACAATATTTTCATTTCCGAATTTATAAAGACAAGTTTAACACATTTACATTTCTCCTTTTTTTTGTTTGTTTGTCTTGTCAAACTAATAGACTTTCATAAATATATCAGTGTGTGTGTGTGTGTGTGTGTGTGTGTGTGTGTGTGTGTGTGTGTGTGTGTGTGTGTGTGTGTGTGTGTGTGTGTGTGTGGTTGTGTTGTGTGTGTGTGTGTGTGTGTGTGTGTGTGTGTGTGTGTGTGTGTGTGTGTGTGTGTGTGTGTGTGTGTGTGTGTGTGTGTGTGTGTGTGTGTGTGTGTGTGTGTGTGTGTGTGTGTGTGTGTGTGTGTGTGTGTGTCGGTGTGTGTGTGTGTGTGTGTGTGTGTGTGTGTGTGTGTGTGTGTGTGTGTGTGTGTGTGTGTGTGTGTGGAGATTGTTGGCTGAACTTATTACGTACATATTTTTTAATTCTTGCTCTTATTTCTATCTAATCACTTTAACTATCTTTATGATCACGCTGTTTTTGTTAATTTATCCTCCCAGTGTTATTCTTTGATGTCCTTGCCCTTTCAATTACCTTTCTCTTGTCTCTTTTTAACGTGTGTGTGTGTGTGCGTGTGTGTGTGTGTGTGTGTGTGTGTGTGTGTGTGTGTGTGTGCGTGTGTGTATGCGTGTGTAAAAACATCGGAATAATCAAGCCATTTAAACTTCCAACACCAAAGCCTGTATTTATTTACTTTTTTTATCGTTCATTGCGCAGTCAACGAATTAAATGTGACGTAGGAAAGATATATACACACGAGTGACCTCAGATAAAAACACTCAAAAAACACCTGCCCACACCTGTTCACCACGCAGGGCTGGAGGGGCGCCAGGTGTGGAGGGAAGAGTGTCAGGTGTGCGGCAGAGTGTCTCATAAAGTGTAGGGTGAAGCATCGAACGCCACCGTGAACCACAAATGAACCACCTGCTCACCATTATGCCTTCCCGTCTCCTCCACCTCCTCCTCCTCCTCTTCTCCTACCTCATCCTCCCTCCTTCTCCTATTCTTCCTCCTCCTCGTTCTGCACAGCTGGTGTATTCAATATTATTCGTCAAAATAATTCATCTGAACATCTGTTTCCATTTCCCAAAAAGGTTAGAATGGTTTGATTGAAGACGATTGTTGTTTGGATTCTACACTATGAATTCGAGACACTATTTGAGATTCGTAGGTTCACTGCTTTTATTTTCTTTTAAAACTTCTATACTCTCTCTCTCCGTTTATTTTTTCTGTCCTTTCTTTATCATATTCATCCATTTCTTCCCCTCTACTCCTTTCTCCGTTATTTTCTCTTTTACATTTTCTTTTTTTCTATTGCACTTCTCTGTTTCCCTTCCTTTATGCTTCAATTTCTTTCTCCCATCTCTTTTAATATCTATTCTGATTTCCTCACTTTTCTTTTCCATTGCACTTGTTTTTCCTCTTCCTTTTCTTTTTAATTCACTTTTTTCCCACCTTGTCTCCTCTCTTCCTTCTTTCTTTTTTTTCCTTTTCTTATTCCTTCACTTCTTTCTCCGCCCGCCAAAGTCACTCGTTTTCTTTCTTAACTTGCGAACTTCCTTTTCTTGCTTTTGTCTCGAGGGAAAATTATTCAGTGGGTGGAGTGGTGTGTGTTTTATGGGGACTGCGCGGACACTTTCCTTAATAAACTATTGATTCATAAACGGCTGCCGATAGAGTCCTTTGTTAATTCACGGTGGCGTAAATAGTTCAGTAAATTCAATTATAACTTCACGAAGGATTTCTTTTTTCTGTTTTTGTTTGTTTTGATTGGTGCAGAAAATGAAATGCTGCGGTTTGTTTAATTAAAGTTTGCCGAGATGCAGGAGACGCCAGGAAGAAAAGAAAAACGTGGTGATCTTTGTGTGTGGTGAGGGAAATAGTGAAGAAAGTAACTGAATATCTTTAAAAATATGGTTTACACGAGAAAAACGTGACACTGATGGTGATATGTGATAAAAATTGCATTATTGGTGGTGGTGGTGGTGGTGCTACTATTGCTACTATTATTACTACTATCTACCTACAACTACCAAGAATAATACAACAATAATAAAGAAAACAATCCCTTGTACTCCTAAAACAACAACAACACACACACACACACACACATCCCAGACCCCCTAAACCATTCTGAGACAAAGGCAAGCATCATAATATGGACACAGTTGCCAGAACCCGCTCTCACTTCCCCGAGGCTGTGACGTGATCAGCAAGGCGTCACTCAGCCTCCGCCTCGCCTTCCGCTTCTCCCACGCCTCCATTAGCAGCAAGGGAGGGGCGGGGCGGGGCGGGGCGGGGTGGGGCGGGGCGAGAAGGGACGCAAAACAGGATTACACGCCTTGCAAAATCCGCACGAAGAGCCGAAGCGGGAATCGGAGTGGAAATGAAAGAAAAAAAAAGGAAGAAAAAAAGAAATGATGTGGTTACCGTAGCATTACTGTTAAGGGAGTTGAAGAGAGAGAGAGTTTGTGGAAGAGGATGGATTTCTATCTTTTGTTATTAATTTTTTTTGTCTCTGAGATATTTTGTTAAGTTTTGTCTCTGCCTTTGGTTGTTGTCACTCTCATTCTGTGTCGTGCGCTTCTCTATTTGTGTTCGTCATTTTGTATCTGTTTGTTAGGTTGCCTCAGCCTTCTTGTGTGTTTGCTTTCCTTGCTTCTGTGTATGTTTCTCTTTGTGAACATTCTCTCTCTCTCTCTCTCTCTCTCTCTCTCTCTCTCTCTCTCTCTCTCTCTCTCTCTCTCTCTCTCTCTC
>CM035207.1:186700-188130 GCA_020233015.1 Callinectes sapidus | reverse complement strand
GAGAGAGAGAGAGAGAGAGAGAGAGAGAGAGAGAGAGAGAGTTGAAAGAATCAGTGATCGAAAACCTCTCATCTATGGAAAAAAATCAGAATAAGCTTCAGTGTAAAGAATAGGGAAATAAGAAAATAAGGCTATAACACACACACACACACACACACACACACACACACACACACACACACACACACACACACACACACACACACACACACACACACACAAAGCATTAGCGTGGCCGGTCATGCACACAGATTTCACGGCTCTATGGGAGGGAGGTGGCGGTGGCGGTGGCGGTGGCGGTGATGACGGTGGAAACTGAAAGAAGGAAAATTTTTCACTAGGGAGAGACAGACAGACAGAGAGAGAGAGAGAGAGAGAGAGAGAGAGAGAGAGAGAGAGAGAGAGAGAGAGAGAGAGAGAGAGAGAGAGAGAGAGAGAGGCGAGGAAACATGATGGGAAAGAAAGAGTTTCGTAAATATGAAAAGAGGGTAAATGGAGAGTGAAGAGGATGAAAACAACTTGGAGGAGAATGCTTATGAGTGAAGGGTGGGGGGGGTAGGGCGTGGAGCGGGAGTGGGAGGCGAGCGGGTGGCTGCATGCGTCGTGTTCCCCCCTGAATAATGGTAGACACATCATCTGTTTTGAAATCGCGTGTTTACAATTGGATTTACGACGCAGAGTTCCCCATGGAGGGCGTGAGGCGGGTGCTGAGGGGCGGCGGGAAGCCTTTTAAGGTCCTCTCACCCCCTTGTCCTCCCGTCACCCCATTCCTGCCTCTCCTCTCCTTCCCCCCACAATCCCAACCTGTCGGAACACCTGTGTCCACTCAGGGGTGACGGGGACCCCCTCCGGCGACCCCGTGCGGGGAGACGGTGGACAGATGTGTGTGTGTGTGTGTGTGTGTGTGTGTGTGTGTGTGTGTGTGTGTGTGTGTGTGTGTGTGTGTGTGTGAGTGTGTGTCTTTTTTTCTAATCCTTTCTGTGCTTCCTTAGTTTGAGACGTTGATACCTTGTAAGAGTTTCTATTTCTTTCTGTCTCTTTCATCTTTATGGCTCCCAATGTTTGCAGTTCTACTGTAACTCATTATTTTCATCTCACTCTCTGCCTTCCCCTCGATCTTCTCCCCTCAACTTGCTGTCTCCAGGCACCGTTAATCGGTTCTTGATCTTATTATTCACTCAAGCAAACGGTAATGATCATATCCTCGGCTCTCTAGGAGTATATCACTGATGAAATGTTCCCTGCGTGACCCTCTCTCCTCTCTACTCTCATCTCTGCCTCACCATCCGTCCCACCCTCCTCGCCCCTTGCCGTCTTCCCCCCTCCCTTCAATTACAACAGACGTGAGTTCCAGAATTGTTTCTTTGACGCAAGTTCTTAGTCGCTAGATTAGGTATGATAAGATTGCATGTCTTTTATTATCAAGTTAT
>CM035207.1:176700-181700 GCA_020233015.1 Callinectes sapidus | reverse complement strand
AGAGAGAGAGAGAGAGAGAGAGAGAGAGAGAGAGAGAGAGAGAGAGAAAGAGAGAGAATGGAAATTTAAAAAAGAAAAAAAGAAAAAGAAAGCGGAAAGGGAGGGTAGACATTTGAGTTTGATAAATGGAAGAAGAATGCTGGGAAGGAAATTCTTGTCATGAAGCTGAAAGTACTCGTGTTTGGTGTATCGGTACCTGGGAGTAGTTGAGCAACACCCCTGACTAATCGTGTACTGGAAGGAAATACTTGGTAGCCTTTAATTCTCTCGCTTCAATAGAAAGCATGAGAAAGCATAGTCCATATCTACTGTGTTCCCTTTTTCTTATTTCCTTTTTCTGGTCACTGTCCTTTCTAATAAAGAAAATAATCTTATGAGTGCATTTATCTGTCAGTTTTTGTCTATGCCTCTTTAAGTTCACTCTGTCCTTTCTCTTCCTTGCTGAAATGATATGTGCCAGTAAATTATCATGTGTATACTTCTTTTCATTTGATCGCATCTGATGTGCTGTCTATCTGAACTTGCTGCAACTACAACATTACTGTGCGTCGCTTTACTGTTTTGTAGAATCATGATTAACATTGGAGAACTAATATACCCAGCCATGTATGGGAATCTGGTGATCTGAGACTGTGCATGACATCTTTTTGCATTGCTAATATCAATGTCCAATCCGTAGTTGCTGTACCATTTTCTATCCATATTATAAAGAAAAGAAGATGGATATAATTTCGAATTTTATGAGAAGTCGCATTTTTTCCTTACTCTTGAGTTGTGTAAAATATGGATATAAGACGGTAGGAAAGAAAAGGGTAAACCAAAAAATTATTCTTTACTTTTTTATTACATATATTTTTCATAAACTCAATGTTTATTCCCGCCTGAGTTCTCGTAACATATTTTCAATCTCACCCCTGCTTCTTAGTTCAATCAATAATTGTGATTGAAAATTACAGTATAACTTAAAATTTTTCATTTAGTCATCTAAGATATTTTTGATGAAAAACAAAATTTTTAAGCAACAATAGATTTGAATGATTATATTGGGGTCCAGTGGTATTATTAGAAGATAAACAAAAATATCTCAAACTCTTTTGTTAATATGCCCAATAGAAGAGCCACAGAAGTATATGATTAATTGGATATGTGTCGAGTCCTTGTAGTTAACCCTCATGAAGGATTAAACTACTCCTAAAACTTTTCCATAAACATCAGTAACCAGCCTCAGGTACACTTGCACTGACGAAACGTTTGGGCGCGTGTCAGGAAGCGACTCGCAGCCCTCGTGAGTCGTGAGTCACGGTTCGCTGGAAAAGAACAGGAAACGTGGACACACAGAGAGAGAGAGAGGCACCCCACGGCCTCCACGCCCTAATGTTATAACACACACTGCCCCATCACTTCATTACTCACAGCCCCTCGACCGTCAATGACGTAAACTACAGAAGTGATTTCCCTTATTTCAAACGCCCTTATTTTCAGACGCTGTGACTGGACGCGTACGGCACATGATCAGCACGGCATCCTGGAAAATATATCTAAAAGTATATGGACACAAAGGTTACAATTGTGTGCGTCTCCTTCTCTGACGGGGAGATAATCTTAGACGCCTTTTCAGGACGGGAAAGGCGTCGGTCAAGGAGGTCATGTGATTCATCCTCATAGGGTCAGGATGTTATTGTCTGTCCCTGGCGAGCCCCCGCGGCGGCACCATTTCGTCCACTCTGTCGCTATCACTGCTAAGGACACGAGTACTTGACGTTGAGCTACTATGAAAAAAAAAAAAAAAAAAACTATGATGGACTTCCCGAAGGGGACTAAGGAATGCGTGAGGGTAATTATCATTTTTTACAGAGTTAATGAGATGACACAGGAAAGGGCAGGACATTGAGAAGAGTCATCGCGTGGTGCAAACAGGACATGTTCTTTAACTTTTTCTTCTCATTCAAGAAAGAAAGAGACAAAAGCATGTTTTTGTTTCCAATTTTCTTATTTTTTATGTAAGGAGGGAGCAGTACATGTGTGACTGTTTTTCTTACGAGAGTGACCAAGGCAGAGAGAGAGAGAGAGAGAGAGAGAGAGAGAGAGAGAGAGAGAGAGAGAGAGAGAGAGAGAGAGAGAGAGAGAGAGAGAGAGAGAATGGGAAGAAACTGGTTCTCAAATAAGGTGATACATGACTCAGTACTTTAACCTCATCCTGTCTATCTACGTCAGTCTATTCATTCACATAATCCCGTGTTGCTGATGCAGTAAAGCGCTGTGATGTAAGATATCACGGCCACATCAAAAATAAATTAAGGAAAAAATTGCTTCTCACGTGTTATTGGCTACTAATTGTCGTAGAACCAATGGGGATATGAAGGAGAAGTTGTTTGAACAAAAAGGAAGTTGATAATCTATCCCTAAAACAACCTTAAAAAATACCCCCCAAAAAAACCACCTCTAACCTAATGAAACCTAACGTCCCTTTACAGGTCTCCCAGTGTTACGACTTGCCAGTGTTCAGAGGAAGCAAAAAAAAAATGAAAGCCTTAAGAAACAACCTTAAACACCCTAAAGAAACCCATAAAACCCCTAAAAACAATTTTTACCATTAAAATTAATGTAAAAACATTTAATCCGTTCCAGTTTATTTTAAATAAAAAATACTACACTCAACCCCCAGGTATTGCGAGAAATTGGTCCCTTAACATCACCGCAATAGCTAAAAACGCAATAGCCATTGTTAGGAAATAATGGGAGAAAATAAAATTTTTGAAGTTTAATTGTGTTTGGAATGAATTTTTTTTAGGCATGACGTGTATGTGTGTTTGTGTGTGTGTTAAGGTTTTCTTCTTGTTTGTGTGTTTTCTTCTTTTTTTTGTTTGTGTGCTTTTTTGAGGGGATGATGTGTCTTTGTGTGTGTACGTGTGTGTTTTTATTTTTTTGTGTGTTTTCAATGTTTTTATGAAGTTTAATTGTGTTTGGAAGGAGTTTTTTTGTGTTCGTGTCTTTTCTAATTTTGTTTTTGTTTTTTTGAGGGGCGCTGTGTGTGTGTGTGTGTGTGTGTGTGTGTGTGTGTGTGTGTGTGTGTGTGTGTGTGTGTGTGTGTGTATGTGTGTGTGTGTGTGCTTGTTTATGTTTTCTTTTTTAATGTTTTCATTGTTTTTTTATATTTAATGCCTGAAAAGCTTATGAAAAAGAATCTTAAAAACCCTCGTAAACATTAAAAAAAAATTAAAAAACGTCATAAACATGAAAACGGTCTTTCCAAACCCTTAAAACACCTCATAAAAAACATAAAGCCACCTCGATAAAACCTCAAATAACATGAAAACTCTTAAAAGCTAATACAGTTATGAAAAATACCCTTAAAAATAAAGAAAAACATCCCTAAAACCCCCCAAAATCACCCCTAACCTAATGTAACCTAACCTCACGTTAACTACCCTTTGCAGAAAGGACATACAAAAACATTTTCTAAAAACCCTAAAACCACCTTCCAAAACCTTAAGAACTGCCAACAAATCACCCCTACCCTAACCTAAGCTAACGAAATCTAATGTCCCATTACAAGTATCCCAGTGGTCCAACCTGGTGATTTTCACAGCGTGCAAAAAATTTGAAAAAACCTTTAGAAACAACCTTAAACATCTGAAAAACACCGTTAAAACCTCTATAAAAAACATTCAAAATACCCCCCAAAAACACACCTAACCTAATGAAACTTAACGTCCCTTTACATGTCTCCCACTGTTACAACTTGGTAGTGTTCAGAGAGAGCTAAAACACGAAAGCCTTAAGAAACAACCTTAAACACCATAATAACACCCTTAAAAATCCTAAAAACAACCTTAAAAAACACCCGCCCCCCAAAAAAAAATATCCCGTAACCTAACCTAAACCTTAATAAACGTCAAAAATATGAAAACCGCCTTTGCAAACCCCTTAAAACATCATAACAAACATGAAAACACCTTCAGAAAACCTCAAATAACATGAAAACTTTTAAAAACCAATACAAACATGAAAAACCCCTTTTAAAACAAAAACAAAAAAACCTTAAACTCCCCAAAATCACTACTAACCTAATGTTACCTGATCTAATGTTAACCATCCTTTGCAGGTAGGACATGCAAAAACATCTTTTAAAAACCCTAAGACCACCTTCAAAAATCTTTAAAACCGCCAAAAAACCACCCCTAACCTAACGAAATCTAGCGTCCTATTACATGTGTCCTCGTGGTCCGAACTTTTGGTGTTTACATCGAGCAAAAAACATGAAAAACCTTAAGAAAGAAGCTTATACACCCTAAAAACACCCTTAAAACCCCTAAAACAACCCTAAAAAATACCTCCCCAAACCACCCCTAACCTAAAGAAAACTAACGTCCCTTTACAGGTCTCCCAGTGTTACAAATTACCAGTGTTCAGAGCAAGCAAAAAAATAAAAAATAAAAATGAAAGCATTAAGAAACAACCTTAAACATTCTTTAAAAAAAACCCTTAAAACCCCTAAAAACAATTTTTACCATTGCAATTATTATAAAAACATTTAATCCGTTGGTTTATTTTAAATAAAAAAAATACTACACTCAATCCCAAGATATTGCGGGAAATTGGTCCCTTAAAATCACCGCAATAGCTAAAAATGCAATAGCCATTGTTAAAAAGTAATGGGAAAATATAAAATTGGTCCTGGCCTATTTGGGTGGCATCTTGTTTTCCCCTCATATCATCAAAATTCATACATATCGTTCACATTTCCAGAGTATAAAGTAAACACAGACATGAAATGCATAAAAAAAAAAAAAACAGGTATAGCAAAAAGACGTATTTACTTCTGTGTGAAACTCCCGAGTCCCGATGAAGATTAAACAGGCCTCCCCCGGGTCCCCGCCTCTGTCTCTTGCACTAAATACGGGAACAGTCGCGTAGTATCCCCCCCCCCTCCCGTCCCCATCACTCTGTCCCTATACTCTCCCATTCGATACACAAATAGACCAAGTAGGCCACCCCCC
>CM035207.1:86907-99242 GCA_020233015.1 Callinectes sapidus | reverse complement strand
CTCTCTCTCTCTCTCTCTCTCTCTTAAGATTGTTTACATTGAACCTGTTGAGGATCTATTTGTTTCTCACTATTAACAAGGATCAGTGGTCTTCAGAATTAAATAAACAAAGAGGGTTCTTGTTCCTAGTGAATTGGATCAACTTTATCATGTTCCTCGTATGGTGTCACTGATTTAACCCTTTCATTGGACCATAAGGCAAATAGCAATACCCCCCAAAAATAAAATGAAATGCGGCTGTGGAAGAAGAAAAGATGCTCAAAAGTGAAGGATAATGAAGAATAAGCGTGCCAAGTGGTAGTCAAAAGTTCAAGAGAGGAGAAAAGAGAACTTCACCCCTGAGTCAAGTACCGATTGTACACTGCTGCCATCCCTTTGCTCTCCTCCTCAAAGGTAAAACTCAAATTACCATCAAATAAATAAATGAATGGATGAAATCAAATGTATACTGATGCTCTCCTTGCATTATGATAAATTATACCTTATCGGTATATGGTATCAGTGTTCATGTTGTTGCTGTTGTTGTTGCTGTTGCTGCTGCTGCTGCTGCTGCTTCTGCTGCTGCTGCTCTTCTGCTGCTGCTGCTGCTGCTGCTTCTGCTTCTGCTGTTGCTGCTCTTCTGCTGCTGCTGCTGTTGCTGCTGTTGTTGTTGTTGTTGTTGTTGTTGTTGTTGTTGTTGGTGGTGGTGGTGGTGGTGGTGGTGGTGGTGGTGGTGGTGGTGGTGCTACTACTACTACTACTACTACTACTACTACTACTACTACTATTTTTTTATGTATGAGTGTGTTATCGAGTTAGACTGAGGCGTCCTCCGAGCGGTACGGCTGATCCTTCCCTCACAAGGCTAAGATTTTCATGGTACAAACTCTGGCATTTCTTTGTGTGTGTGTGTGTGTCTGTGTGTGTGTGTGTGTGTGTGTCTGTGTGTTTCTCCCTCGTGGTGGACTAGATCACCTTGACTCCTCTCTTCCTGTGGTGTGTCTCGCTTGTGACGTCATGATGAAGTTAGAGAGGGGGTTCAGGCGGCAATGTGGCTTTGTTCCTTGTGTTCTGCTGTATGTGTGTGTGTGTGTGTGTGTGTGTGTGTGTGTGTGTGTGTGTGTGTGTGTGTGTGTGTGTGTGTTATGTACTTTTCACTTGGCAGGAATAGAAGTCTTGGGTAAACGCATCATTATTAACTATACTTTTTATTAAACAAAATCTTAAAATCTTAGAAAAATCTTAAATACATAAATATTATCACAGATGTATATACAAAAGCGCAAGTTTGTACAGAGCGGCGGGGCTGAAGTGAAATGGACATGGGATGAAAGGAGCTGAGGGTGAGAGGGGCTGAGAGTTCTAGGCCCCGCCAATAACCTATCAAAACAGAGATCACAGAAGCTGAGACCCATATGAGGGACTTCTAAGCTTGACCTGAATGTACCTGGTGTCAAAAGACCAGGTGAGCCCGGCCAAGGCACCATGCCAGGGTGTGCCAGTTGCATGGCGGGGTGGGGCGGGAGGAGAGGGAGGCTCCACCCTTGGTCACACAGTTGTATCACAGGAGGTGAGATGCTCCCACAGGTACTTGAAAATGGTCTTTACGCCTCACCGGGACTCCTTCAGGGGCGGGATGCACCCTGTCACCTGAGATCACGTCCTCCTTAGGCACTAAGCAAGTTACATCCATTGGCGGGGTGGTGATTCAAATTCGCTGTTGAGGACTGCACGAAGGGAACCCAGGTCAGGCATGGGGCGGGACTGGGGGTCGCTCTGTTGCGCTTGATGCAATTGCTCCAAAGCACGGAAGTCAAATTTGTAGGCGTAGCGCTTTCCGTGTACCTTGGTCATGAGATTCCTGTCGTAGTAATAGCGAAGTGCACGGGAAAGTTTGTCATAATTCATGTTGGGCTTGGACTTCCTCTCACCCCAGCGGCGAGCTACCTCGTCTGGGTCAAGGATCTTGAACTCTCCGGTCGTTCCCTCCCAAGTGATGACGTTAGCGTTGCCGCAATCTGAGAGCAGCTCCAGGAGGAACTGCCACAGCTGGATCTGGCCTGACCCTTGCGCCGACAATCTTTGGCAGAGTTTTCCCAAGATCTGGTAGGGATCACCATCAATCTGTTCATCCTGGCTGTCAGCTTCAGGCTTCAAGAAGCCCTGTATTTCATCCTTGGGCAAACTGGATCCAAAAGAGCCCAGCAGGATGTCGAGGTGCTCAGCCAAATTCTTACCGGAGTTATTGCCAACCTTGCTCTGAATTTCACCTCTGGTCAGACTGCAGAGTTCATAGCCTGCAGAAGAAAGAAAGATGGCACGTTAGTGAAACTCTTAGATGAATATTTTGTCTCTTTTTTAAGTGAGAAAAAGAGCTATCGATATTTATGTATATATAACGTTCATCATGATTTGGTGCTCAAAGAGTTGCGTGTGAGACTCACCTGAGGAGGGCAGAAGTGCTGAGCTCAGAATAGGTGACAGATCAAACTCCTTCTTGGCCCAGTTTATCCAAGAATCAATGTCCTTAGCTGTCCACATGCGCGGATCTGGTGAAGAAGGAAAAACACACGTCAATAAAGAAATAATAAGGCCTCAACAGTTAGCATATCAAAGTCATATCAAACTAAAGTACGACTAAACGTTATATGATACAGTAAAGAAGGTGTGGTAAAAGAAAGTGCGTTGTCTGGGTTGGTCTTCCGGTGAAAACGTTGGCAGGCAACCCTTACTATGCCTTGTAAAGTTCATGGAAATAATTACCCAAGCAAGTCCTCAGATGTTGTGGGAAATGTGTGTGTGTGTGTGTGTGTGTGTGTGTGTGTGTGTGTGTGTGTGTGTGTGTGTGTGTGGGAAAATGTAATACTCTTGTTGCGCATTGACATGAACTTAAGACGCTGGATGGGCAGGACAGGGCAGGACAGAGTGATCTCTTTATTAGTGCGTTGGCAGGTGAAGTGCGTGCCCGCTCCATACAGTCATGGCTATGGACGAAATTAGCTGCGCTTGGTATGTTAATGCAGACCTGTCACACGAGCGCGTCTTTGGAGCGTGTACACGTGAGGAACCTCTTGTGTGTGACCATTGAAATAAAGAGATAGACTGTAAATAGTCAGGCTAAGCGAGAGACTTGATTTATTTGGTGTGTTATGTGCTTGTTTTTATTACACACCTGCATAGTTTCGTGAGGCCTATTACGTGTCAGGGCCGAGTGCCAAGGGTAAATATAAGTCTCGCCTGTCACTTGACCGAGAAATATGCAACTATTTTTGTCAGCGAGATAAAACGAGAGAGTTATTTACGTCTCATGCCTGTGTGTGTGTGTGTGTGTGTGTGTGTGTGTGTGTGTGTGTGTGTGTGTGTGTGTGTGTGTGTGTGTGAATTTGAAACGTAAGCACTAACTCCTCACCCTCATTGTCACGGGTTACTGCAGACCTTATGAGGAAATTGTGTGTGTGTGTGTGTGTGTGTGTGTGTGTGTGTGTGTGTGTGTGTGTGTGTGTGTGTGTGTGTGTGTGTGTGTGTTTTGCCAGAGTCTGCTCCTTGCTGTTCAGAAAACCTTGACCACATCTCGTTCATCAAGGCCTCCCTCCTTCCCTCCCTCCGCGCCGTACTCGCCTCGACCTCCACCTCCCCCCATCAACCCTACCGACCTAGCAATCAGAGGTGGTTTTGATAAGTTGACTGTCTCATTCAGCGTTAGTGGGAAGAGTGAGGGTAAGCGAAATGAGGGAGAGTGGAAAGGAAGGGAGAGAAGAAAGGAGGTGGTGGGAGGAAGGGAAGGGGGCAGGGCAGGATAGTGAGAGGACGAAGTGAAGGAGAAAGGGAGGGAGGGAAGGAGCTGTTGATCGGCACTCCCTGCTTCAAGGATAGTTCAAGGGACGCTTTATCACTTTCAGTACGAATTTCTAGGAAGTGAGCCTTATCATGATGCCTTATCTCTCTCCCCCAAAACCCTCCTGGTCCCCATCTCATGATAGTAAGGAGATGAGGCATGGCTAAAGATCATGAGAGAGGGAGAAGAAAAAAGACTGATAGGCAAATAAATAAATGTGAAAAGACCGCAAGAGAGAGAGAGAGAGAGAGAGAGAGAGAGAGAGAGAGAGAGAGAGAGAGAGAGAGATCGCCGCACCCACGAATGAATGGCTGAGATGACCCAAGGGTGGAGGGAGGGAGGAAGAACAGAATGAGAGAGAAAAAGAAGAGAGAGACGAGTGGGAAGCTGATGGTGGAGTAAGTGAGCGAGAAGCGGGAGGGATGGACTGCCTGACGCCTCAAAATAGCAACTCAAGCGAGGTATCTTTAAAGTGTCTAATTCATCGTCTCTGATTCACTCCACTTCATCGCGTGCTCAACTTTTTTTTCAGTCTACCACACTTATGTAAAGAAAATGAAATCATTACCGTAACACTTGCATAATGACGTCGTTTTTTTTTTTTTTATCACCTGGACAGTAAGAGTTCAGTATTATATTAATTCAGTTAATGTCAAGGAATTCAGAGACTTCTTGACTGGGATGCCGTGGTGGCGGTGGCAGCTGTGGTCGCGCCGTAATTACGCAAGAGTTTCGCGGGTTCCCAGAATGTATCGTCATGGGGGAGGACGTCTGCGGTCAGGTCTCATCATCTCCTTACCCCCGACAACAGCACGGTCCAAAGATGATTTGGCCTCCAAGACAAAGCGACGCACCCACAGGAAAATAAGCAATTCTCTTAAGTTCTTTTTTTCGAATGGTGAAGGACAGACGAAGGGTTGTGTATCTAGGGGAAGGATGCGACTGAAGGGAAACTAATAGAAGCTGGAAAGAGTGAATGTGCTCCTTGAAGGTGATGCTTTATTATCTGCACCATGCGTCAGGTGACACTCAAACAAACAAACAAGTAAAGGTTTTGTAGTGTATCTTTTCAATAGCATACGTCATTTGAAGATTGCTTTTCATAAAAAGTTATGCTAAGTAATGAATAAGAAAGAGAATCGAACCGGGAATTACTGTAATATTTTCCTTATCAAGTTAACTGTAAGATCAACGTTTCATCACTTTCGAAGCGTGGCTGTTGAGTAACATCTCTTGTCAAATGGACCGGAAGACCAGACCCGTGTCATTCTTTACCCTTTTCTTGGTGCCACTAACCCACACCAACATGGAAAATATAAACAAACAAAGAGTACTTACCAGGAGGTACTTTGACCTGGTCTGACTCCTGGTGGTCATGCTGTAGGGTAGGCTCGTAGGCGAGTGGGGCTGACTGACTGTATGGAGAGTCGCAGGTGGACTCGATGTAAGGTGAGGAGTAGCCAGCTGCAGGTGACCCGTAGCTTGTATCAAAGCTGGAGTTAAGAACATCGCATACATTGTTCTGGCTGCCGAATGCTTCACACCCGACTGCCCCATAGTTATGAAGTATGTTGCTGGCAGAAGTGATGTAGCTGGACTCCATGTTTCCGTCGAGGGCAGGAGTGGTACGTGACGTGGGGCGCGGTGGCGCGGGGGAACCTCCAACGTTGCGGCTCATGGGTGATGCTTGACCTACACTGCAACCACTGCTGTAGCCTGACTCGCCTCCAGGAGACAACAGACTGTATTCGCTGAATGGTACGTCCAGGTAGGACTTGCTGTACCCTGTCTGTTGAGGCGCGTCAAACATCTGATACTGAGCCTGCTGGGGATGCTGGAAGTGCTGCTGCTGTGGAAGCTGATGCAGGAGACGTGGTTGTTGCCCGCCGAAGGTCTCCGGGCTGAATGAAGTCTCGACTCCTTGGCTGACCAGGGAGTTCAGGTCCAGTACGGTTACGTCTGCACCCCACGACATGACTGGGTGTTGCTTGCACGGTTACAATTTGAGCAATGTCCGGCTCTGTGAGGGTGGCGCTGGTGGTGGAGAGGCGAGGTGGCGCGTGCGGGTAGGAGGCGCGCGGCTTAGGTAGTGTGAGCCAGACTGTGGTAACGTGGGGTGTGCACTGCTCCGCTGCTGCTGCTGCTGCTGCCGTTGCCTGACTCACTCGGTGACTCACGCTTCTTGGGAACTGCCCAGTCGCTGCTCCTGTGGGCGAGGACTTGCTTCGCGCCCTTAGTCTGAGGAACACTTCTTCTGTGTCAAGTGCTTGGTGCTCCAAGCTGAGATATGAAGAGGCCTTGGCCTTGCCCACAAATAAACCAAACAGAGTCGGCGTGGGCCTCTGGTAAACACGCACAAACACAGGCAAACTTCGAGCTCACTCACACGCCAGCTGGCGGCAGAGGTGCTGAGCTGCGGGTGGCGGACGTGGGTCTGGGCTATCACGGCCTCGCTCAGCGCTTTATACCTGTCTGCGTGGAGCGATACCGGATAGCGCTGCTCGCCAGGCAGAAGCACGTGTCCTGGGGGAATGGGGGGACTGCTATGGTGGAGGTCAAGGGTGGAGGGGAGAGACTGAGGTAGAGGGTGCTAGCGGCGTTGTGAGGCCTGTTACAGGTGAAATAAGTTGATGATGGTGTTTTGTTGAGAACGACGATTAATAAAGATGACGCAATGAAGGCCGTTTGTGCGTATGTGCGTATGTGTGTGTGTGTGTGTGTGTGTGTGTGTGTGTGTGTGTGTGTGTGTGTGTGTGTGTGTGTTTGTTTGTTTGTATGTGTGTGTGTGTGTGTGTGTGTGTGTGTATGTGTGTGTGTGTGTGTGTGTGTGTGTGTGTCCTGATTAAGAGACAAATAAACAAAACTTTCTATTTGATTCTTGTTACCGAAAGACCTATGTATGGAAGACAGTGTCAGAGTGTGAGAGGTACGGACTGGGTCAGGATAGGTGTGATACCAATATTAGCAGCAGGGATAGTACGTTAGTATAGGTGTATATAGAGCAGACCAGGACAGATTTAGATAGAAGTAGTGGCCTGATGATATACTGTAGGTGCTGCTCAGGTGAAGTAAATCAGCTATAGTAGGAGGGTGGCGTATGAGATGAGAAGGTACAGAGAGATGGGGTTTGGTAGTAATAGTAACACACACACACACACACACATTGTTTATTGAACCCCAGCCAAGAGGTTGGTAAGTGTCGGAGCCTCAGGCCATAGCACCTGTTCAGTTTCCCTAACGGCCGTCAGGGGCGCTACCTATCGACCGTCTCTTTCTCTTTCTCTGACGTCACGATCCCGCTGCAAAGTTTATGCTATGACTCACCTCACTGTTGACCAATCAGCTAACAGCTCCATATGGCAAAAAAGCCAATCAGGAAGTGTAGCGAGCCAAGCGAAGAAAACAACCAATCCGCATAGAGATGTTGGAGGTGTGTCTAGCTTGAACCAATGGGAATCTTGATGGAGGCGGAGCTACAGACGGGATTACCCATCCTCAAGGGAAGAAAAGTTTCGTGTTAGTCGATCAGTTGTAGCGATTCGGGGAACATGGCATGGGTTTCTGAAGAGGCGAGGCTTTCTTCCTGACTACCTCACCTATCCCTACACCCTTTACCTATGTTGGTAATATCCTACACCCACCATTCAGAGGGAACACACACTACCCACCTCATTTTAGCAGCGTCCGGTCCACCTCCTCGTTCTCAGATCCTGATGTGGGACTTCCATTGGAGTCTGTCTGTCGGTCGGTTTGTGCAATGAGGTCACGCCTAATTATTATTTTTTCAGATCATTCCGTTGCGTATGCTCTTCCTCTCCCCGCAGGTAGTCGTGGAGGCGTCCTTCGAGGAAAGCAGTAGCGGCGGCAGGAAACAAGCAGAGGATTTATGGGCTGTCTTTTTTAGAAATAAGAAGCGTGTCTCCATCGCGCGTGTTTCCTCGCCGGTGTAATTATTGAGCCACATTTTGGGAAACGGGGTGAGTGGTATGAGGAAGGAAAGGGAACCCAAACAGTTAATTAGTTAATCTAGTTTAACTGACCTGTTTTTCTTTCCTTTTTTATGTTGCATGGGAAAAAAATGTTTCTTCATATGTAAGGTTACTTTTCTTATGAAATTATTCTTTTTACTAAGGATCATCGTTTGAATTGTTGCTTTATTATCAAGCAACAAACTTTTGGTGTTCTAGTCACTTAGTGAACACAGGACAAATTTGACTCATAGAAATAGCAGAAGATATCAAGAGATGCAACATTATGGTGGAGAGAAAGAGCAGCCTGAAGACAGCCAATCAGGGGAGAGGAGTTGTTAAGACTGAAAGCTTTTAATTCCACGCTATCTAATAAGTCTATATGAGTGAAATCCCTCCATACATGCAAAGAACACTCCATACATGGGCGGATAAGGGGGTTTCTACAGAGTTAGCAGTTGAAAGGGGATAGTGAAAAATCTGGCAAGGATGCCTTACTTCAATGAAACTGTTTTAGCAAGAGATGAGACGTGAAGTTTCTAATTTAGATTATAAGTAAAGAAGAGATCAAGGATATTCAATGTAAAAGATGGGAACGGTTGAGTGTCATTGAAGAGGAGGGGATAATTGTCTGGAAAGTTAAGTCGGGTTGATGTAGATCTCTGCACTGTCCTTTCTACATGTTTAGAAAAGTGTACGTGTGCATGTTTGTGTGTAGGAGGGTGGTTGAAAAATGTCAATCCCAGTCAAGGAATAATTGTATTACAGTGTATAGTTATTGAATTTAAAGACACTTAATCTGAAATAACAATATGAATAACAAAGTTTATTTTCTTCAAATTAAGAACAACAAAGATAACATGAAAGATGTTTTTGTAAGTAAGGTATTATTTGGCTATGTGAATAAAATGCAGATTTTATTTATTAATGCATTATTGGATAAATAAGTTTTGAGATTACCAACAATTATATGCTATCAAGTTTGTGTGATACAAATGAGGGAGAGAAATTCAGTTCACTATATAAGTAATGGATTTAATTTCCTGTTCCTGATACGACACAATTTTTTTTTATCAATATTGTTGTACCTGCTTACCATAGATTACTTATAGAATGTCAGTAAATGGTTTGCACGTGTGCATTATTCATTATCCTATAATTTGTACTTGCTTGGCTGTTACATTCTGTGACCACTTTAGCTTGGAAATACATATAAGATTGTTTTTTTTTCATATTTTGAGCCAATCACCATTAGGTTGTAAATATTGAAATGAAAAAAAATATGTCATTGATTTATGTAAAGAATGTATCTTATAAATAATCTATACACTACTTTAATGAATGTATAGGTTATGTTCTGAATTAAGCATTCATTATAAGGATAATAAACACTTGAATGATTATTGTGATCCTGCTGTGTATAAAGTCTAAGGTTTCGTTATGTCATGTTTCACACGAGCTTGCACATGATAGACTACTGTGTGTGTGTGTGTGTGTGTGTGTGTGTGTGTGTGTAGTTTTGAATTTCTGATATAGTACTTGAGTTATATTTCATGTTATAAGGCGTTTTGATTGGCCCACAATAACGTTTCATAAATTTATAAGATCAAATCAACAACTTCCGTAAACCAATCCAATTTATGAGTTCCATTTAACTTTGCCCTGTTTATACATCTGTGTTTCGGCTCCCTGGCGATATGTCACCTGGTGCGCCGTCTTTGATTATTTACTTTAACACTTTTCTTTTAGAGATTTTCTTTCGGTGATCTCAAAAACAAGGAGACATTTATTTACAAACAAAAGTAACTACTGTAATGTGTTGTTTACATCAACATGACGCTACTGGGACTTAGTGATACGGTGACGTCACGGTACGATAACACCAGCTGAGAGGAAGGCGCTATCTGTCCCCCGCCCCTCCCGTCCTGCGTCAGTGTTGGAGGTGTGTGGAGACTCAGGAGGCTGCCGCGAGCTTGCGTTACTCGTCTAGCTGGGTCAGCCCCTCCTTTATAGATTGTGTATATTATGTACTTTGTTGCAACAATTGGTCTTGGTGTCCTTCTGTACTACTACTGCTTCTAATGCTGTTGTTGTTGTTGTTGTTACTGTTGTTGTTATTGCTGCTTCAATTGTTGCTGCTGTTACTACTACTGCTGCTGCTGCTGCTGCTGCTGCTGCTGCTGCTGCTGCTGCTGCTGCTGCTGCGCTGCTGCCGCTGCTGCTACTACTACTACTACTACTACTACTACTACTACTACTACTACTACTACTACTACTACTACTACTACTACTACTATTGTACTACCATTTCCGATACTTGTATACCTGTAAACAAATTATTCTTAACTACAAGTCAAGTGTGCTTTAGCCATCAGCAATATCATCATAACCACGATGATGATCAACAACAACAACAACAACAACAACAACAACAATAACAGCAATAACACTGGTCCTTCATGGTGACGTGGTGTCTACCAAGTTCGTGATCTTCATATCCAGTTGTCAGTGGTCGTCATTCACTGTTTCCCTTTTTTCTTACATTTTGGTTTTCTATGTTATTATCATTTACTTCCTGCTTGTTCTTCATTCCTTCCTCCTCCAGTGAGTGCAGATAGCACTCTCTCTATTATTGCTGCTCTTAGTGCTGCTGCTGCTGCTCCTGTTGTTGCTGTTATTGCTGCTGCTGATGATGATGATACTAGTGCTATTGTTGCTACTTCTACTACTGTTACTTCGATATTACTAATACTAATACTAATACTGTGTACTATCCTTAACATTACCACAATATCAGTACGACTACGACTACGATTATAGCAATAACACTAATCTTAATAACGATAATGATAATGATAATTATAATAATGATAATAATAATAATAATAATAGTAATAATAATAATAATAATAATAATAATAATAATAATAATAATAATAATAATAAAAGTAGTAATAATAATGATAACAATGATAACAGTAAAATAAAATAAAAAAAGATAATAATAATAATGATTATGATGATCATGACAAACAATAACAATAATACAAATTACCAAACAACCGTGACTAAAAATAAATGTGAAATAGCCGGACTCTCCGGGCATCCCTGTGGCTGAATTCTTAAAATCTAAACGAAAAGACTAGAAATGAGAAGCGTTCCAATATTTCATAAGAGCACCGCCACTTTCCCAGCCCGTTACAGGCCGGAGCTTGCTTGTCCTTCTGGAGGAGTGGGGAAGACCAGGAGGAGGGGGAGGTCTTATCTCACGCGTAGGTGGGGAGAGAGAGACGCCGGGGACGGAGGGAGGGAGGGGCAGGGGGAGCAGTGGTAGGACGGAAGGGGAAGGACAGACGGAGGGGGGAAAAAGAGCCACATCATCCTCTTAATCCTCATTTGATTTCGATGTCACACGGGGAATATCATTAACCTGCGGAAATGGTGGCACTGTTTGGGTCTTTTTCCTGTTGGGTTGAGTAAGGGTATGGGTGTGTGTGGGCGTATGTGTGGGGGTGTGGATGGGCTATGTGGTGACATTAGCGTGGTGTGGGTGTATATGTAGATGGGTTGCGATGGTATATCAGGTATGTATATGGGAGATTTGTTTCCCTTTGCAGTGTAATGATACGGAAGGAACTATTCAGTGTTACTAAATATTACTGGTTGAGAAGATGGAGTTATATTACAATTATAGAGAGGAAACAATTATATGGGAATAACATCAATTTAGGGATTCAATCATGATAAAAGCTGGACTCAGATAACAAAATAATAACATTGTTTGTCATAAGTGCAACAACAATTAAAAAAAGAGCAGGATCAACAACAACCACAAGAACAAAAATAGCAACAAAAACAACAACAAATTAATTTTATTTGGGATAGTAGACACCCTCGCATAGATAGCAGTCATTAGGGATATACTTAAAAGAAAATTAATATGAATGTAATTGAAAGAAAAATAAGAAAACTATAATATAATCAACATTAAAAAAACAAAGTTAAATGTTAAACTAGGGTTTAAAACAACGTTCTCATTTTGTAGTATGAGGAATCAAACTTTATAACAAAGCATTCAGTATGAAAATTTTTAGTGAAAAGTAATGAGTAGTGGAATCAAAATATTAAAACAAAATCGTGAATAGAAAAATAGAGAAGGTACTCAATATATGCATCTGTAGATATACAAAGAGAGTAAGGAAAGAGATAAGATAGACACATACTTGAATGTTCCCATTGATGGAAGTGGGAACTAAATATACTAAACAAAGAAGAATTAGGACTAAACGGGGAAAAAAGAGATGGATAAATAAATAGTGAAGAGTTGGCAGCAGGAAATACCAAGCGTATCAATAACGTAAGAGGCAGTGAAATGTTGCGCTCAGCATGGTTCGTATAATGATAAGAGGGTGACTGAGTAATTAGATAAATAACACATACTTCGAGAAAGGAAAGTGGAAGTCGAGTGAAATAATACATTAAAATGAGGTAACAAGCATTCACAAAAATTAGATAATTAGAAGAGAAAAATGAATGATAAGATTGAAACAAGT
>CM035207.1:25147-52999 GCA_020233015.1 Callinectes sapidus | reverse complement strand
AATAAGTATAATAATAATAATAATAATAATAATAATAATAATAATAATAATAATAATAATAATAATAATAATGATAATAATAATAATAATAATAATAACAATAATAATAATAATAATAATAATAATAATAATAATAATAATAATAATAATAATAACGATAAAAAGGAAAGCAAGAAAAATACGAGTATCTAGTTAAAATTTCAGCAAACTCTGATGGGAATGTGAAGAAAAAGTGAAAGAGTTAAGGGATAGATGTAAGCTCAGCAAAGATTAAGAGACACTATGTAACGAACCAAGCTGCATTGTTAATGATATAGTAAGTAAAGAATGTGCTAGGCTATGGTTACTGCAGTTACCTTCACAACACTTTGACGATGGCAGTGACATAAAAGAAAAATGAAACAAACACATAACAAATAAGTGGAACATGTTAAAATAAGATTAATAAAACAAGTCATCTAATTAGATAAACAATTGACTAGATGAAAAAAAAAGAAAAACAAGAATGAGAACTCAAAATATGAACCCGGAAAAGTACACCAATCAAACACTACATATCAACTGTGATAGAAGGAACAGGAAAACATAAGAGGGAAGTCTCGACAAAAGACAATATCTTAAAACAAAGGCAGGTAAGCAAACAACAAGTATGTCTAACCTCAGGTAGGTAAACATACTCCCAAAAGCTTCAATTATGAAACACAAACGAAGGGTGGAAGAAGAAGAAGAAGAAGAAGAAGAAGAAGAAGAAGAAGAAGAAGAAGAAGAAGAAGAAGAAGAAGAAGAAGAAATGGAGAGGTAGAAGACATATGAGAGGCGTGGTACAAAAAATTTACTACTCAGAACAGGATATTACGTAGAGAGGAACTGATATAAAAAAGGAGGAAAATATTACAGGTGATGACGTAAGAACAATGATAGAGTTGACTTTAAACTAACAATAAGAATACAAATATATTAAGTGGCAACAACATATTATCAATGAAACCGAAAAATAGAAAGAAAAAACATTGAAAATCTAGAAGAAACCTCTTTGTTACGAGTAATAATGGGAAGACTTGTGAATAACAATGAATATACTTCAATATATATTTCCAACTAGCACAGAAGTCTTGAAATAAAATTCATTCAGAGAGAGAGAGAGAGAGAGAGAGAGAGAGAGAGAGAGAGAGAGAGAGAGAGAGAGAGAGAGAGAGAGAGAGAGAGAGAGAGAGAGGGAGAGAGAGAGAGAGTAACAAAGAAACAAACAAATATCAAGTACAAACCGGGAATCACACACACACACACACACACACACACACACACACACACACACACACACACACACACACACGCACACACACATGTTAACTCATCGTTATCAGTCAACACTTGATATGTCCTCAACATGCAGGAATAAATCTTTCACCACCACGAGCTTATTGAAGACTCAGACCATGCGTAGGTGTCAAAGTTATGATAGTGCTTGTATCAATCAATCAATCAATCAATCACGGGGGGGGGTATAGGACTGGGAGTGCTTCGCCTCGCCCAACCTATGACGCTTGAATGCGTAGATGAATGACAAATAATTAGAACAATAGCAACAATTATGTACTACTACTACTACTACTACTACTACTACTACTACTACTTCTACTACTACTACTACTACTACTACTACTACTACTACTACTACTACTACTACTACTACTACTACTACTACTGAATAAAACATATCGATGAAGAGTTATCATTTTAAACATTATCTTTTGGGGCAGGAAATGATGATAACGCTCTTGTTTGATACAGAGAATTGTAGGACACGTTCTGTACACATCGAGTAGAAACAATGCAAGGACAGACCCATATCTAATGAGGAGGTGATAGCATAACTGAGAGTATGATACAGCGGCGCCTTGCCCAAGGAAGCAAGTTCACACGTGTGGTGACAATGATAAGAGTGCCATTTGCTTAAATCCACGGATACTCACTTTTAACACGTTTGGTATAATCTTTGGTATTTCACCATGACTATTTTTAAATGCTACGAGGAAAGTTACTTGGTTGTTTTGGATGTTCCTTTTTCCACTCTAAAAAAATTCGCAATCACCGTGAAGGTTACGAAAACATTAGTGAAAGTTCGTGTGATAAAATAATTATCCTCTTTTATTGTAATAGTAACAACGACACAAACGTGGTTTTGATTCGATTATTCATCTCACAAGCGACGCAATAATTTCTTGACACGGCACTCCATTGAAAATTTATACATAGAATACAAACAGTCAAGCACACATCTCTCATTAATGCTCTGCTACCCACCCACAGCTCCACACTTGCACTGTACCATTGCACCCCTGCCCAATCATCGCTCCATCATGGGTATGAAGGCACAAATCATACAAGATCCTAACAAAACATCTACTTGTTTTCTCTTATATCGAGCTCATTTTTTATTGTTAACGACACTGTAACTGAAATATTCTAAAACAGAACCGGCTTCAATGAATACCAATAAGGCAAGATAATTTGTACGTAAAGTAAATTTGGCAACACTTCCAAGGGTTCTGTGCCGTTATCACAAAACCTAGTGAGTGAAGGATCCTAGGTTACCATGAAGCACCACATCTCTCCATTAAACTGCACGTGTTTCTGTGTTATTAAATCCACACGTATATAACTACGATTAAATTAACTCTGTGGGGAATACCCGATGCTGATATGGGTCACAAAAGTTCAACTGAATAAAGATGAATATGTAAAGTATGTTTGAGAAAGAGCGTAAGAGGAAGCGCGAGAGAATGCTGCACCAAAACGTTTCTCATGTTATCTTAGGGTGGAAGGTTCGTCATTTGATCGTAGCAAAGGGAGTCAGAGGCTGATGTAGAATGTTCCGACAGTCAAGGTTCTAAACGAGCAAAGGAAAGACGACATTGATGACTCTGTTGATTCATTGTCATCATTGTCGTTCAGTGGATAATAAGTGAACAAGAGAAAAAGAAGGATGAGTAGTCTAGTGAACGCCTGAAACTGTATTGTGAGTAGATTGCATCGCATGACTTTGGATAAGGGTGCTGAGTGAACTAAACTACAGCAGGACGAGTCACTGCAATATACCGCCGGGTCCTCTGATGCGCACAGAGAGAGAGAGAGAGAGAGAGAGAGAGAGAGAGAGAGAGAGTTATATAGGTGGTCTGCGACGCTTTCACCAAATGTGCCATGTGTGATAATCCGCAGGATTTGGAGGTAAGACTGAGATATATGTGACTTGACACAAAACATTTTGCAGATACGTGTGTCCTAGGATGCATGTGAGAAAGGGGGTGAGAGGGAATGAGAGAAGGGTTATGCAACAGGGTAGAAAGTTTATTATGAAAATAAACGATTACGCTAGAAGGATCTTGAGAGACTGTTTCTCTATAAATCAATAACAAGTGTTATTTGTATGAAACAAAAATCTTATGAGGTTCTTATTTCTTCTACTACTACGGTCTCTTTTCAATCTTGATTAAATAATCTGCCTTTTTTTTTTTTTGACAAGCCAAACGGTACAAAGTTACTGAAGAAAGTAAAAGACATTATGTTGTTATATATATATATATATATATATATATTAGAGATATATAGATTATATATATATATATATATAGACTATATATATATATTAATATTAACTAAATTACCTGCATTTAGATTAGAAGATTAATATATATATATATATTAAGAAATAACTCTTAATGTAGTCGTTCCTTGTCTTTTATGATACTTGGCTAACAAAGTCGAGTTGGCTGATGACACACGACAGGTTATTGGGTTAGCATTAAATAACAGTAAGGTAGGCAGTGTTACACACACAAAAAAAAAACTATTGTAAATTTGTCATGTCTTGCCATTCGCTCCGATAAATGTAGCTAAGATCAATGACTCTATCATGCCGATCTCAAATTGACCGTCATCTCAGAGTTGATTATGAAATGCATCCATAATTAATAACAAAGTAGAGGCCGTAATACTCAGAGAAAGTGACAAAATGCCGTGGTACAGCAGAACCACTTGTGCTCTGGAGGCCTTGGAATCCCCGAGTGCATGGGTTTGAATCCACTCTCCATTAGGTGGTCTTTAGCACATATATTCCCATATAAAGCCCAAATTGTTTAAATAATAAAAAAAAAGATCTACTGGATTGACGAGTGAAGAGAGTTGATTGAATAGCTAAAGAGGATGAATAAGGCGTTTACCATTTTTGGCTGAGTCGCTAGGTTACAGTCACAATTTTGGATTACACTCCTTTTATCCTGTTCCTACAATCACAACTAGAACAACTAAAAGCTGCTTCTTGTATTGCAATATAAATGTAACATCACAAGTCATGAAGCACGCTACGCCGATGCTCACTTCTTTTTTTATTCTAATGTAGCTTATAGTTTTTGTTGTGTGTCCACTGTTGTACAGTTGAGGCTATATAATACATACAGGAGAATTCCCCAGGCCATTTTCAGATTAAGTAGATGAGTCTCCTGGCAACAGTAATTATAACAACATGGAATGTAGCAGAAAATAATCCAAATTCAAGGGAATGATCAGTTAGAGAGCTAAACACGTATTGACATGTAAACAGACAAATACACCTATATAATTTTAGATTTGCAACTTACTCAGTGTTATTTCATTTCTATGTATTACGTAAATCGGTCAGCCTAACGAACTGCTGGTGCACGCTGTGAGATTGGGCAGCCAGAAACGGATTGAAGCAGCACTCTCCATAGGCGCCAATGTGCACCTCCATCTACCGTCCACTGATCATGAACTACCTAACGGCTCAATACTGGCTCTGGCAGCGGGTCTTGGTCACACTCATCTAGTAAAAGTTCTCCTTAGTGCCGGAATACACGTGGATGACGGTGGAGGATTCGGATACACGCCCCTTCAAGTAGCAGTGCATCAAGGAAGAGATGGAATGGTGGAAACCCTCTTGAAAGTGCAGCCCGAAGGTCCAGATGTCAATGCTGTTGATAAGGATGGCAAGTTTAGAAATATGTCTGTTCAGGAAGTTTTCCTCTTTTGTGCGGAATGATATATAGTAAGCATCACATTTTTTTTGTTTACCTTATAGAAAAAAGAAAAAATGGATTGACATGTTTCTTTATTTCAGGTGTTACTTCACTTCATCTAGCAGCGCGGATGGGCAGGTTGCATTCCGCCAAGCTCCTGATAGACGCCGGGGCTGATCTTAACGCCCGGGACAGCAGCATGAGAACACCTCTCCATGTCTCAGTTTTGGGAAAGTCAACAGATATCATGATGCTCCTTCTGAATGCTGGTTGTGATGTGCAAGCCGTCAGTGATAGAGGCTTCTCAGTGCTACACATCGCAGCACTTTCCGGAAACGAGAAGGCTGTCCAGGAACTGCGCATGGCAGGAATCGAGACCGATGGAAAAGATTCTATGGGACTTATGCCAGAGGATGTAGCTGATGTCTGGGGAAGCCATGGCACGGTTTGGTTACTACGTAAAATGCCTAAAGTGACAAGGATGACTACAAAAATTACTACTGCCATTCCTTCCTCTGACATAATGCTGGTAGGTCTTAAATCTAGGCAGCACTGGGAAAAATTACTTGAATTTAATAACAGTAATGTGTATGCAGTAAATCCTCTGAAGTCCGTCGCGACATGAGATAACTGATGGTTTAATGAAGTTCATTATATTTTTTCAATGATTTTGTAGGTTAAGGTTACTACAAATTCTTAACTTTTTTGCACTGTAGCGAGTCAGCTTTGATGATTATGAGGCTGAGGGACAGAAGACACTGAAATGGGCTAAGATGGAAGGAATGGCATTTATGTTGGAAGCAAATGTCCCTAAGAACCGTGACCCTCACTATCAAGATGATGCAGGCTTTACGCCATTGCATTGGGCAGCCCAACTTGGTCGAATCTCAACTGTTCGGGCTCTTTCCAAATCCTGTTGTTGTTATGTCAGTGCTCTTACCTACGCAGGTGACACACCTGCCCAACTGGCGGAAAAGGCACACCACACACTGCTGGCTCAGGAATTGTTGGCGATGGAAATGGTGAAGGTTAGTAATATCGGTTGTGATTTTTAATTTTTCTGATATATATATATATATATATATATATGTGTGTGTGTGTGTGTGTGTATGTGTGTGTGTGTGTGCGTGTGTGTGTGTGCGTGTGTGTGTGTGTGTGTGTCTTAGTTCTTTGACTTTGTATATATATTTTTTTCAACAAATAATCTTTTAAACTTCAGGATAATGGATTCATGTTTCATATTCACCAAAGGAATTGTGTTGTATGTGATTTTATTATTTACTGTTTCCCTTATTAATTTTTGTTTCTCCGAGACGCAGCAAAAAGAACATTCGCCAGTAGAACTTTACTGGAAGCTCCTCATCACCATTAGCACCACCGATGATGTAAGAGAGGCAGGGAAGCTGTTGTCCTTAGGAGCACCGCTTCAGGCAACCAAAGACCTCCACACTGACGCGATGGTCCTTGCAATAACCTGTAACAGGCCTCGCATTGTGACCCTCTTAGCAGCAGCAGGGGCACCTCTCACTACAATTAGTGGAAGCCTTTCTCTGCTGCAGGTTGCTTGGCTCACCCCTGACGTTACTACACGCGTCAAGATACTCATCACACGGGTACGTTTCTGCATCTCCTGATCATTTTCAAAATCTATAGAACAACAGAAATAAAATTTTAATACCATGGTATATAACACACGTTTTTATTGAAGTCAGAACATGAAACTTAAGTTTCTGTGTTCCAGATTTTTCTGAACGTGCTAAAAGTTGAGCAGGATCGTGTACAACCTCAAGACACGTTGTTGCGTAGTGGCATCGATCACCTGTTGGATGGTCTCAGGAGTGACACTCCGATCATCACTGCCTGGCCTTTCCTAGACAAAACTTACAGTGATTTGACGAGCTTCTTGGTGGCCGCTGCCCGCAACAACTGTCCAGTCACCGCCACTTTCATTAAGCTGTGCGGTGGAATGCCCTACAAGCGGGATAACACAGGGACAACTCCCCTGCACGCCGCGCTGGAGGCCAACCACTTAGAGATGGCGAGGGTCATGGTGCGAGACTTGGGGGCGTGTCCGTACGTGGCAGATTCACAAGGAAACCTTCCGCTTAACCTTCTTCAGCCGGACATGAAGAAACATGTGGAGGAGGTAAAGATAAGTGTGTCTCAGTCCATTTGTTTCTCCAGATATTTACATTCTTGAAAAGAAAATGAAGTTCTTAAAGTTCTCTTTGTCCTTTATTTGAAGTTGCCATGAAAACCTGTAGAATTTCTGATATAAGAGAGGTTTTGTATTAACGCTAAACATGAAAAGTAAAATAAGCTGCAAATCTTTACGTTGAATTCCGAGTAATAATCATATCTGCCGATTAGATGAGAATATTCTAAGCAAATATTTTCAATTTTGGCTTTCCAGGAAATTTATGAAAACGAGAGGCACCAGATCGAGAACTATCAAGAAAAAGCGAAAGATCAGGAAGAAAAGAATGCTTACCAAAACGTTTTGAAGGTTTTGGAAACTTTGTTTGCCAAACAGGTTGGTTTCTCAGTTGACACTCCATCTGAACCCTTGTTGATTCAGGCTCTCTTGGTGGCCAGCCGTCGCGGCATGCATCTGCTGACATTTTTGATCATCAAAGTGGGAGGATTGCCTATCAATACTGTAGTGGATCCCACACAGGACTCCACCGCTTTGCATCAGACTGCATCCCACGGGCACTCGGTGTGTGTGGCACTCTTGTTGAGTCTTGGGGCGTGTGTACTCCAACAAGACCGCTACGGCCACACTGCTGCCCATTTGGCGGCAATGTTTTGCCACAAACTGACATACAGACTACTCATTAAGAAAATGGACCAGCAGCACTTGTTAAATCGTACTGAAAGGACTCACAAGCAAATTGCTCAAAATTTTAAGGCATACATGAAGCTTTACAACAAGACGAAAGTGATTGATCCTCAAAAGACTCTCAGGTTTAACGACACAAACGTGGCAATCAAGGAGTTGCTCATGGAGGAGAATATACGCAAAAAGATAAAAAAAGTGAAGAAACTTGTTGTTGACTTCAGCCAAGGAGAGGCAAAAGAAGTGAAGGAGGCCGTGCTGCAGGAAGTGGGCGCCTTGGTGGATCATGTGGCCACTAAAAACAGTCTGTATAAAGGTCGACTTGTCCTGGTTGGCAGTTCAGCAGATAACAGTCGCCTTTATGCTCCAGACGAGTTCGACATGAACCTAGTGATATCAGGGGTCGAGGGTGTTGAGGTGAGGATGGAGGAACTGGCTTCCCACGAGGCACTTCTTCGGGGTCATCCCCTTAGAGCACAAGTGAGAGCAAGTCACCCGGGCCTCCAAGGCATTGCCTTCAAGAACAACTTGTATAACTTGATGAAGAGCTGCCTAATGACGCGCCACACCTGTGACTCTAGACTTAGTTACGTTCCCCCAGGACTGGAGAGAACCCAGGCAGGTGTGGCACTGAGTTTTGCATGGCAAGGGAAGACGTATCCGCTGCTACTGGTTAGTGTTGATGTAGTACCGGTGCTTGGTGTCCCATGGCCAGTCTGGTTGGAGCGGCCACTTCTCACTCCAGACTCCCTGTCGGAAGTTTTCTTCACCAACACAGGGGAGGATGAATGGCGCCTCAGTCTGGCGGGTGCCGAGGCAGAAGTGTTGAGTGGCCTAGGCTGGAAGGACCGAGTGGTGTACGTGTCTTGTAAGTTACTTCTTTCCTACCTGAAGGCAGAGCGATGGATGCCCAAGCCCATCAAGGATTCTTTCTGCTGGTGGGACTCCCGTAAATGGAGGATCACGGTGCCTGCCGGGTTTGGTGTCAAGAACTGCTTCTTGAAGAAACTGGAATCCATACGAGAGGGGAAGTTTGAATGGCCGCGAGACATACTGGCAGCCGTCGCGATTGTTTTGAGGGAAATGTGTGTGGACTTTAAGGATCCCTCTAATGGCCATGAGTTCCTTGTGCCTATGAAGGTTTATGCTTACTTTGGGGGAGCGTTTGAGAAACCCAAGTTGGGTGAGGGCGCTCCAGCAATTATCAAAGTTCTTGAGAAGTAAAGTGTTAGTGGTTGTCTTAAAGAGCGAAGAATCTTATATAGAGTGAATCATTGCTTTCTTTTACAAGATGAATATTGAAAAACATTAAAAAGGAAAGTATTCTTTAAATTGATAATAACAGCAGATGCCAATGTGAAATTAAATGGGTGTAATTTTTAGATGTACAAGAAAATAATTAAGCATATTTTTTTTTATCAATATGAATCCAAATCTGATTTTATACAGCTGTTAAGTCAGGGATCATACATAAGATGAGATAAGATAAGAGTAGTATCAGATATTTAATCTTAATTATAATTTTCAAGATAAAACTCAAAGGTAATTAATCTTACTGATGATTTCAAGGGAAAATGTTATCTTGAGTAATAAGCTATGATTTCTTTTAATATCTGTGCTAACAACAACAAAAACAACAACAACAACAAAAAGGGATTAAGAAAATAATATCAATAAAGTAATCCAAATAAATGAAAAAATCTGATTCATATTGAAATAGTAATTTCTATTTTTTACTAAAAACCCATGAGTTTTTTCAACCCTAATGCTGATATATCTTCAGACAAATTAACTAACAGCTACTACTCCGTTCTAATTCAAGCATTCTTGGTGGTCACTAGGGGGACCAACAACTTCCTATGACTTTGCAACATTGATAAACTCCGCTACAGCTACCCGCCTGGCAAATATTATATATATATATATATATATATATATATATATATATATATATATATATATATTATATATATAATATATATATTTTATCTATATTAATATATATATATATATATCGAGAGAGAGAGAGAGCGAGAGAGAGAGAGAGAGAGAGAGAGAGAGAGAGAGAGAGAGAGAGGCGTATTCTGTTACAAATGGAAATAATTGTACTTCTTGAATAGTGTCCACAGTTCAATTATTGTAAATTTGGCTGTGTTGTGTAGATGCTCCACAAATGAGAGAAAACACTGCTTCCCGCACATCAAATCAGTCTTCTTCTCTGTTACCTTTTACCCGATAAAGTCACCGACTCACCGTTCCTAGAATGTTACCAGCGTCGACACAAGGGTTAGTCATACTTCTGGTACTCAGTGGTGATAATGGATGTTGTGGTCGTGTGGGTAGAGAACGAGGCTGCTGTTACGATGAATTTCAACCTCTTCCAAGAGAACTATTTAAGGATTAAAAAATATGAAATGATGTGATGTTCTGTATTCTAGTATTTAGTGCAACTCTATTGCCGTTTGGCACCCCTGTGTGGTGCTTCACAGTTACGTATGCAACTGCAGCGCTGCCAGACACCGCCGCATGTACTGCAATATTCACTTTATTGCACAAAGGAAGAAAGCGCATTTTGTATCATTAAACATTACCAAATTATAAAGTGTTTCAATTAAATGAACATCTATATTTAACGGGGCTTTCGCTATTCTGGAGACGTGTGGCATCTATATATGAGTCTCTCTCTCTCTCTCTCTCTCTCTTGTGTGTGTCTGAACTTTGAATGATCAAACATTCTTTCGCTTCAGAAAATTATATAGCAATGAGAGAGAGAGAGAGAGAGAGAGAGAGAGAGAGAGAGAGAGAGAGAGAGAGAGAGAGAGAGATGGATGATACAAGGAGCGAGAGTTAATGTCAAAACGTTTCTGCCAGCACAGTGCATGGTTTCCCCACTCGTGACGTAAGCACCGGAGCTGCGAGGGATGAACAACAACCACGTGAGTCCACGATACGTATCCTTGAGGAGCAGAGAGCCGCCCCGATGTTGAGACGGAGAAGGGAGGAGAGAAATTGAATTTCGGGCATATTCCATGGTAGTACATATCATGAATGACATTCCTGAAAACTTTGAGGTAAGCCATAATTGTTTTATCACACAATGTAGCGGTATGAAACAATTTCTCGTATATATGTGTAATTTGTGTTGTGTGAAAGAGTGAAAATCCTTTACCGCATTCGTAAGAAAATCACACCAATATTTATGACATTCTGAATGTGGCAGATAGATCATAAAGGCAGATTTATACTCCAACGACATGAACTGGATATAACTCGGAACAGTGTATGGAGTGGTAACTAGGCCAATAGCTGAGAGGCATGTGGTGAAAGTTTCAGTAATTTTCAGCAGATTAGGGAAATTACTGATACCAGTGATATGCCAAAGGAATATTTATGGATATATGTGGCGTCACAAAAGTTGACGTAATTTTTTTCAACAAGGCGTCGACATTGCTTTTCTCTGCGTCATCTTCGGACACAAATGCTGACAGCGCCTCAACGAAAAAGAGGAAGAAAATGTCCATCACAAATCAGACCTCGTATCATTTAATTGTTTTTATTTTTTATAAAACTGTGACTCCACAATGTTGATAAGACATCTTAATCCATTAGGGATAAATGTGTCGGGGTGAGGATTTTGTTTAGAGTATGTTCAATGCAATAATTTGTTGTACTGTTTATGTTATGCATGTTCCTTCGTCTTAGTGAGCGCCTCATCATTATTCTTGATTTGAGATTACGATATTGATGTGAATGCTTTAGAACTGCAGTGAAGGCCTTCAAGTCCGGGTATTAGCTGGTTGTTTATTAAACAGAATAAGCTGACAGCGAATTTTTCATAATCCCTACTTGTAACTAAAAAGTTTTCGTTATGGGTGAAATTATATATAAAAAGGTACTACATTCTTAGCATTTCTTAATTAGCACGGCTACAATTTTTGTTATTTAAAGTTTTTGTGATAAGAAAAGATATGTGCAAAACTGAATTTTCTTCATTGAATTATACGAAAAAAATAATAAACTTTTTTCGCTACCATGCAGTTTTCTCAAGTTCTAAGGAAATAAACAACAGAATGATCAAAATTGTTTTTAGATGTATCACTGATCTGATGAAATGCTTTTGAAGAACCTTAGAGGAAAATCTATCTCATCTCTGCTTCGTATTTAAGAAGAGGAGACATATAATAAAGGATGTATTACAAGAGAGTATAAATTCACAAATTTTCAACGTTTGATTGAAAATGCAGATTTATTTCGTACTACTACTACTACTAATAAAGATAATGATAATAATAATAACAACAACAATTATAGTATTAATAATAATAATAATAATAACAACAACAACAACAACAACAACAACAACAACAACAACAACAATAATAATAATAATAATAACAATAGTAACAACAACAAAAGATTGAGAATAGAGTAAACAACGGCAAAAGCAACAAGCCTCTAACACTACAGGAAATAGCAGTCACAGTTCTCGCACAAGGCAACACCCACATACAGGCAACAACGTTCATCCGGGGCCTGGCCTGAGGGGATTCCCAGTCAAGTGACGCAACATAAGACCATTAAAAGGATGGGATGCCACGGTTCAAGCGGTGTCATTGTGGTTGTTCCTCCAGTTTATCTCTTTTATACAAAGGAGTGCCACACGTTTTTTTTTTAATGGAATTTATAGGTCTTTTCCTTTAATTTTCATTGTCCCAAATGAATTAAAGAAAAGATTTCAGTGGTTATAGTTCATTTTGTAATTGACCGTGTGTGTGTGTGTGTGTGTGTGTGTGTGTGTGTGTGTGTGTGTGTGTGTGTGTGTGTGTGTACATGTGTGCATTAAAGAGGGTGAATGTTTTGTGAGTGAGGATGAGTTTCCTTGTTCTTTTATAATGATTGGCCACGAACTGCAGATCAATGTTGGTTTACAGATGAGGAAAACTTTTAAGTCGTCGTGGCCAAATTACAGTGAACCAATTGATCTAAACACCAAATGTCCCAAAGAATTTTGACATTCAATTACACACTAAACAATAGCGGATATATAAATTATATATAAGTTTTTAGAGTATAGCAAGCTCAGAAACATTTATGTAACAATTACGTGTTTTGAAAACAAGCCAATAAACTGAACACATAAACAGACAGTAAAATGATTGTACGAAGAGAAAATTAAACATCAGTGAAGAAGTTAAAAGGAAATCTAATAAATCTCTTGACTTATGATACACTAAGATGATCTGATGAATGCATTTGATTTACGGAAAGGAAATTAAATGAAATGAACAGATATTTCAAATAATTAATACACAGTATATAAATAAACAAATATATAGAGACATCAAAAGAGTACATTGGTAAAACATGATCAATAAAAATGTCTCAATCGTTCTTCGTTCAGCCCCAAAATCTACTTGTGGAAGGTGTACGGGCAGGCCATACGGAATGGGTGGAGGCCGCATTCGCTTCCGGAGCCACTGCAGACATACTACTGACTCAAGAGGATATCACAGTGCCAAATGGTTCTCTTCTGGCTCTGGCAGCGGCCGAGGGTCATGATCATCTGGTACCTATCCTCCTTGGTGCTGGAGTTGATGTGGATGATGGCGGAGGGTTAGGGTACACACCCCTTCAGGTGGCGGTACATAAGGGCCACGACAGAGTGGTTGACGCTCTAATGAAGGCGCAGCCGAAACGTCCAAATGTCAACGCTCAAGATGCAGATGGTAATTGTTTTGATATTATTTTGATAGTTTATAAATAAGCATGAAATTGAAAATGATCACAATTTCTTTTTTACGAAAGAAACAGAGATGAGTAACTTGCATGAATAAGATATTTATGTTACATTTCAGGTGTTAGCACGCTTCACATCGCTGCCCGGAAGGACAGGGTTTACTGCGCCAAGGTACTGATGGAAGCAGGGGCTGATATAGATGCCCGAGACAAAAGCATGAGAACCCCTTTACACGTCTCAGTTTATGCCAATTCCACGAGTATAATGAAGCTCCTCCTCGATGCTGGTTGTGATGCAAATGCCATCAATAATAAAGGCCTATCCGTTCTCCATGTTGCGGCACTCTGCGGAAACGAGATAGCTGTTCAAGAATTGCGAATGGCAGGATTTGAGGCGGATGGGAAGGATACCATGGGACTCACACCAGAGGATATAGCTGATACCTGGGGAAGTCACGGTACCGCCTGGCTCCTTCGTAAGATGCCCAAAGCGTCAATGACCACCAACGCTATAGTCACTCCTTCCTGCTCTAGCATTATGATGGTAAGTTAAAACATGAACACAAAGATAAATCCAATAACCAAATTAATACCTTGTGTGGATTTCCTCTACGTTAGGAAAACAAAAACGAATGGAATATGCTTTTTAAAACATTCAAATAGACAAATACGATGAAAAATTTGATTCCATATTCTTCAAAAAACAAGAAGAACATTTGTAAAATATTGTATAAAATACATAAAAATGCATTAACGATCTTTAATTCTATTACAGCGAAGGAGTTGGGAGGAATACGAAATAGAAGGTAAGAGGACATTCAGCTGGATGAGGCCAGGTTTAGCGTACTTATTAGAGGCCAATACTCCAATCAACCGCGATCCCCACTATCAAGACGAGGAAGGTTTAACGCCCATGCACAGGGCAGCCGAGCTCGGTCTAACTACAATGGTTAGAGCTCTCTCCACATCTACTTGTTCCTATGCTGGAGCCATAACATATGCAGGCGATACACCAGCCCAACTAGCAGAAAGGGCTGGACACACACTGCTGGCCCAAGAACTATCGTCAATGGCATCAGTGAAAGTATGGGACGTTTGGTATTTGCATGTTTACAATATTTTTACTTTAATACAATTACCAAAACACTTATATTTAGACGTGCAATTCTTAGGCCTTTCTTTCTTATGACTCTGCAGGATGATAGTTCACCAGTTGAGCTTTACTGGAAACTCCTCATCACCATTAGCACCACCGATGATGTAAGAGAGGCAGGGAAGCTGTTGTCCTTAGGAGCACCGCTTCAGGCAACCAAAGACCTCCACACTGACGCGATGGTCCTTGCAATAACCTGTAACAGGCCTCGCATTGTGACCCTCTTAGCAGCAGCAGGGGCACCTCTCACTACAATTAGTGGAAGCCTTTCTCTGCTGCAGGTTGCTTGGCTCACCCCTGACGTTACTACACGCGTCAAGATACTCATCACACGGGTACGTTTCTGCATCCCCTGATCATCTTTAAAATCTATAGAACAACAGAAATAAAATTTTAATACCAATACCATGATATATAACACACGTTTTTATTGAAGTCAAAACATGAAACTTAAGTTTCTGTGTTCCAGATTTTTCTGAACGTGCTAAAAGTTGAGCAGGATCGTGTACAACCTCAAGACACGTTGTTGCGTAGTGGCATCGATCACCTGTTGGATGGTCTCAGGAGTGACACTCCGGTCAACACTGCCTGGCCTTTCCTAGACAAAACTTACAGTGATTTGACGAGCTTCTTGGTGGCCGCTGCCCGCAACAACTGTCCAGTCACCGCCACTTTCATTAAGCTGTGTGGTGGAATGTCCTACAAGTGGGATAACACAGGGACAACTCCCCTGCACGCCGCGCTGGAGGCCAACCACTTAAAGATGGCGAGGGTCATGGTGCGAGACTTGGGGGCGTGTCCGTACGTGGCAGATTCACAAGGAAACCTTCCGCTTAACCTTCTTCAGCCGGACATGAAGAAACATGTGGAGGAGGTAAAGATAAGTGTGTCTCAGTCCATTTGTTTCTCCAGATATTTACATTCTTGAAAAGAAAATGAAGTTCTTAAAGTTCTCTTTGTCCTTTATTTGAAGTTGCCATGAAAACCTGTAGAATTTCTGATATAAGAGAGGTTTTGTATTAACGCTAAACATGAAAAGTAAAATAAGCTGCAAATCTTTACGTTGAATTCCGAGTAATAATCATATCTGCCGATTAGATGAGAATATTCTAAGCAAATATTTTCAATTTTGGCTTTCCAGGAAATTTATGAAAACGAGAGGCACCAGATCGAGAACTATCAAGAAAAAGCGAAAGATCAGGAAGAAAAGAATGCTTACCAAAACGTTTTGAAGGTTTTGGAAACTTTGTTTGCCAAACAGGTTGGTTTCTCAGTTGACACTCCATCTGAACCCTTGTTGATTCAGGCTCTCTTGGTGGCCAGCCGTCGCGGCATGCATCTGCTGACATTTTTGATCATCAAAGTGGGAGGATTGCCTATCAATACTGTAGTGGATCCCACACAGGACTCCACCGCTTTGCATCAGACTGCATCCCACGGGCACTCGGTGTGTGTGGCACTCTTGTTGAGTCTTGGGGCGTGTGTACTCCAACAAGACCGCTACGGCCACACTGCTGCCCATTTGGCGGCAATGTTTTGCCACAAACTGACATACAGACTACTCATTAAGAAAATGGACCAGCAGGACTTGTTAAATCGTGCTGAAAGGACTCACAAGCAAATCGCTCAAAATTTTAAGGCATACATGAAGCTTTACAACAAGACGAAAGTGATTGATCCTCAAAAGACTCTCAGGTTCAACGACACAAACGTGGCAATCAAGGAGTTGCTCATGGAGGAGAATATACGCAAAAAGATAAAAAAAGTGAAGAAACTTGTTGTTGACTTCAGCCAAGGAGAGGCAAAAGAAGTGAAGGAGGCCGTGCTGCAGGAAGTGGGCGCCTTGGTGGATCATGTGGCCACTAAAAACAGTCTGTATAAAGGTCGACTTGTCCTGGTTGGCAGTTCAGCAGATAACAGTCGCCTTTATGCTCCAGACGAGTTCGACATGAACCTAGTGATATCAGGGGTCGAGGGTGTTGAGGTGAGGATGGAGGAACTGGCTTCCCACGAGGCACTTCTTCGGGGTCATCCCCTTAGAGCACAAGTGAGAGCAAGTCACCCGGGCCTCCAAGGCATTGCCTTCAAGAACAACTTGTATAACTTGATGAAGAGCTGCCTAATGACGCGCCACACCTGTGACTCTAGACTTAGTTACGTTCCCCCAGGACTGGAGAGAACCCAGGCAGGTGTGGCACTGAGTTTTGCATGGCAAGGGAAGACGTATCCGCTGCTACTGGTTAGTGTTGATGTAGTACCGGTGCTTGGTGTCCCATGGCCAGTCTGGTTGGAGCGGCCACTTCTCACTCCAGACTCCCTGTCGGAAGTTTTCTTCACCAACACAGGGGAGGATGAATGGCGCCTCAGTCTGGCGGGTGCCGAGGCAGAAGTGTTGAGTGGCCTAGGCTGGAAGGACCGAGTGGTGTACGTGTCTTGTAAGTTACTTCTTTCCTACCTGAAGGCAGAGCGATGGATGCCCAAGCCCATCAAGGATTCTTTCTGCTGGTGGGACTCCCGTAAATGGAGGATCACGGTGCCTGCCGGGTTTGGTGTCAAGAACTGCTTCTTGAAGAAACTGGAATCCATACGAGAGGGGAAGTTTGAATGGCCGCGAGACATACTGGCAGCCGTCGCGATTGTTTTGAGGGAAATGTGTGTGGACTTTAAGGATCCCTCTAATGGCCATGAGTTCCTTGTGCCTATGAAGGTTTATGCTTACTTTGGGGGAGCGTTTGAGAAACCCAAGTTGGGTGAGGGTGCTCCAGCAATCATTGCAGCTATTAAAAAGAAGGAGCAGTGGATATAGTGAGAAAGTCATGGCGAAATTTGCATAGAAAATGGTTTGTAATAAAGTGCAACATTAAAATTTCTTTGGTTCATAACTCACCAAATAAATATGAATAGCATGATATACTAAAATATGTAAATGGAATCACTTTCCGTGGTTAACTAAACTTCCCATAATGTAGACTAATGGTACCATAAGATCTAGTGGTGAAAATTTTAATAAGGTGACATTTATATAAAGAAAATATTGTTTATATTCTCACTGAGATATTACGGATGCTCAGTGTATGTTGTGGAGATAACACCGGAAATGAAATACCAGAATGTATACTTTCAATGAGAGAGAGAGAGAGAGAGAGAGAGAGAGAGAGAGAGAGAGAGAGAGAGAGAGAGAGAGAGAGAGAGAGAGAGAGAGAGAGAGAATCTGGAAGGAATAGGATAATTATTGTAACCTTATAAAGGAAAATAATAATTGCTTTCTAATAAGGTTGCTTATATAGCGATAGCTGAAAACGTACTGCCTATTAAAAATGAACTGCAATGAATAGTGTTTCTAAGAAAATCATGTTATTCAGCCCCTGATTTATTATCGTGTTATCATATGATTCATCAAATCTTTGTTGCTTTTAAGGTTTATTTTAAAAATGTAATAAAACTTAGATTCTGAAGGTGAATATAATTATGACTACCTGATATGACTTTATAATTGAGATTTTTTTGGAGTAACAAGGTTATCATCTGGAGTAACTTTTCCTTATAATAATGGATAAAAATTGATGTTTAACTAAGAATAGAGAATAAGGAGATAGATAGTAATATAGAATGAGGAGATAGATAGTAACATAGAATTGGGATTTTGCATTTATATTGTCAAATGTATTTACTCAGAGAGAGAGAGAGAGAGAGAGAGAGAGAGAGAGAGAGAGAGAGAGAGAGAGAGAGAGAGAGAGAGAGAGAGAGAGAGAGAGAGAGAGAACGAATTAATTCATGGGCAGGTTGGTATTAAAACAGTTAGGCAAAATCTCTCTCATTGCCTCAATGTTGTTTGATCAATTCCATCCAAACTTATAATAAAGGTGGTTTTTGGTTGAAGTGTATTAGAATAACCTCCATTGCATGAAAAAAAGCATTGTAGGCTTTTATAGCAGTTTTATTTCTTTTTACTTAAAAAAAAAAGAACATAACCCAGTCTTTAAAACAAATTTAGTGTTCAAAAAGGAGTAAGGCAACCCTCCCTCTTCCCAATCGCTAGAGGATGATCGTTTAAATTAAACTAACTTCTGATATTACATTGTTATTGTTATTATAACATTCTATTATTATTATTATTATTATTATTATTATTATTATTATTATTATTATTATTATTATTATTATTGTTATTATTATTATTATAATTATTAAAATGATTAGAATGATCATTATTATCATCATTATTACCATTATTACTATTATTATTATTATTATTATTATTATTATTATTATTATTATTATTATTATTATTATTATTTTGATTACAATCATCATCATCATCATTACTATTATTATTAATATTTTTATTCTTGTTATCAATACTATCATTAATGTTTACATAATTTGCGTCATTATTAGTTATGTTTAATTTTTTTTTACTATTTTTGAATTTCTCTCGTTAATACCATTATCGTTATTACTCACGTGATGTTGTTTATACAATGGTGTAACGAATGACGAAACTATTTATGAAAATAACTGAATAAGAAATAAAGTTGCATTTTCAATCGTCAAGGATTTTAGGAGTATTTAGAAGTATTCTGGCCACTTGAATACCTAAATGTGTAAAATGATTTTTGCTTGATTTTTGTTCAAAATACTGCGCTATAGATGAAGAATATATCCCTTTTACGAGGCAACTTTTGCACCAAAAAAGATCGTTTGATAGACTGATGTAAACACCATAACAATGTTGCCATAAGGATCGGAATACAAAAGGTGAAAAATAGCAACAAGGTCAATATGTTGCTTATGTTATATTGTGTACACACACTTACGAAATAACAAAAATAACAACGTTGCTGTTTTCAAGACGGAGAAACAGCACTTTTATCATCCACTTTAACACCAACAAAGAAGTCCCACCTCAAATAAAAAATAAAAAAGTCACATGGATATGTACGTATACACTCTATCATTCACACAATAAGGGAACAAGACATTTTCAACTTACATACTCCATTATCTTGTCCACCATCTCATCCATGCTCTACTTTGTATAGTTTGCTTACTCATCAGTAATATCCAGTAATACACCGTCCTATAACCATGAAACGACAATTTTACACCGCCCCTCAATACCTCTTTTTCCCCTCCATTCCCATCCCTTCATTCCTGCTCTTCCTCTATGAGGGTTTCCCCACAGAATGCTCTTCCTCAAGACGGCTTTCGCCGGAACCTCGCTACATGCAAACGTTAGTGAGGCAAGAAAGCTTTATTTACAATTAGGTGACTGAATTAATGATAATTTAAATATAGATGAAAAAAGAGATACTCTATTTACACCCTGCGTCACCAAATAAACTTATTTCAGGAGTACGTCATAATGAAGACCGCTTGCACTTTGGTGGCCTTTGGATCTCTTAGCGCATGGATTCAAATCCTGGCCCCGGTTTGAGTGGGTATTGGACATTCACTCGGGTTAACGGTTCCCAAATGAGTGGGCTTTCAGATAGGAGGTCTCCATTAGGTGATCTCCTTTAGCCTATAAATTCCCATAAAAAGCCCACATTGTCGAAAATAAAATAGAAATAAAATAAAGTAGGGAAGGAAAATGGTAACCTGCCTCTTATAAGAAAGAAAACGAGTCTTGTGCAGTGCACTAGTAGTCGCTCATCACTTCACAGTCCACAGAGAAGGCAGCAGCAGGACGATGGAGACGGTCTTTCTTGTTATACTGGCGGTCACTCCAGCCTTGATAATCGGCCAAGGTGAGTTTATATAGCACTTCACTTCCATACGTTTTGAAGGACTCTTCTTACAATAGGTATTGATGGGTCAAGTATAGGGAACACTGCCAGTAATGCTCCATGAACAACTCAATAGACGAAATGTAACATGGAGAAGTGGGAATGTTTGCTGCTTAGGTGTGCATGTAATGTACCAACATACTGCTTTATTTATATTGGAACCTTACAGCTCAAAATCCATAAGTCATTAAGTACTTATATACTAGGAAAAGGCGATGAACACCTCTGGCATTTCTCATCATTTTCTTAATCTAAATTGTAAGTCCAGCTGGCAAGAGATGCAGTACCTTTCACACATTTGGATTATCAGAATGAATATGTCCATGCGTTACAAACACATACAGACACAGAAACACGGGCGAGCGCGCACTCACACTCACTCACACACACACGCATACGCACACACACACACACACACACACACACAAACACTCACCCACCCACACACACACACACACACACACACACACACACACACACACACACACACACACACACACACACACACACACACACACGAGTGATAGTGTCGGTAGTGATTTAGAGAGAGAAGAAAAAAACGAAGAATAGAGAGAAAAAAAAAAAATCATATTAAAAGTTATCTTTTCTACATTTTTTTCAATCTCTTCCTAGTTTTCTTTGGGGAAAGAAAGGTGTCTTGTGTGCTGACTGGGGTGGAAAAGGATCAAAGAGAAAAGCAGACAAAAAAACATGATACACATTGAACAGTATGGAAAGAACAAAAACCCTTAATAAGATTGAAATTTAGTTTCTTTTATAAATTCAAATTTCTTCGCCTTTTTTATGATTTGAAACTTCAAAAGAGTCCTAACCCAAATTATGATTATTTATCATCCTCCACTCCCTGTTTCCTTTACCACCCACTCGCTCCTCACCACGACTCTGTGATGGCCTGATCAATGCATTTTATCCTTGAAAAGAACATGCCGCTGAGATCATCATTGCTTCTTTGCCAGAGGTGGGTGACTCATGCAGGACAGGTTCAGGAGAGGCCGGAACGTGCACTAATCTCAGCAAGTGTCCCAGCCTACATGGCAACTTCCGCACCCAGAAACCAGTCATCTGTGGCTTCGAGGGAGTTGCTCCTATCGTGTGCTGCCCTTCTGCGGGAGGTAATTCTGCGTACCTGTTCTACACACACACACACACACACACACACACACACACACACACACGAGTGATGGTGGCGGTAGTGATTTAGAAAGAGGTTAAAACGAAGGATGGAGAACAAAAAAAAGGGATATTACCAGTAATCTCTTCTACGTTCTTTTCAATCTCTTCCTAGTTTTGTTTGGTACTAGAACGGTGTCTTGTATGTTGGTTGGGATGGAAAAGAATTAAAGAGAAAAACAAAAAGAAAAAAACAAGATGCACATTCAACAGCATGGAAGGAATGAAAATCCTTATTAAGATTCAACTGTTGTTTCTTTCATAAATTCAAATTTCTTCACCTTTTCCGCGACTTGAAACTTTACAAGAGTCCTAACTCAAATTATTATGATCATCCTCCACTCCCTGTTTCCTTTACCACCCACTCGCTCCTCACCACAACTCTGTGATGGCCTGATCAATGCACTTTATCTTGAAAAGAACATGCCGCTGAGATCATCTTTGCTTCTTTGCCAGAGGTGGGTGACTCATGCAGGACAGGTTCAGGAGAGGCCGGAACGTGCACTAATCTCAGCAAGTGTCCCAGCCTACATGGCAACTTCCGCACCCAGAAACCAGTCATCTGTGGTTTCGAGGGAGTTGCTCCTATCGTGTGCTGCCCTTCTGCGGGAGGTAATTCTGCGTACCTGTTCTACACACACACACACACACACGGCATATCATCTATTTATCTATTTTTCCTTTCAGATACTACTCCTTCCTCCGCCACCTCCAACGTCTCGCCTCCCCCAGTCAGCTTTGGTACGTACGTTGCGAGTCAAGTTTGCTTTATTTTTGCCTCTTATCTTTTCTTGTTCTGACTCTGCCTTAGCATCTCTTTGGTCAAATTGTTACGGAGAAAATACTGTGGTGTACTGCAACATTTGTCCCATAAGTCGTGTTCAATTGGGGTTATAATTACCTCACTTTAATTTTTTTTCAACGGAACTTGAATTGCTGTATCTCAGTCGGCCAATTAATCTTTTAAAAACTTTTGAAGTGAAGTAAAAGTAATTCCTAGTTAGAAGTAATGGGCGCTGTTGATGCTGCTACATTACTGTTTTTTTAAATTTATTTATTATTTTTATCTTTTTCATATCAGAGTGCGGCATCAGCAGACCACGTACCGTTAGAACGCCTTTTTTCCGGCGGAGATCAAGCAATCATTCCTTCGTCATCAAAGGTGTGCAACATTCGATATTTGCGACGATGGGTGGTGAAGAGACTGAGGTCGACACCTGGCCCTGGATGGTAAGCACAGAAGAGTGAGTGTGAAAGATTAATCTGCCAATAATCTGTGTCCCTGAAACACTCTTTCATGCACACTTTCCTTTCCCTCCTTCAGGTTTCTTTCTTGATGCTCATAAATCTTTCTTTCTACTGCTTACACTTTTCTTCATCTTTTTCTTTCTTTTACTCACACACACACACACACACACACACACACACACACACACACACACACACACACACACACTAACACACACAACCTAATCCTGCATACAAACAACATACAAAATTTTGATTAAATATGGCGACTCCTACACCAGCCTCGGAGTCCCCTTCTGGGGAGGGGACCATAAATGTCCCCAGGTCAAACTGCTCTCCAGGTATCGACCCTAAGTATCTTGACAACCCCCTCACATTTTTCTCTATCAACTTCAACAACATTCACGGTCTTCGATCTAATTTTCATTCTGTAGAACACCACCTCTCCTCTACTAAACCTCTTCTTCTTTTCCTCACTGAAACACAAGTGTCTGAGGCAATTGACAGTAGCCCCTTTTCTGTTCCCCCCTACTTTCTCTATTTTCATTTTCGTTCCAAAGCTGAATGTTGCGCCTATGTCCGCAACGACTTAACTTGCTCTCCTGGCAACGCTCTTGAATCTTTTCCACCATCTGGCTTCGACATCAGAGTCACTCTCTAACTAAATTTTTCTGTGCTGTATATCTCTCACCTAACTCCTCTGACTATAGAATATTCTTTGACTATCTAACTTCTAAAGTGGAACACATTCTGACTTTCTTTCCTTTTGCGGAGATCTCCATTCTCGGAGACTTCAATGTTCACCACCAGCTTTGGCTTTCCTCTCCCTTCACTGACCATCCTGGTGAACTTGCCTTTAACTTTGCAATCGTACATGACCTAGAGCAACTGGTGCAACACCCTACTCATATTCTTGACCGTCTTGGAGATACGCCCAACATCCTTAAACTTTTCCTAACCTCTAATCCCTCTGCTTATGCTGTCACCCTTTCTTCGTTGGGTTCCTCCGATCACAATCTCATACCTGTATCTTGTCCTATCTCTCCAATCCCTCCTCAGGATCCTCCAAAGCGGAGGTGCCTTTGGCATTTTGCCTCTGCTAGGTGGGGAGACCTGAGGAGGTGTTATGTTGATTTTCCTTGGAATGATTACTGCTTCCGTGAGAGAGACCCGTCTCTGTGTGCTGAGCACATAACAGAGGTGATAGTGTCTGGTATGGAGGCGTACATTCCTCATTCTTTTTCCCGACCTAAGCCTTCCAAACCCTGGTTTAACACAGCCTACTCTCGTGCTATCCGTGATAGAGAGGTGGCCCACAAAAGGTACTTGAGCCTTCCATCACCTGAATCTCATGCGCTTTATATTTCTGCCTGATATCATGCCAAGTCTGTTCTTCAACTCGCCAAAAACTCCTTCATTCATAGAAAGTGTCAAAATCTTTCCAGATCTAACTCCCCTCGAGACTTCCGGCATCTAGCCAAAAACATCTCCAATAACTTTACTTCTTCATCTTTCCCTCTTTTAGTTCAACCTGATGGCACCAATGCCATCTCATCTATCTCTCTTCGTTCACACCTTTGCTAAAAAAAACTCTACCTTGGATGATTCTGGGCTTGTTCCTCCCTCTCCTACTCCCCCCTGACTACTTCTGACTACTGCATTGTTGGTATTAAATTCCTTCATAATGATGTTTTCCATGCCCTCGCTGGCCTAAACCCTCGGATGGCTTATGGACCGGATGGGGCCCACCCTGTTGTTCTCCAAAACTGTGCCTCCGTGCTTGCACCTTTCCTTGTCAAACTCTTTCAACTCTGTCTATCCTCACCTTTTCTTCTTGCTTGAAGTTTGCCTACATTCAGCCCGTTCTTAAAAAGAGTGACCGTTCTAATCCTTCAAACTATCACCCTATTGCTTTAATCCCCTGCTTATCTAAAGTTTTTGAATCTGTTCTCAAAAGGAAGATTCTTAAACATCTATTACTTAACAGTCTTCTATCTGATAGCCAGTATTGCATCCGTCAATACCGCTCTTCTGGTGATCATCTGGCTTTCTTTACTGAGTCTTGGTTATCCTCTTTTAGAGATTTTGGTGAAACCTCTGATGTAGTCCTAGACATATCAAAAAGCTTTAATTTCCAAACTACCCTCCTACAGCTTCTATCCTTCTTTCTGCAACTTCATCTCAAGTTTCCTTTCTGATCGTTCTATTACTGCTGTAGTAGACGGTCACTGTTCTTCCCCTAAATCTATTAAAAGTGGTGTTCCTCAACGTTCTGTCCTATCACCCACTCTCTTCCTATCACTCATCAATGATCTTCTAAACCAAACTTCTTGCCCTATCCACTCCTATGATGATGCTACCACCTTACACTTTTCCACGTCTTTCCATAGACGACAAACCCTTCAGGAAATACACAGCTCACGCAGGGAAGCCTCAGAACGTCTAACCTCTGATCTCTAGAAAATTTCTCATTGGGGCAAAGCAAACTTACCTCCTCCTCTCACCCCTATTCTGTCCACCTCTCTAATGCAAGAGTTAACCATTATTCTCAGTCTTTCATCCCTTTCTCTGGTAAACTCTGGATCTCACTTTCTGTTTCTGTATTTCCATTTGCCTATAACTTTAACTGTTTCAAGAGGGAGGTATCAAGACACTTATCCCATTCTTTCGGCTAATGAATCTGAACTTTCCCAGGGACCGGCACTTCAGTGGGTTTTTTTGTTTTATTTTTGTTGCCCTTGGCCGCCTCAATCAATCAATCAATCATGGGGGGCATACGCCGGGGGGCGCGTTGCCTCGCCTACCCTACGGCGCCACTCCTAGCGGTCACGCCTCGCGAATCCCCATGCAGGCTCCCTTCCTATACCGAGTAACTCCCAGTAGGAGGCATCGACTTGCCGCAGCCAGGAGTTCTGTGGGCGTCCCCTAGGCCTCCTCCAGGTTGGGTTGTCCCTTGCGGAAACAACCCGACAAGCAGGGTCGGCTTCCAGGTATCGCGCCACATGCCCATATAGCCGCAGTTGGCGCTGACGGACTATGCTAGTAATAGGCCTCGAATCGATCTCGTGGAACAATCGCTGATTTGACACAAAGTCATACCAGCGGTATCCCATGATCCTGCGAAGGCATCTAGTACCAAAGACATCAATTCGCCTCTTCAGGTCGGTGTTCAGCGTCCATGTCGCACAACCATAGAGTAAGACAGGGATCACCAGCGACTTGAAGATCCGAATCTTTGTCCGTCTGCAAAGGTATCGACAACGCCAAATACTCGTGTTGAGCGAATCCATAACGCCGTGGGCCAGGCCAATCCACCGTGTGACCTCTTGGCTCGACCCACCATCGTTATGTGCTACACTACCAAGGTATGTGAAACTTTTCAAGATCTCAATGTCCTCGCCACACGCATGGACAGACTGTACTGTTTCATCCAGCACGCCTCCAAACACCTGGACCTTGGTCTTGGCCCAGGAAACCTTAAGTCCCAAGGGCTTCACCTCCTCGTGCAGTGCCTCTAGAGCCATTACCAGAACCTCCAGTGACTCAGCGAAGATTGCTGCATCATCAGCAAAAACAAGATCTGTAATCTTGGTGTTGCCGACAGATGCTCCACAATGACTTTGTTCCACAACTCTGCCTAGTACCCAATCCATGCATGTGTTGAAAAGCGATGGAGCAAGCACACAGCCCTGCCTCACACCTGTATTCACAGGGAAGAAGCTGGACACACCTCCTCCACACTTCACAGCACTTACAGTCCCGGAGTACAGGCCAGTTAATAGACCAATAATCCTTGTAGGAATCCCACGGAGACGCAGAAGATCCCAGAGTGTCTCTCGATGCACTGAGTCAAACGCCTTCTTGAGATCGATATAGGCTGCAAGCATTCCCTGTCGAAACTCACGACGGCGCTCCACCAATACGCGAAGCGCTAGGATACGGTCAGTTGTTGTACCGGGCGTGAACCCTGACTGTTCAGGTCTCTGATGCTCCAGCAGGTGAGTGCGGATCCGTGTCAGCAGCAAATGGGCAAGCACCTTGCCTGGTACGCTGAGCAGCGTTATTCCACGGTAGTTGTTGCAGTCTTGACGGTCCCCTTTCCCCTTCCAGATAGGGACGACCAACCCCTTCTTCCAGTCAGGGGGAATGGTACCTGAATGCCATACAGCAGTTAAGACAGCATGCAACCCACGGATCATGGTTTCACCCCCAGCTTTAAACAGCTCCGCACTGATGTTGCAGATGCCAGCTGCCTTTCCACCCCTCAACTTTGCCACAGCCTCCTTGACATCGCCAATGGAGGGTGCAGTTTCGTCAATGGGTGGATCAGCATCCAGCGTCTGCAACCCTGCAGTCCGGAGCTGTCCGCTTGGGGGATCCACCGTGAACAGCTGCTCAAAGTACTCAGCCCAACGAGCCATCTGCCCATCTGCGTCCGATACGAGGCAACCATCTGCTGTTCGGATAGCACTCACCTGAGAAGTAGACTTGGAGCGGAGTTTCTTCAGAGCTCGATAGGCAGGTCTGAGGTCATTAGCATTTAAATGACACTCGACATCCTCAGCGAGACCCCTGACGTACCTCTCCTTGTCTCTTCTCAGAAGAGTTCTAGTCCTACGTGACAGAGCCCTGTACTGGTCATGGTTCCCAGCAAGTCTGGCAGCGCGACTCTCCTCAATACTTTCCAGCGTCTCTACCGAGGTGAAGCCACTCCGTGACCTCGGGCGCTCCCCAATGCATTCCTTGGCAGCTTCAAGGGTCTCACGTTTGAAGGTATCCCATAGCTCCTCAGGGTCCTCAAGGGTGTCGAGCACTCCAAACCGATTGGAGACTGGCACTGCATACTCATGTGCACATGTCAAG
>CM035206.1:13512955-13525009 GCA_020233015.1 Callinectes sapidus | reverse complement strand
GAGAGAGAGAGAGAGAGAGAGAGAGAGAGAGAGAGAGAGAGAGAGAGAGAGAGAGAGAGAGAGAGAGCAATCATATTCGTTCTCCACGTCTTGCTTGAATATAACTAAACAGTAGCCACTCTGAAAAACAAAATGTCTCTCCCCCAATCATCCAATTAGCACAAGCACGAGAATAATAGATCCCTAATTACCCCCATTAACATATTTCATTCGCTCCACTGCATCAGCCGAGTAATTCCATTTTAAAAAGAATACTTACTTTTGGGGACAATTTACTCAGGGATATGTTTCTGTTTACTAAATTCTTGTGCTTCTCGTACTTCTGTGGAATTAATGTGATTAGTGATAGTAATGATGGCTTAGGTGAATGAGCACGCACGCACATACACACACACACACACACACACACACACACACACACACACACACACACACGAGTACTTTTTTCTTTCTTTCTCTCTCTCTCAAGAAAAGTATCTTAACTCCTTTGTTATTTACATCTACGAGGAATATGAAAACAATAACAGAGATTCTATAAAAAAAAACAGTATGTACGTGAATGAAATGTGTTGAGGAGAGCAAGCCCTCCGCCAACGACAATCATAGTTAACACACTATAATAGTTCAATAAGGCGGACTTCAAAACTTCTTTCAACACATTACAGTATAATGTATTTTGCCGAACAAGAATTCAATATTCACTGCCTTCTATTTTCCCCTCCCCACTTGTTTGTTACCTAAAATAACTCACAAACACACACACATGTATTGTGAAGATAAAGTCACTATATACGTCAGCCACTATTGTAATCCATCATTCAGATCCAAGCTGTGCCAAGGAAGGATGAAAAAAAGAAGAAATATTCACTAATTTGATGGAAATTTTAACCACAATCTTTTAAATGCCCGGCAAATGAGGGACACTCGCGGACTGACAGGTTAGCGGCGACAGGTTGGTGATGCAACTATTACTTTGACTAATGGTCACTACACCAGGATTGGACGATGATATCCAAAATCTGGTAAAGGACGTGCGCGCTCTTCGCGGATATGAAGTGATCTCCATAGTGAACAATACACCGCGGCCTTTGGGGCGGCAGGTGGAGGTAGTGCGGGGCCAGGAGAAGGTGTCGAGCCACGCTGAGCTGGGACGGGGAAGGGGTCTGCTTTGCGCCATCAAAGGCAGTGTTTGCATCCACGTGGTGTCAGTGTTCCGCTGCCTAGACGGCCGCTACCTGTACTATGACCCGCTCCACCCGCAGCCCCACCAGGCCTTCACAGCCTTCTGCCGCCACAACAACATCACCGAGCGGCAGGTGACGGTGGTGCGCGCAGCCTTCCAGCAGCAAGGCTTCAGGAACTGTGCCTACCATGCCCTCGCCTTCCTGGATTACGTGACTCGTCTCCGAGAAAGAGACTCTTGGCTCACGATAGCTTCCTTCAGGAGGTACATGGGCCACCACACTGACCTGAAGGCGATCCGCGCCGTGGAAGTCATGCTGCGGGAGTTCCCCAACACCATCAACCTGTCCCTCAGCCTGACGCCTGGAGCAGAGAGGGTGTACATCCCCCCTACCACCGCCGCGCCACACACCGCCTCCTCCTCCTCCTCCAGTGCCGTCCCTTGCTCTCACACCTTTTACTCTCAAAGCACTTCTTCCTTATCCAACACTTCTCCACTTGCCCTTCCTCTCATCCAGGTTCTCCAGCTTCTCTCTCTCTTGCTCTCTCTCTCTCTCTCTCTCTCTCTCTCTCTCTCTCTCTCTCTCTCTCTCTCTCTCTCTCTCTCTCTCTCTCTCTCTCTCTCTCTCTCCACCTTTACAGATTTTTTGTCTTTTCTATCCCCACCACACCCAAAACACCACATTCATCATCATCATCATCATCATCATCATCATCATCATCATCTTCTTCTTCTTCTTCTTCTTCTTCTTCTTCATCTTCTTTCTCTCCTCCTCTTCCTCTTCCTGTTTATTGGTTTATTGGCTTACGTAATGGGTTAGTGGGTATTGTGTTAGTGGTGTATTGAGTGACTGGGTTAGTGGCTTATAAATCAATTGTCTCCGTAGGTCAGTAAATATACTTCAAAGCCAGCAGTCAGAAAACAATCCAATGTGGTGAAAGTGATCATTATTCTTCTACATTTTTCTCTACATCAATTTAATTTTCAGCTCTTATTCAATATACATGTTTTTTTGTTTGTTTAAAGAAAAGTATAACTTTGTCTATTAAGAACTGTCGACTTCTCACTGTTCCTGGTAGTGAAACAGAACAAAGTGGCTAAAACGAACATAAAACAACAACAAAAAAACACAGAAAGCAATATGATAATAGAAACCTAAAAGCACTTACCAAAATAGAATGTAATAAATGAAAGTAAATCCATCTATAAAAACACTTGATATAGATTAAAAAACAAAAGAAAAAAAACACAGAAAACATCAACATAAATAATTATCTTAAGGTACGTGGTGATAGAACGAGGTGGGTGAAGGAGCAAGAAAATATGACTCACGCAATCAAAACAATTCAAACAATACGAATCTACCATTTCTGTTGTAACTGAGAGAGAGAGAGAGAGAGAGAGAGAGAGAGAGAGAGAGAGAGAGAGAGAGAGAGAGAGAGAGAGAGAGAGAGAGAGAGAGAGAGAGAGAGAGGAAGAAGAGGAAGGAATTATGCAAGAAGGAAAGGATTAAAGAGTTCAGAGCGTAAGACAGGAAAGAAATGGATGTAAATCGGAAAAAGCGCAAGGTGAGAAGGAAGTAAGTCAGGATAAGGGTGGGTAGGAAGATCTTAACCCTCTCAGTAATGGGCCACATTTTAAGACAAGTTTTGGGTGTGATTTGACGATTTTATTGACATTAGGAAGAGTCTATGGAGGTCAGAAGAGTAACGGCCAGAGTCTGTACTATTTTAACCCACACATGAGTTTCTGAAGCTGTAGAAAATCGATAAATAATAAGCTGAGTAAATATGAGAATGCGTCTCTGTACTGAAGGTCTTAAGTACTTGAAGGTTCATTGTAGTGTGGGGATGGCAGGCGGGTGATGTGTAGGTAGAGACACGCACTAACGCATGCACTAACACTCTTAAAGGAAATGTAAATGTGTTATGAGTCTTAAAGGAATACAATTTTCCATATGATTTCTACCGATGATTTTGTTCTTTGTTAGATGAAATCTTTATGTTGGTATTTTCTAAGGAATTAGTATGATTTGTAATAGTTATGATGACTTAACAGACACATAGACAGACAGACAGACAAACAGACGGATACACACACACACACACACACACACACACACACACACACACACACACACACACACACACACACACACACACACACACCTCATCTGCACTTCAGGAGAAATTCATCAGTCTATCTTTTCTTTCATCTTTCTTTCGTCACTCACACAATAATTTTTCTCTCTCCCTCTCTATTATTCTAAGAACTTCCTTCCATCGCTTTAATGAGAAAGAGTAAAAAGAGGAATGATGAAAGAGAAAGAGTACTTTGTCTCTCATCCTCCTCGACCTCTTTCTTCAATTAATTTCTTTCTTTCTCTCCTCTATTTCTTTTGTAATTCTCTCTTCTTGCAGAAATCTTCGTTTCATCGATTTTCTCATTTCTTTCTCTTCTCCATTTTACCAACTTTTAACTCTAGTCAAGACCACCACACACACACACACACACACACACACACACACACACACACACACACACACACACACACACACACAAGAAAATAATATTCTGGTGGACTGTTGTGGTTCTCAGTAGACAAAGTACACACACAGAACACGTAACAGAAGCCGCCACTGACAGAGTTGTGCTGAAATAATAAAACCCTTGAATCAAAACATGCGAGTCTATTTTCAGCAACAAGAGGACGAAGCCACTCAGCAATGATGGCGAAACTCTCAGGCTCTCATGCGTGACTCCAGACTAGGGAAAGGTGACATGAAGTGCAGACGAGAATAATTCTTGTTGAAACTGTGACTTATTATTTAATTTTATTGCTGGATTTACTGTTGTATATTAAAGATTTGATGTTATTATGTTATTGTGACTAACGTTCATATCATTTGAATATTAAAGATTTGATGTAATTGTGATTATCATATCATTTGGTTTTCCATTTATATGCTATGATAACTACGCATTTTCCCACTAAACACGAACACAATGAAATATTTTGCAACAATAATAAAAAAAATAAAAAAACGAGAGTAAAATGTAAATAAACAAACACCGTAAGATAGAAGTCAGAGAGTAAGGCAAAGCTACATAGTGCAAGAGTTCCTACGTTATTTACTACGAAAACAATGCAAATAAATAAAAAGTTGTTATTTAGCAGAGAAAAATGTAAATACATAAAAACGGTTATTTAGCATAGAAAAAAAAAGAAAAATATAAATAGATAAACACGGTAAGATTCAAGGCAGAGAGTAAGGCAAAGAAAGCTACGTAGTGCAAGGGTTCCTGAGTTATTTAGCACCTCTTCAGCGTCAATTTGGTGATTCCCCCCACGCGGCGGAACATAAGGTAACTCGGCGACACTTTAGCATCGAGAAGCGTGATGTAGGAAGTGTAGAGCAGCGGGGGATGAGCAGCCGCGGGGGAGATGAGAAAGACCCTCAAGATTATTTGCACCCCATCACTGTCAATTTACCTCCTCCTCCTCCTCTTCTTCCTCTTCCTCTTCCTCTTCCTCCTCTTCCTCCTACTTCTCCTCCTCACACCGCCACGTCAAGTTAGTTTGGCTTCATATTTTTTTTCTTGTCTCGCTAACTCCTGGATAAGACTTAGAAGTTTGCCTCCTCACCAGACACACACACGCGCCCAAATTTTAATTTTACTGATGAAAAGTTAGAGAATACAAGTTTATAAGTTTATAAGATTTTCAAACTCGTGTCTAACATATTTTTTCCTTCTTCCACAGAATATGTAATGTTTTCTTTTTTTTTTACAGACATGAATAATTGTGTATTATGTCCATTATGTCTATGTCGTTATATTTCTTGTTTTCTTCTAGAGGGTTCATCTTTATTTACTTTTTTTAGTTGACGTGTATTTCATATCTATATTTATTTCCCATTCCAAATTTAGATCGCCACTTGTTCATCGTTACTTCTTATTGGTCGATGAATAGGTAAATTTACACACACACACACACGCACACACACACACACACACACACACACACACACACACACACACACACACACACACAGTAGTAGTAGTAGTAGTAGTAGTAGTAGTAGTAGTAGTAGTAGTAGTAGTAGTAGTAGTAGTAGTAGTAGTAGTAGTAGCAGTAGTAGTAGTAGTAGTAGTAGTAGTAGTAGTAGTAGTAGTAGTAGTAATTATTCTTGTTGTTACTTTTGCATTAGTCAGAAGAGGAGAAAGAGAAGTGAAAGAAGAGGAAACCTGGGAAAAGTAAACTACATAAACATGGCTGCCCAAGTTGGTTGTGATTCTATGGTTTGTGTTACTTTACTATTAGTTTGACTTTCCGTCTATGAAAAGATTCATCATTTATTTTTCTATTTATTCTATTTTACCTGTCTCTCCATTTGGCTCATGTACTGTCAGACTTTGATATTCTGGGTTCACCTATTCCTAGTTTCTTTCTTAGTGTTTCCAGATATACACATTATTTCCTATTTCTTCCATTTCCTCATGCCTTTTACCACTTCCTCCTCGAATTCTTATCTTTCTTTCTTGTTCCTTACTTTCCTCACTTTTTATAATTTACCTTTAACTTTTCTCGTTACCACTCTCTTTTACACACTTCTGACTCGGATTCTCACCTTTAATGCAATTCCTCTTTATATTAGTTAGTGTTAAGTGCACCATTGTGAGCTGAATACACGCATATAAGTGTGTTATTACTTCCCAAACTGTGACCATAAGGAGGCGATGTGACCTACTTTCTGAACGTTTCATTCATTTCGTGTCTTAAGATAATCGAGAGCATTTCAATTATTATTTTCCTTTGTTAATAGATGACATACATATTCTTATGAGTTAAATTCGTAACGGGGTTTCTTTCTCATTATAATTTCCTCCGTGTCTTTGTTTTTTTTTCATTCTTCTCTTCTTATCTTTGTTTGCGTTCTTTAATGTTTAACTCTCTTTAAACAATATGCACTTTAATTTCCCGTTCTATTAAGACACAAAAAAACGTTTTATTCTATTAACAGATGACACACTTACTTGGGTGTTGAAATTCGCAACATGGTTCGTGTCTCGTAATTACCAGTATCTATATTCTACATTTATTACACTATTCAATTGTTCCACTAGCACACCCTCATTTTTTCGTAACCTACATTTCCTAACCTACTTACTACCTGATCTTTATGCCCCAAGTGAGCAGCACATACGTAATTCTAAGCTACAGAAAGGTACAACTGTCATATTGTTGTTAATTGTTCTTCATTCAGCTTACTTCGCGTTCCATTTCTCAAGTGTGGAGAACTTGTAGGACAAATTCTGCTCTAGTTAATTACGAAACTCCTTTCTTGCATGAGTGGCAGCTTAATCACCTGTTCACCTTCACAATGCCTGGCTCTGACATGAAACAGTTGTGACTACACGCATGTCAGGAACATCTCCCCACACAAGACGTCTGTAACTTCACAAGCTGCAACATCACAAGGTGCTTTTGGATCAGCAGCCCAGTCATTGCACTTGAGAGGACAAAAACATTCTCCTCGGATCTTCTTCTTCTTCTTCTTCTTCTTCTTCTTCTTCTTCTTCTTCTTCCTCCTCCTCCTCCTCCTGCATTCCCTCCCAGCCTGAAACTTTTATCGTTTCCCGAGGATCTACACACGCCGCCTTACGTGTCTGTTTCAGTTCTTGCTTGTCTTCTTTCGCCTCACTGTTCCCAGACTCCATCTTTCATCCACAGTTTGATGTTTTGTGTGTGTGTGTGTGTGTGTGTGTGTGTGTGTGTGTGTGTGTGTGTGTGTGTGTGTGTGTGTGTGTGTGTGTGTGTGTGTGATAGACAAATAAAAACAAGACCCACTAAATAAAAGAAAAATGAGCCAAGAGCGAATCAAGTAAAGACAGAAAGAAAAATACGTGTAAAACTCAGGGCAGCAACAGAGAGAGAGAGAGAGAGAGAGAGAGAGAGAGAGAGAGAGAGAGAGAGAGAGAGAGAGAGAGAGAGAGAGAGAGAGAGAGAGAGAGAGAGAGAGAGAGAGAGAGAACTACGTCGCCACGGCAGCAGATGAGACAAAGACGAGAAAATTAACAGCACCAGCACATCTTAATCACGACACACACGAGGCTGGTTATTTTTGAGTGTCTCGCATTGTCTGTCATTTCTGAGCTTCTTTTAAGGGACATATACTTTTCTTCCTCTTACTTTCAGCCATTGTTTGTTTATTTTTAAATGTATCTGCACTTTGATAGGCAATAAACTTTTACTTACTTACTTACTTACTTCTTTACTTTGTTTCTTCTCTCTCTCTCTCTCTCCCTCCCTCCTCCTTCCCATAAGATTCTTTCAAACTTCTGTCCCCTCCAGTCCTATTTTCCAATCTTTCCATCTTTTTTTCTTTTAGTTTTTTCCGTTCCCACTGTTTTTTTTTCCCCATTTTTTCCCTCCGTGTCCCAAGTCTCTGTTTAAACTTGCCATTTTAGCAACACTCGTATATATATTTTTTGTTCCTTTCTATGTTGTGAGTTTTGTTTTCTCCTTTTGCCATATTTTTCTTTTCTTCTTTTACCTACGTATTGGAGTTTGTTTTTTCCTTTTCTCTTCTTCTTCGTTATGTAATCTTCATTCCTGTTATTACTTCCTTTCTTTTACCTATGTATTGAAGATTTTTTCTTTTCTTTTTTTTCCTCCTTGTGTTATCTTCATTTCTGTAAATACTTCCTTTGTCTGTCTTCATCTTTCCTTTTCTTTGTACCTTGAGTTCTTCCTCCTTTTATCATATTTGTTCTCTTTTTTTTCTTTTACCTACGTATTGGTTTGTCTTTTCTTTTTCTCTCAATCTTGTGTTATCTTCATTCGTGTTATTACTTCCTTTGTCCATCTTTACCTTTCCTTTCTGTCTTTCTTTTTTTGTCCTTGCTTTGTTTCGAGTCTGTCCAAGTTCTTATATTTATCAAGTATTTTCTTATCCTTATAGTTAACCTTCTTCTAAATGGTCTACATATATTTCTTTCTTTTTACCATTACATTCTTTTATCTCTACGTAATAATCCCCCCCCCCCCTCTCTCTCTCTCTCTCTCTCTCTCTCAATGTAGTAGTGATTAGTAGGTACCGTTTACTTTTCAATAGCTTGCCTCCATCCCTCTCCCTCTCCCTCTCTTTCCCTGGCTGTCTACCATTCTGTGCCTCTCCCTCTCTCCCTCCCTCTCCCTTTCTCCCCTCCTAAGATGAACGCCATAAGGGATGTAAGGGTAAACTTTTGGGGGAAATATTTCGCTCTTTTATGATATTCGTACGCCAGTTTCTATGTCCATACTCTTTTTTTCCTCATCCATACTCTTTGTTTCTTGCTCTCCTGAGGGGAAAACGCCCGGGCGATCACCCTACGTGGGTTTTATTAGTATTTCACATTGGTATGAGTTATTTGCAGAGTTATTTTTCTTTCCCTCTCTTTCCCTTTCCTCTTTTTTCTCCAGTTATAACTTTGCTTTCCTGTTTTCTCAGTCTTTCTTCGTATCGTTGTGACTACATTGCGCTCTCTCTCTCTCTCTCTCTCTCTCTCTCTCTCTCTCTCTCTCTCTCTCTCTCTCTCTCTCTCTCTCTCTCTCTCTCTCCACTCCTTCTCAGGTTCCATTAGTCTTTATGTTTCTTTCTTCCTGGCTGGAATTTCCTTTTCGCTTCACACTCGCTCGTAAATATCCTTCTTAAAACTGCTCCCCTATTTACTTTTACTGTTTATTCACCGAACATTTTCCGAGCTTGATAATGCGAGTCTGACAGAGAATACCAAAGCAGTGTGGAGAAGTACGTGTCCCCTTGTGCTAGGTATTGAAGTTCACTTTTACAGAAATACAAAGGTGATTTCTAAGAGGGGTTGTAAAATATTAAACTTCAAGAAGCTCTGTATGATTGAAATGCTCCTTAAATTTGAGTACGAAAGAACTGGGAATAGCCGAGGGTCATAAAATCCGAAGTTTCTAAGAGATACGAAGAACATGATAAGGAGGTCGTAAAATTAGGAATGGAGCATAAAATGAGGCGATAAAAAACAGACGTATCTAAACGCCAAGAAATGTAGACTCCCTTTGTGCTCTTGTGAGTTTACATAATGGAATAAGTGAACCCTGTCTTGGCGCGGTGTTACGGAGCTCGCCCCTCTGATATTAGCGTGCGAGGTGCTGTCAGAATGGGCGAGCTGGCTGTCACTTTGTCCGCTCGCTTGGCTGTCTACCTGTCTTCGTAGTTGTTATTGTTGGCGTGTTTTGTGCGCGTCGCCTCTGCTCGCGTCACTCACGGCGGCGTGTTATGCGATGCACGCGTTGTCTTCTCGTGTTTATGTGTCTGCGGGAACCTCTACTTTTTTGTTTCTTCCATTGCGTTGTGCGTTTTTGTACACGTGTGATTTGCATCCCGCGTGTGTTTGATATTAGTGAGTACGTGTGTGTGTGTGTTTTGGTATTATTCTCTTTGTGTGGTGCGTAATGTGGTGTCTTTCCGTGATATTTTGTTTCTTTTGTTGATATGATCTCTACGTGTCCACGCCTCGCAGTCTGCAACGGACAGGGAAACAGCACAGCCATCCAAACATGTTGATATTATGCTTCTGCCAGAAAAAAAAAAAAAACTGCGCCAGTCATGCGAACACACACACACACACACACACACACACACACACACACACACACACGAAGATGGCCTAAATCTTTAACTTATGACCATGTAAACCAAGATGCGTTAAACTTTCACCAGGGAAATCTTGTTTAGTCTCAGGTTTTATAAGTCTTATCCGTGGAGTATTACGACGTGTATTTCATGCTTCAGAAAACCAATAAATGACGCAGGATTCAGGTGATTCACCCCTCTGACGCTTATTCTCTTTACGTCTTGCTATCACACCGGAAGAGGACGAAGCAACAAACTGTGGCTTGTTTGTTTTGCATGAGCTTCGCAACATTAAGGAGAGAAACTAACCTGTTTAAAAATATGAGGAATATAACCCCATCAGTACAGGGACACATTATTACTATGAGTTTTTGGGTGTGGTTAGACGATTTTACTGATATTAGGAAGGGTCAATGGAGACTGGAAGATTAATAGCCAGTGTCTTTACAAGTCAGCTGCTTTACAATGCGAGGAATTTAAAGCTACTAATCAGCACAAAACAGTAAAGGGTGAATTTTTTTTTTCCGAATGTTGACTTCCACCAGCCAAAATATCAATGCAATGTTAACTAAAACGTAGTCCGGAGTTCCTAAATGGATGGAGTCAGCAAATTAAAACAGCGCAGAGTTTATCGTGGTTGGCAGTCTAGAGTTCTCATTATTGTAATGTATTATTCAATTAATATTCAAATGGTGAAATTATTGGCAAAAACAAACAAACACCTCATTATGCTATTTGTGATTCCGGAGTCCGTCCACATACTTTGCAAAAATGTTAAATTTGCTTATTTGTCTATGGAATATGAACGTGGAATATGTGCGGCAGTCATTATGAACACAAACCGATATAATGCTCAGGAGAGAGAGAGAGAGAGAGAGAGAGAGAGAGAGAGAGAGAGAGAGAGAGAGAGAGAGAGAGAGAGAGAGAGAGAGAATATAAACGAAATTCCCAATAAGATGATAAGACCCGTTACACACACACACACACACACACACACACACACACACACACACACACACACACTTTTATGCATGGTTCCCCTCCTTTGGAAAAACAAGCTTAATGAACATTTTCTTTCCTCTGATTCCACTCGGTCAATCTCCTTAATGCATAAAAAAGAAAAAAAGCACGAAAAAATCCCAAGTTAACTGATGCAAGGGGATGTAAGTCTATGTAGAGTGTTATAACTAATGCGATTAATCAGAATTACAACATTAAAAATACATCTACATACGAACTTTGATACTCTAGTCATGATGGCAAGGAAAAAAAAAAGATGATTACATTTCGAAAAAAAAGTGTATATATTTTTAGCAACGCATCCCGGCCCAGCACGACTGCCCCCTTTTAGCAAGATGAAAGTGAAGGTGATAATGTCCCGGGAAGGAAGTGAAGATCTGTTGGGTTATACAAGGGAGTGAGTGAAGGTGAGGCGAGCGGGAGGTGATACTTGGACGGGGAGGTATGTGTGTGGGGGGGGGGGGGGGAAGTGATGCGGGGAGCAGCAATCAAGCATGGTGATGGTGGTGGTGGTGGTGGTGGGGAGGATGTAGTGCTGGCAGTGATGTGTGGGTTTTGTTACTGTTGTTACCAGTGGTGGTGGTGGTGGTGGTGGTGGTGGTGGTGGTGGTGGTGGTGGTGGTGGTGGTGGTGGTGGTCGTGGTGGTGGTAGTGGTGGTGGTGGTGGTGGTGGTGGTAGGTGGTGGTGGAGGTGGTGGAGGTGAAGGTGGTGGTGGTGGTGGTTTTCCAGTATGTCTTGGAATGATTTCCTTGCACCTGCGCTGCAGCCCCGCCTAATTATCCCAGGTGAGAGAAAATTCAAGTTGCTGTGCTGGAGGAGATGAAGCAGAAATTCAGGTGTGACATATTCTGTGGTGAGGAGACAGACAGTTTTGTTCTATTTGTCATGTGTCAGTGTGACGTACTCTCGCTGGGAGTGGTGTGGTTGTGGCGCACACCTCGCCTCGGGTCGTGGTGGTCACAGTGCACTGTATATTGGGCAGCAGCGGCACTATTCACCACGCGATGGGAGGCAGAGTCACAATTTCACAGTCTATCACACGCGTGATGGACACGATAACCTGCGGCGCACCGCCGCCACCCGCGCTGCAGATTAACTTAAAGGAACATTAATCACTGCATGAGAGTGTATCTCTGCCCCAATATGTATATATATATATATATATATATATATATATATATATATATATATAGTATATA
>CM035206.1:13500827-13506176 GCA_020233015.1 Callinectes sapidus | reverse complement strand
AGAGCAAACGAGGAACGGGAGCACAAAGGAATACAAAGGAATAAAAAAAACAAGCAACGACAATACGAAAATTAATAAAAAATAAAAAATACCAAAAAAAGAGATAAAATATAATAGAAAATAAAAAAATAAGGAGAGAAAAGAACAAAGAAATACAAAGGAATAAAAAAAAACCCTCTAAAGTAGACACGAAAAAGAGGAAGAGGAGGAAAAGGAAGAGGAGAAAAATAAAATAGAAAATAAAGAAAATGAGAAGAGAAAAACACAAAGAAATACAAAGGAATAAAAAAACCTCTAAACTAGACACGAGAAAGAGGATGACGAGGAGGAGAAGAAAGAAGAAGAGAAGGAGGAGGAGGGAAAAAAAAAAGGAAGAAGAAGAGGAGGAGGAGGAGGAGTAAAGTGAAAGACAAAGACAGAAACAGAGGCCAATGGAGAACCGAAGTTACCAGTGACATGGAGTGGCTGGAGTGGCTTGAGTAACTGGCGTAAAGACGAACTCAACATTCCCTACCCAAGCCACGACAACCGATCTAACCAGCCCGGGAAGGCGCGAGGGGTGGGGGCGGTGGGGGGTGGGGGGGTGGGGGGGGGCGAGACGAGGCACACGCATCAACACAGCGCGACACCGCCGGGGGGGGGGGGGGGGGGGGAAGACTTTCAAAGGGCGTGAATATGTACAGGGCAGCGGGCTATGTCGGGGACGGGTCGGAAAGCGCCTCCCGGGGACAACTTCCAATAACGACACGCGACCAGGCATGACATAGCGACGCCCTCTGTATATTGCCACCGACTTCCTCCCCTCCTCCACTGCTATCAATCATGACGAGACTTGACGAGACGGGAAGCTGAGGGAACCAGCACGCGATGAGGGCACTGGGGAGAGGGGCGAGGGGAGACTCAGGGGCGAGGGGAGGCTGAGGGGCGTGGGAAGCTTAAAGGTGTGGATAGGTGTGGATAGGGACAGCAGGGGGAAGTATGAAGTTTGGATAGGAAGTATGGAGTTTAGATAGGAACAGCAGGGAGTGTGTGGAGAGTAATCAACACTATTATAAACAATAAAGGGATATGGGAGAGGAAGAACCAGTAAAGGATTTAGGGAGAGAGAGAGTACAAAGGAAGTATAGAGAGGTGCGCTAGGGTAAAGAATAAAGGTTCCAGGACTCTAGGAAAGGGAGAACCAGCAAAGATTTAGAGAGAGAGATGGAGTACAGAGGGAGTTTGGAGAGATAGCTACACTAGGATAAAGAATAAAAGGCTATGGGAAAGGGAGAAACAGGGAGGATTTAGGGACAGGGGGGGAGGGGGGAATACAGAGGGAGTGTGGAGAAATAGCTACACTAGGATAAAGAATAAAGGTTTCAGGGTCCGTATTCAGGAACTCTTTGCTCTCTCACTATCACTATTTTACGGGGCACAGAGACGACTAGCGTGTTTTTCATGTGTTTTTCCAGTTGATGATGTAGAAATATTGCCATTCTGCCTCTAGAACCGTGAAAACACACTACAAACTCGTGTACGTCTAAATAAAGCCTTGTCAAATAGTGGAGGTACAAAACTGAAAAAAAGAAACAGGAGAGAAGTAGAAAATTGTTTCAAGAGTGTTTTTTCCAATTTATAATGTAGAAGTACTGTCACTCTTCCTCTAAAACCGTGAAAACACATTAGAAACTCGTGTACATATAAATAAAGCCTTGTCAAATAGTGGAGGTACAAAAGTGAAAAGAAGAAAAAGAAGAAAAGTAGAAAATTGTTTCAAGAGTGTTTTTTGCAGTTTATAATGTAGAAGTACTGTCACTCTGCCTCTAAAACCGTGAAAACACATTAAAAACTCTGTACATATAAATAAAGCCTTGTCAAATAGTGGAGGTACAGAAGTGAAAAGAAGAAAAAGAAGAAAAGTAGAAAATTGTTTCAAGAGTGTTTTTTCCAGTTTATAATGTAGAAGTACTGTCACTCTGCCTCTAAAACCGTGAAAACACATTAAAAACTCGTGTACATATAAATAAAGCCTTGCCAAATAGTGGAGGTACAAACGTGAAAAGAAGAAAAGAAGAAGAAAAAATAGAAAAGTGAGAATGCAAGAACAGAGATATGCAAGAGAGAGAGAGAGAGAGAGAGAGAGAGAGAGAGAGAGAGAGAGAGAGAGAGAGAGAGAGGAGGGTATAGGTTTGGTGAGTGAGAGGTGGAGGGCGACAGATCAGTGATGTGACGTAATACTCTCGTTGCTGTTGACTGACTCCTCCCACTCTCCCACGCCACACGCCACACACCACACGCCCCCTCACGCCCCCTTACGCCCCGCTGCTCCCTGTTGCCTTACCCTCCTCGTTCTCACGTTACCTCAAGTTTCCCGATAAACTGCACCACGAAGTTGATATCGGGTAATCGAGATGTAAACTCCTTCCCCTTAGGTCCTCAGGTTGCGCTTTGATCCACACTCTCTCGGACACAAACTGGATATACTTACACCATAATAATAATACTTGTGTCTCTCATAGTATTACGTTGGAAGTGTCAGTAATTATGAGATGAAAGTGAAATTTGATATAGTTGTGTTTGTAAAGTTAGTGTCGTGATGTTATGTTTGCAATAATGAGTCAGATCCATGAGCGATAACAGGTGTCTTTACGCTACTCCAATATTTACTAATTTTCACGTTTTTCTATACAAAGAGGTCTATTATGAGTCGATCATCAAAGCTCTGGTGTTATTTTTGGCAGCGGTGGGGGAAAATGCCAGCTAAAATGGTGCGCGTCAATAATACTCCCTATTTATACCACCGGCCACGGAACGGGAAGCAAAAATGTTGAACGAAAATAATGTTTTAGTCAAAGGTGGTATAAATACGCGACGATGAAAAAAGACGCACCAATAATAAAGACTTTGAAAAACATGTGGAAGTACCCAATTCATACCACCGGCCGCAGAACGGGAAGCGAAAATGTTGAACGAAAATAATGTTTTAGTCAAAGGTGCTATAAATACGTGACGATTATATGGACGCACCAATAAAAAAAGTCTTTACAAAACATGTGGAAAGACGATGAAATAGACGCACTAATAATGAAAACTTTCCTTAACATGTGGAAAGTGCTCAAGCTAGACATGGAGGTTTATTCAATTGTTATGTCAAAGTATACCAAGACAACGCAAACCAGTTCAGCTCAATGCAACTCTCATGTGGTCTATATTGAGAAACCAGTATTTTGAGATCAAGGTCAACCAAACACTAACCATCACCCAACCTATAAGTAAAATTTTAAAGAACCTTGACGATATAAACAGTTAAAGAGAAGTCACGATTAACAGTTCATCTTCTGGCAAACGTAAAAATCACTACTACTATGAGACATAGATGAATTTAACAGTAACCATCATTGAACCTGTAAGTAACATTTTAGAGAACATAGAAAACGATGAAGACAGTTAAAAAAAGTCACGATTAACAATATATCTTTTAGAAAACGTACAAATAACCACTACTTTGAGATAAGGATGAATTTAACACCATCATTCAACCTGAAAGAAACTTTGAACCTTAAAGACGATGAAAATAGTTAAAGACAAGTCACGATTAACAATTTATCTTCTGGCAAACATACAAATCACCACCACTGTCAGACAAGGATAAATTCAACACTAACCATCATTCAACCTGTAAGTGACATTTAACCTTGAAGATGACGAAGAGAGACAGTGAGTTGATGAAGAACCAAGCAATACCAAGGTCCCAATATCGTGTGTGTGTGTGTGTGTGTGTGTGTGTGTGTGTGTGTGTGTGTGTGTGTGTGTGTGTGTGTGTGTGTGTGTCAGAGGAGTGGACTAACCTATTTAATCCAGCGCTGTCCGGGTAACGTCACGACTTCGATAGGATTGTCTCTAATCTCGTTTGTGCGTGATGGTGCTGCCTTGAGGGGAGAGAAGGTCGCTTGCTCTGGGGACCCTAAGTTAAAAATGGAACAACAGGCGGTGCTACTGGTGGCGGTGGCGGTGGCGGTGGTGGTGGTAGTGGAGAAATAGGAGTTCTTGAAGGACTAAAAACATAGGAAAGAAAAACAAAGGACGAAAACGAGGATGAGGACGACGGCGACGAAAAAGAAAGCAAAAATGGAGTGTAAGATAGAGATGATGAAACACACACACAGAAAATTTTTAGTAGTAGTAGTAGTAGTAGTAGTAGTAGCAAAAGTAGCAGCAGCAGCAGGAACAAAGAAGGAACAAAAAGAACCCAATCCAGAAACAAGGAACGAGAAGAGGAGGAGGAGGAGGAGGAGGAGGAGGAGGAGGATCTACTAACAGGTGGCGTTAATGGACCACAACACGCAAAGACCTACCTTGTGGGAGAGAAATTTTGCTTGCCAACCCAACCACAAGGAGGAGGGCAGCTGGGACTCCTCCAGGATAACACAGGAGGGGACGGAGGGCGAGAAGGTACAAAGACACTAACCACGCGAAGGAAACTGAGATCATAACAAGGGAAAGACGCCAAGAAAGGAAGGAGGGAGGAAGGAAACCAAAATCAGAATTGAGACTTGAGAAAAGAAAGGAAGAAGGAGAAGGGGACGCAGACAAAGATACTGAAAAAGATAAAAGGTTAGGGAGTATAACTTGACGGAAGAAAAGGGAGAAAAGGGAAGGAGGGAGCAAGGAAACCAAGATCAGAAATGAGACTTTAAAAAAAATAAGGAAAAAAAGGAAGAAGGAGAAAGGCATACAGATAGAAGGTAGTAAAATAGAAATACAAGTTGACAAGAAAAGGGAGAAAAAATAAGGAGGGAGGAAGGAAACTAGATAAAAAATAAAGACTTGAGGAAAGAAACGAAGAAAGGAGGCAAGAGAAAGGGGACGCAGATGGAAGATACTGAAAAATAAAAGAGTCGGGAATGTAAGTTGACGCAAGAAAAGGAAGAGAAATCAAGGAATGTCAGAGATAAGGAAGTAAGAAAAAGATACACTAAGATACAAAATTGAAAGAAGCGTGAAATACAAGAAAGATATATACAACGAATGAAGATGAGAAACAAAACAAGAAAAAATACACGAGAATTAAAAAAAAATTGTAAGAAAACACTAAAGAAAAACAAGAGAATGGAACATAAACACGAAAGTAAAAAAAAAAAAAAAGAAAAGAAAAAAAAGGGACAACAGAAAAACTAAAGAAAAGAAATTAAAAACAAAAGACAGGAAGTGAAAAAGGGGGATGGGAAAATAACAAGAAAGGAACCAAAGGGAAGAAAGAAAAACAAGGAGAAGCAAACCAAGACAGGAAGGGAGAGTGAAAACGAGTACAAAAGGATGGTTCTGAGGTGAGAGCCTTTGGTGGAAGCTTTGTTGAGAGAGAGAGAG
>CM035206.1:13493327-13495827 GCA_020233015.1 Callinectes sapidus | reverse complement strand
TTTTTTTTTTTTTTTTTACTTTAATCCTTTGCTTCACCTTTAATTATCACGGGTGTCTGGAGGCAGAAGACTCGGACGAGACCTTAAAACCCTCGTGCTTAGAGTGAGATCAGCGGAGGATCTGTCAGAATACATACCGTGGCGGGAAGCGACCCTGCCAGGCTGAGGCGATACACCAAAAACGCATTTCAGAAAGCGGATATATCTTTGCAAAAATTCACACAGTTGGTGGCATCAGGTGTTGGCTGCACATCACATCTCCCCTCAAGTCCCTTCCTTTCCCTTTCCCTTCCTTTCCTTTCATCACAACGCTCTTCCTTTTCCTCCTCTTCCTCTTACTACTATTACTACGTTTTATCCCTCTTCCTCCCTTCCTCTCCTTTCCCAGCCATCACAAACACTAGTCCACCACCACCACCACCTCTCCTCCTCCTCCTCCTCCTCCTACTACTACTACTACTTTTCGTCCTCCTCTTCTCCGTCCTCCGTGTAACGTTCGCTATAGCCCAAAATTCCTGCCGGTAGAAGTGTCATTTGGTGAGGGAGAGTCATTCTGGGTCCGGCCGGCTGCCTCTCACCACAGCGGGCGCGACGAGAGGCAGAAGAGAGGCGGGACGTATGTTTGCGGCGCAGCGGTTTGTGAAGCGGCCGGAGGCATATTGGTGCTCGTGTTGTGCTCGCCAGGCAAATATTCCGCGTGGTTTAAGAGGGGGAGAGGTAAGGCATAAATCCGTAGTGCGTTTGTTATTGTTGGGAATATGTGCTTGTTCTGCATGCCCCATAGCTTCGAAGAATGGTAAAGAGCGCTCTTCTCTTCTCTCTTCTCTTCTCTCTCTCTCTCTCTCTCTCTCTCTCTCTCTCTCTCTCTCTCTCTCTCTCTCTCTCTCTCTCTCTCTCTCTCTCATTACTGTGCCAAAAATACAGCCTTAATTAAGCGATTACTCCTACCACCATCACTACCACCACCACCATCACTACCACCACCACCACCACTACTACCACCATTACTACAACTACTACTACTACAACTACTATTTCTCCCACTCTTCTAGCCCTATTCACCGCGAGATACAAAAAATGTGTGTCATTATTCCCCAATCCTAAATGGACACACGCAGATTACAGTTCTTAGTACCCACATAAAAAAGAGGGAGAGGAAAGAGAGAATAAAAAAAAAGTTAGATTACACCAAAAGAACGTTTGAAATTAAGGCTCTTTTTCCCCCACAGTGTACAAGATTACCTGTTTAAATGCAGCGTGACTCCCTCCGTGACCTGAAAGGAGGAAAAAAACACAAAACATGAAAAAAATTGTATCTAAAAAATGCTGACATCAAATATTAAGGAAAAAAATGTGTAAAAGAAGATAAAAGTGTCAATAAAAAAAGTTGATCAAATCCTATGCTAATGAGAGAAAGTGTCTTAAGATTCATACTTTTACTCTTTTATGGCGATAGTGTTGGTTAATGTGTGTGTGTGTGTGTGTGTGTGTGTGTGTGTGTGTGTGTGTGTGTGTGTGTGTGTGTGTGTGTGTGTGTGTGTGTGTGTGTGTGTGTGCGTGTGCGTGTGTGTGTGTGTGTTTCGATATATATTCAGGTAAAATATAAAAAATCCTCGAGTTAATCCTTTTCTAATACAATGATATAGCGATGTGATTTATCATTTATTTATTTATTTTGTTTATTTTCCATCACACTTATAAAGGAAAACGTGATACCAATCTTACCATATATACTTTTTATTCAGACAATTGTTATGCTGCTTTTTTTTAACTATTTATATTATTTTTTTTTATTCTATTCCTCTTCCTGCTGTTCCTGGTCTCTCTCTCCTCCTCCTCTTTTATATCATCTTTCCTCCTCTTTGATATTACTTTCCTCTTTTATATTATTTTTCTCCTCTTTTATATTATTTTCCTCTTCTTTTACATTATATTTTATTCTATTCCTTTTCTTGCCGCTCCTGGTCTCTCTATTTTCCTCCTCTGCTTACTTTTATTCTTCCCTCTCGTCCTTGTCCTATTCTATTATCATCCTTCATTATATAATAATAAGTTTTTCCCTTGCAATCTGTCATTCAAAATTACAAAGGAGAATCATAACAATTAAACTCATCTCCCTTCCTCTCATTTTCCGACGTTCATAACAGAGAGACAGACAGACAGACAGATAGACAGACAGACAGATATATTCATTATTCATGGGTTTTTTAGGACCAATAAACAAGGCAATATAAAACACGGCCGTGTCTCAAAATACACAAAATAAACTTTCTGCATTAAAAAGTCAAACAGCTGAAATAGTGACACTTAAAGCACGGGACAGGAGAGACATTGGAAAATATGGAGGGTGAAGGTTTAATGAAAGAATGAAATATGGAAATAATGACGGTAAATTAAAGGTGTATAGAGAAAACTACGTACAATAGCAGATATATATATATATATATATATATATATATATATATATATATATATATATATATATATATATATATATATA
>CM035206.1:13483521-13484640 GCA_020233015.1 Callinectes sapidus | reverse complement strand
GAGAGAGAGAGAGAGAGAGAGAGAGAGAGAGAGAGAGAGAGAGAGGGAATATAGTATTAGAATATAGTTATAGTCATAGCTGGGAGGACTTTCAGATAGGGGATATGTAATATACCTTTTTTAGCCCATTAAACCCATAAAATATATATGCTGAGTATTGAGAGAGAGAGAGAGAGAGAGAGAGAGAGAGAGAGAGAGAGAGAGAGAGAGAGAGAGAGAGAGAATACTACTCATGTTATCTCGGTGAAAAATAAAAGAGTAATAGTGACAGGTATGGTGACGGCGGGTGGTGACAGGGCTGGCCATGTGTCACTCACAGAGGAGGTGTGGACAGCTGACGGGCGCCACGCAGTACACAGGGAGAGGGGGAAACACCAAAACATGCAGTGACAAGGTGATATGTTGCCCCCTACTAAAATTTTACGATACATTACTACTGCTGCTGCTGCTACTGCTATTACTACTGCTCTCCTTTTACTTTATTTCTTCAGTTTTTGCTTCCCTATTTTTTTTTCTTTATCTTCCTTGGATATAATCTACTTCTGCCTTTTCTTCCTTTCTTTATTCATTCCTTAATTCCTCCTTTCACTTCTTCTCCTTCTCCTTCTTCTTCTTCTTCTTTTTCTTCTTCTTCTTCTTCTTTCTTTTTCTTCCTACTACTACTACTACTACTACTACTACTACTACTACCACTACACCACAACCAATGATAACACACCCTAAAAGCGTCATGAACCGCAACCTAACTAACACTGCCCAGGTGAGGGAACGAGAGGGCGAGAGGGGGCTGGTGAGTGGCGAGGTGAGGCAATGAATGTATAAAGCACTGAATAAAGTCACTTGTTCCACTCGCCTGTTCCGGGGAGGGAGAATAAAACGGGCACAACCAAATTTAATTCCGTAGCTTTCAAGGCGTGGCGCGGGATTTCCATAACTGACAGCACCTCCAATATTTTTTATCCCCCTTTTTTTTTTCTTGCTTTCGTTTTTTTTTTTTTTTTCCTATTTTTTAACCTGTTGTGGCTCGGAGTTTGAAATTAATCCGTAGTCACTCAGAAACTCGGGCCGAATTGAATGTAACCATTATAATTTCCACAACAATTTATTAGGCAAAGTTAA
>CM035206.1:13468521-13478521 GCA_020233015.1 Callinectes sapidus | reverse complement strand
GTGGTGGTGGTGGTGGTGGTGGGAGAGGGAAAAGGACGATTGGAGAGGTGATGTATGGTGAAAGTGACGTGTGTGTGTGTGTGTGTGTGTGTGTGTGTGTGTGTGTGTGTGTGTGTGTGTGTGTTTGCCTCAGTTCCCGCTAGGTTCCCCCCACCATAGGAAAAATAGATATCGTAGGTTCATTTTAATTATTGTTTTTATTCAATGCAAAACTACCACCGGCCATGAATATTTACTTGTACTTTCGCATATTTGTGGGATAATTTGAGGTCTGCCCGTGGGGATTTTACTTTCCTATCAAAATATATTGCGTTTTTCCACTTACGGTTAATGGAAATATAAATGCAAATTAGACTCTATAATATTAACGGTAAAAAAAAAAGATTAATATGAAGCACTGAGCTCATATTATAATACGTATATGGTTAATTACAAAGACGTGATCCCCTCATTGGCCCAAACCTCCATTCCAACCTTCTCTGCTCTCCCATACACACAAATTTATTATGCACGTATAGCCAAAAAAATTACTCCACTTTTTTTCGACAATTTCCTCCAATAATAATTTTTCGAATCCCACACACTGAGAGAGGTTTTATTTTGATTTATTTTGGTGTTCAGGTAGAGACAGATGTGAGTATTGAGTGATGAGAAAAACACACAAGTTGATGCAAGATACTTTGGTTCGTATTGAGTTCTTTGATAATACACAGATAGATACATAGAGAAATAACTTGATTGTCAATTTACAGCATAGCATGGTTTACAAACTGAAATTCACTTTGGCTGAGACTTTATGTTGAAAGTAATTAATTAAAAAGTTGAGAAAAGGGAAATTATATAGGTTTATATAATACAACAACAAAAAATGAGTAAGTAAATAAATTCGAGGCGTCTTCGTTAAGGGCAGGTACAGTGGCATTTGCTTCTCCAATGTAGCCTCTATTCACTGTACAAATCGGACTGTCTCTCAACTCCGCCAACTACACACGGGATACTGAGGCTCACTGACCGACAAACTTTCCTCTTCCTGACCCTGCGTGTGTCGGGAAGTCAAAGGCCACACTGACAGCCCAGGCAAGTCCCCCCATAACACCCTCAATGCTCTCCCTCTTCACCATTCTCAACATACACATCTAGACTCACCCTTCACTTTCCCTCGCTTCACTTTCCACATCTCAGTAGCATCTCTTCTCTTACCTCTACGTCACTTTCCTCCTCCCACCTGGTGACGTTACTCTTAAATCCCACGTGTCACTTTTCCATCCTCACCTCATTTCCTCGCACGTTTCTCACGATGGAAAGTTTGAACACACACTCACTGAGCTCTTGCGCACCTCAACACCACTCTTGCTTCACCACACTACTCTTAAAACGCCTTAAACACACCTTGTCAATTCTCCCCACGCCTTCACACGATCAAAGAAATACAGTTCCCATCCTCTCATCCTCCTATCCTCCTCTCCAGTCCTGCCGCACTCAGCCTTCCCCCTTCCTCCCCCGCCCTACTTCACCTGTGCCCACGCCCCCCGCGCTGCTACACACTCCACTGCTTTCAATCAAAACTTGGAGGATAGCCGCCGGACCTTCCTACTCTCCCGCCCTCTCAGCCGCGGCCTGAGGCGTGTTGCAGGCTCGCCGGGTGAGTCGTGAGTGGCGAGTCATTTGTTGGGATCGAGTCTCCTCTCCTCCCCGGATTGAAATTTGTAGGTCCTCGTTGGTTTCAGAATGCGTGTTTAAAGGATTGTATTCCAGTAAACTTCATTGGATTCTGTTCAGTCCTTTACATATCACTGACAGTTAACCGAAAGTGAGGGAGGAATGCCTTGGAACCTCCCTATTAAAAAGAGTCATGTCATAGGAGCTTGGAAATACAGAGACAGGCAGGGAGTTTCAGAATTTACCTGCGAAAGGAATGAATGATTGGGAGTACTGGTTACTTTTTGCGTTTGAGAGTTAGAAAGAACAGAGGTGAGAGGAAGAAAAAAGTCTTGTATGATGGGGCCGCAGAAGGATTGGAGGCATGCAGTTAGCAAGATCAATAGAGCAGTGAGCATGAAAATAACGATAGAAGATAGGGAGCGGTGCAACATTCCGACGGAGAGAGAGGCTACAGGCAGTCAGTCAGAGGAGAGGAGTTGGTGAGACGGAAAGCTTTTGATTCCACCCTATCTAATACAACTGTGTGAATGGAACACCTCCCATACATGCGAAGAGTACTGTGGAACTGCATATGGAACCCGATCCAGGCTAAAGTACCATCGTTGTTAATTACCAAATACTAAAGAATAAAACTTAACAAACGTCATACAGTTGTTGACCACTTCAGTGTTGTGTGTATGTTGACCACTTCAGTGTTGTGTGTATGTACTGTCTCCTGATGATCTATAATAAAATTGCGCCGTATATATTAAGTCTACAAACTAAAACAATAGAAATAAAAATCTACTGGGAACGAAACCGCTGTATTTCACTGTGTACTGATTTAATATTCCTTGTGTACTCCATCAACCCCCAGACACCAGAGTCCTTTTATGTTGTGATACATACACTGCATGCTAATTACGGGACTCCTCATCGCTTATTATCATGTTTAATTGCTTCTCACGGAGGTATGGAAGTAATTAATATGTATTTTCTTGACGCACTAAGCATGTAATGAAATTTGTTGCAATTACGTGCAGTCAGCGAGGCGGGAACACACACACACACACACACACACACACACACACACACACACAATATTGTTTGGTTCAGAGGCAAACTTCACTGCAACGCGAGATAATCAACTCCGATTGCGCGAAATTATGACCAACTTGTGAAGAGAGAGAGAGAGAGAGAGAGAGAGAGAGAGAGAGAGAGAGAGAGAGAGAGAGAGAGAGAGAGAGAGAGAGAGAGAGAGAGAGAGAGAGAGAGTGAGAGAGAGAGTGGGCAATGTACTCTCTCTCTCTCTCTCTCTCTCTCTCTCTCTCTCTCTCTCTCTCTCTGTACTGTAACCCTAGAGCAAAAACATCAAAAGCCAGATCCACACATTTCCTAAACCATTTTAAAACCAAAATTTCCCTCTCACATTTACACTGTTTAGCTTCAGCCCTTTGCTAACGTGTGCTGGATGGTGAATTGATTACCTGAGGACAGCTGACACGCTCTCTACCCTCTGTACTCTCTATTCTACACCCAGGCGCTCTTTACCTGTGTTCGTGGAGGACAGTGGAAAAATTCTCGTCCAAAGTGAATAATTATACGGTATGTTAGAGAATCAGTGAGGCAAGAACGTCTGTGTTTTATGAAGTAGTTATTGAGTAAATGTATTCAGCTGATATTATGAGTGTTTCAGAAATCGTGGGTTATTTCCATAGGTTAACTGAGTCGCCCTGGTGATTGAAAGAGATGGAATGGAAGGGGGTGGAAAGAGAAAAAAAGTAAAGGAAAAAGAAAGGAAGTGGTTACTGTTTTAAAAGTAAAGAATATCGAAAAATGTAAAGATTTTGAAGATGTATTAACATTTTTATTACTTTTTACCAATCGAAGTGTTATTTCCATAGGTTAAGTGAGTCCTACTCGTGATTGAAAGAGGTGGAAAGGAAAGGTGTTGAAAAAAAAGATGAAGGGAAAAAAATTATAATTAAAATTCTAAAATGAATATTGTCGGGAAATGTTAAGGATGTGAATCTGGGTTACCACTTTTACCTCTTTTTACTACTCGTACTGTACCCACACACTTTTTTTCTTACTTAATTTTGCACTGCAGTCTATTTAATAATTCTCTGTTGCATAGAAGAGATGATTATCTATCCTGCGTTCTCTGTCTTTTCTCTGGGATTTGCTATTTTTTTCCTGCAGTATTTTAAGACTTGTGTAAAGGAGTCTGTATAATTCAAATGGTTGATGAAAGTTGGAAGTTAATTAATGAAAGCAAATACATAAGTTAATGGGAGCGGTACGTAAATGAATGAAAACGGCATGTAAATTAAGGAAAGTGGTACGTAGATCAATGATAAACGGTACGCAAGTTAATGAGAACAGTACGTAAACCATAAGAATGGTACAGAAGTTAATGAGAGCGGTACGTAAATAAACTGAAACAGTACGTAAGTTAATGTGAGTGGTACGTAGATCAATGAAAAGGTACGTTAATGAGTGGTTCGTAAATAAATGAAAAATACGTAATTTAATAGAGGCAGTGTGGTGTAAATTAATTAGAAAATGCCAATTAATAGAAATAGAATTAATGAAATAGAAATAATGAAATAGAAAGCATGATATAATGAAAAGAAATAATGAAACAGAAATAATGACATAGAAATAATGAAACAAATAATGGAATAGAAATAAAGAAATAAATGATGAAATAATTAAATAAATAATGAAATAGTAAAATTCATATAAAAAAAATTAATAGAAACAACACAATACAAATAATGAAATCAAGTCAATAAAGGCAGCATGGTGTAAATTAATTAATGAAATAGGTACGTGTATTAATAAAAGTGAAACCTAAGTGAATGAAAACAGTACGAGAATTAATGAAAGAGATACGTGAGTTAAATAAGATAGAGAAAAAGATGCAAAGTATTATTTCTGGAATGTGAAAATGCAATTACTAGAGAAAAAGTAAAACGTATTTCAAGAGAGAGAGAGAGAGAGAGAGAGAGAGAGAGAGAGAGAGAGAGAGAGAGAGAGAGAGAGAGAGAGAGAGAGAGAGAGAGATAGCAAAAGTTTCGGGCAACAATATTTTTGCACGAAAGAATATAAAATTAGGTGTCAATCTCATGTACAAGGAAAATAGAACTTAGATGTGTGTGTACGTGCGTGCGTGCATGCGTGCGTGTGCGTGTGTGTGTGTGTGTGTGTGTGTGTGTGTGTGTGTGTGTGTGCGTGCGTTATCCTGCAGTGGTAATTAATGTATCAGTTGCAGCCATCACACCTGTACCTCACGTCATTAACATTGAAATCAACTTGAATATAAATGCCTGAACTCTAAATGGCCTTAAGTGTTACTTCCATCAACTTGTGTATATATTATTTAATTGTATTAGTCTCCCTTTCAACTTATTATCTTTTCAGTTAACTCTCATTCCTTATTTTCCTTTTTTTTTCTACCCCCTCCCAACCCCACCCTCTCTCTCTCTCTCTCTCTCTCTCTGCGTGTCTTTCTTATTTGTCCTGTCTTCCTTCCCCCATTTTCCTCTCCTTCTTCATGTCACTTCCCTCTTCCTCTTCCTCCTCCTCCTCCTCCTCTCTTCCTCTCTCTCTCTCTCTCTCTCTCTCTCTCTCTCTCTCTCTCTCTCTCTCTCTCTCTCTCTCTCTAATAACTGACCAGTATACTCTTTTCACTTTGTTATGTTGATCAAATTCTATTCTCTGATTTTTTTTGAGATTTTAATCCCATAAAGGAAAGAAGATGAGAGGATTTGGGGTCTAATGGGAGAACTGGATGCTACTGCTACTCTCAAGTTAATTACCTTGTTTTTCACCTCCTAATTGAAGGACATTACCAACCTTTCTTCCCTCTCTCTCTCCCTCCCTCTCTCTCTCTCTCTCTCTCTCTCTCTCTCTCTCTCTCTCTCTCTCTCTCTCTCTCTCTCTCTCTCTCTCTCTGGCGGAAATGGGAAATAAATGTTGTAATAAATCTAGAACAGAAAATTACAATAATACATGATAGAAATTAATAAAATATTGAGTCAATTAAAAACAGCGTCACATTTGTAGTCGAAGTAATAAAGGGCCGTTCTATTCCCATCACAATCATCAGGTCATCGCACACCAAAAATAAGGGAAATAAGTTCAAATGGTGAAAAATTAACTGAAGAACAGTAATGAGAAAAAATAATAAGACCGAAAATATTGATCGATTATAACTTCAAAATATTGCAATGGTTAGAAATAGAACAAAAAACTAATGTAGGAGAGAAAATCACGAGAAATGTCCCCCAAAAATGTAATAGAAAATCACGTAAAAAATAAGACAGTAAAATCATAAAAATGTAACTGAGAAAATCACCAAAAAACTAAGACAGAGAAAATTTATTTCTTACAAACTTCAAAATATGACATAGAAAATTTTAAAACTGCATTAAATTTACGAAAAAATTACAATACCACATAATAATCAAAAGAATGAATACAAAAAGAACTGTCAATATAGAGAAAAAGGTTTCAAGACATTTTTCCCTGTCCTGTGGCTAATTCCTTTGAAATTATTAGAGGACTGGCAAATTCGTTGCTATTTTAGTCTTTGTTCCCCCTGGGCCAGCTTCCCCTTCTTACATAATAATATACGTCAGGTAATAAATAGGCAATCCGTCATTACATCATCACAAAGCTAAATAAACTGAATAAAAATAACCTAACCTAATAAAACCTAATAAAAACAAACTTAATAAAAAAAGGACAACAGCAAGAACAGCAACAACCACACCAAGAGCCACCACAAGGCACCACGAACAGCCAATCACATCGCACACCAAGAGAACATTTTCCCTGACCTCAGCTGTCCATGCATCACTCCAACCACTGCACAATCTGGCCTTTGCTATGAGACTCCTCCACTACTCACTGTTCTTCGACTGCTGGTGTGGATGGACTGGAAACCGTGGAAGCAGAAGCGTTTTTGAGAAGTGCCGCTATAAAAATGAAGGTGTCAGCGCAGATCGGGAGTGAAAATGTGTTAATAATATCCTGAGTCTGCAAAGTCTTGAGGTAATACAAGGGTTACACAGAGGTCCGTATTCAGAAACGCTTTGTTCTCTCACTATGACGATTCTCGAAGGCCACAGAAATTATTAGTGGGGTTTTCAAGAGTGTTTCTCCAGTTAATAATGTAGAAATCTTGTCACTCTGCCTCTGAAAGTTGTGTTAATAATATTCTGAGTGTGCAAAGTCTTGAGGTAATACAAGTTACATAGTCCATATTCAGAAACGATTTGCTCTCTCACTATGATAATTCTCGATTCCACAGAAATTATTAGTGGGGTTTTCAAGAGTGTTTCTTCAGTTAATAACGTAGAAATCTTATCATTCTGCATCTGGAACCATAAAAACAAGTTAAAACTTGTGTAAATTGAAAAAAAAGCCATTTAGAAATAGTGGAGGTGAAGCACAGAAGTGTTTGGGAATACCAGCCAGAGAGCACAAAGTAAGCAACATGTGGATACCAAAGTCCATCCTCCCTTTCAAGCTGGACAAAAACGTGAATGTCTATACTGAGTGGGCGGTTAGGAAAACAGGTAGAATTCGAGCACAAAGGAATACAAAAGATGGACAAACAGCAGGTGAAAGCTTGGGTCTTGAAGAATGGTTTGCGATGAAGTAAATATTCTAATCTAAAGTAAGTAAGACATTTAGTATAGAACAGAAAAAAATAATCCTTCCCAAACACACACACACAAAAACAAAAAAGAAAAAAAACTAGAGACAAAAATAGCCCAGAAAGAGATACATCCATAGGGAAAACTGGAAATGCACACAAAAATCGCGGTGCTGCATTATCCCTTCCTGTTGATTGGCAAGATAATGTGAGATAAAAGCCTCCCAAAGTGAATTTCGTGTCATACGTTCGAGTCAATTAACTAAATATGGTGAGTGTGATTCCGTGATTGCCGACTTCAGGGTGGTGGTGGTGGTGGTGGTGGTGGTGGTGGTGGTGGTGGTGGTGGTGGTGGTGGTGGTGGTGGTGGTGGTGGTGGTGGTGGTGATTGGACAGGAGTTGCAAAGTTTGTTCATATAATAGGTCACAGCAATCTAAGCAAGGTATAGTGGAATAATTTAGTTGACGTCAGAGAGAGAGAGAGAGAGAGAGAGAGAGAGAGAGAGAGAGAGAGAGAGAGAGAGAGAGAGAGAGAGAGAGAGAGAGAGAGAGAGAGAGGGACTATAGAAGAAAAAAGCGATCTATTCTGTGTGTGTGTGTGTGTGTGTGTGTGTGTGTGTGTGTGTGTGTGTGTGTGTGTGTGTGTGTGTGTGTGTGTAGGCAGCTATTGTTGTGGTTGAATAAAAAGTGGATATATGAGAAAAAATAAGCAGAAAGATAAATATTCAGTCACTCTATTAGCTAGTTAGTTATCTTGTTTGTGTGTTAGAGAGATAATAAGTAGGTAGGTCTGGTTAGGCAGGAGGTGAAGAAGAATGGGAGGGAAGATAATTAGGTTGTGTAGAGAGTGTGGGTGGAAAGGTAATCAGTATTGTGCAGGTAATGTGTGGGGTTAGATAAATGGATAGATGAGAGTAGATTCACAGGCTGGTAGATGGCTAAGCTGGTTGATTAATTGGATGTTTGCAAGTGGATCAGCATAAAAAAAATGTAAATTATGCACATACTACAAACAATAGTACGAGTTAATATTTTCGAATGTTCATAATTTCTTCAACATTTCTTGCAATTAAAAAAAAAATCATTCAAGTGAAATAAAGACGAACCCTTTCCAAGAAAATGAACAACGAAAAAAATGCAAGACTTGACTAGTATCCTCAATTATTCATAGTAATTTCATCAACATTTCTTAAAATAAAGACGAACTCCAACCAACAAAATAACAAAAAAGCATACAAAAATCACTATCCAACTCTCTAGTGCAAAATTTAACTAGTATCCTCAATCATTCATTAATTTTCGTATAAGCTCCGGAACTCCTTGCCTGGTTTTGCATTTCTTCCTTCCTATGACTTCAACTCCTTCACGACAGAGATTCATGGACACCTAGACTAGCATTCTCAAATACTTCCGTGCAACATCTCAAGTATTTAAATATGCACGAGTTTTTCAAGGTGTTTTATGGTTCTAGTGAAAGATTGACAAGATTTCTACACTACCAACTAGAGAAACAGTCTTGAAAATTCTGCTAATCACCTCTGTGGCCTTGGAACATAGTTGTGGTGGGAGAACAGAGCGTTTCTGGATACGGAACTTATCTTTTATTCATAAAATGACAACTTTTAACTTGTTTTACTGGAACTGGCACTCTCTCTTCTTCTTACCAGTGTCACTCTTACATAAAAAAATCGCCAATAAATAAACAAACACGGGGATCTGAAAACCTTACCTTTTCTTGAACTTCTCTGAGAATCACAAGGCATCCACTATTCAGCAGCGGCGGCGGTGGAAGGCTGTTCTTGGTCTCAAACTATTCGCCAAACTCTCTCCCCCACAAATATTTCATGAGAATGGGAGATGACCGGTAGTGCTTCCCTCTTTTTCTTATTGTTTATTCTTTTTGTCACGTAGTATTTTTCTTTTCATCTCTATGATTTAGTATTTTTTTTCTTTTTCTCTAGGATTTAGTTTTTTTCCTATTGTTTCTTATATTTATCACGTGATATTTTTCTCTTTTCTCTGGGATTTAGTGATTTTTTTCTCTTTTTCTTTGGGATTTAGTATTAATTTATCTCTTTTCTCTCGAGGTTATCGTTGTTCTTCTCTCTTTTCTCTCTAGGACATAATTTTTACTTTTTTATGCAATGTGGCTTTTCAGAGGAATTTATGGATGAAAGACGACCACCTAATGGAGACTTCCTATCTAAAAGCCCACACTTTCCCACCAATTTGGAAATCGTTATCTGGAGTGGATGTCCAATCTCCCCTCGGGCCGTGGCCTGGATTCGAACCCCGTGCTCTCTGGGATCTCAAGGCCTGCCAGAGTACACGTGTTTCCATTGTACCACGGTGGACCAAATTATATATTCTTTTTTCTTCTCCCTTTTTCTTCCTCCATCATGAATTTGGATTGTTGAAGGATAATTCATCAGAAGAGATATGACCTAATTTGTTCTATTTTCTCCGCCATTCTTCTCAATTTTCGTTCTTTTATCATTGATCATCTTCTTTCTTGATGTGTTTCCTATCTTGCCGGATTATAATTCTTCTTGTTCTTGTTCTTGTTCTTCTTTCTTTTTCTTTTCTTCTTCTTTTTCTTTTCTTTGCTTCTTTCTTTCTTTCTTTCTTTCTTTCTTTTCTTCTTCTTCCACCACCTCATCTCCGTCCGCAATCTGCTTCATCTTCCTCCGG
>CM035206.1:13276689-13293262 GCA_020233015.1 Callinectes sapidus | reverse complement strand
ACAAGCCCTTTGGAGGTATTCAGCTTATCCTGTGTGGCGACTTCCTGCAGCTTCCCCCAGTCACCCGGCGGGGAGAGAAGCGGGTGTTCTGCTTCCAGACACCCGCCTGGGACCGCTGCATCACCCGCACCCTGGAACTGACGGACGTGAAGAGGCAGGATGACGCAGAGTTTATCCAAATCCTCCAGGCTGTGAGGCTTGGCAGGTGTGTGAGGGAGGGAAGGGATGGGTGGAGGTGAGACGGAAGAAGGAAGAGGAGGAGGAATAGAAGAGAGGCTGGGAGGAAGGAAGCAAAGGGAAGAGGAGGAGGAATAGAAGAGAGGCTGGGAGGAAGGAAGGGAAAGGAGAGGAGCAGGTGTGTGGCTGGGAAAGGTATTTGTAAGGGAGAGAAGTGAAGGGTGCAGGTGGTAAGGAAGAGGAGGAAAGGAAGAGAGATGGGAGGAAGGCAAGGAAATGAGGAGAGACTGGGAGGAAGGAAGGGAAAGGAAGAGAGTCTGGCAGGAAGGAAGGGAAGGGAGAGGAGCTGGTGTGTGGCTGGGAAAGCACATGGGTCCAAATCCTGGCCACAGTCTGAGGGGAGATTGGGCATCCACTTGGGGTAGCGGTTCCCAAATGGGTGGGCTTTCAAGTAGGAGGTCTCCATTAGCTAGTCTCCTTTAGCTCATAAATTCCCATAAACAGCCAATATTGTATAAGTAAAAAGTAGAAGAAATGAATGAACAGTGATGGCCCTAACAATGATAGTGACAGCCACCCACACCCACAATACCATCACTGAACAATACAATGACAGTGACAGCCACCCACACCACAATACCATCACTGAACAATACAATGACAGTGACAGCCACCCACACCACCATCTATCTCTGAACAATGACAGTGACAGCCACCCACACCACCATACCATCTCTGAACACTACAATGACAGTGACAGCCACCCACACCACCATCTCTCTCTGAACACTACAATGACAGTGACAGCCACCCACACCACCATACCATCTCTGAACACAACAGTGACAGTGACAGCCACCCACACCACCATACCATCTCTGAACACTACAATGACAGTGACACCCACCCACACCACCCTCTATCTCTGAACAATACAATGACAGTGACAGCCACCCACACCACCATACCATCTCTGAACACTACAATGACAGTGACAGCCACCCACACCACCATACCATCTCTGAACACTACAATGACAGTGACAGCCCCCCACACCACCATACCATCTCTGAACACTACAATGACAGTGACAGCCACCCACACCACCATCTCTCTCTGAACACTACAATGACAGTGACAGCCACCCACACCACCATACCATCTCTGAACACTACAATGACAGTGACAGCCACCCACACCACCATACCATCTCTGAACACTACAATGACAGTGACAGCCCCCCACACCACCATGTATCTCTGAACAGGTGCAGTGAGGCGGCGGCAGAGAGGCTGCAGCAGACCGCCACTAACCGTGTGGAGCGAGACGGCATCAAAGCGTCTCGGCTCTGTACTCACCGGGACGATGTGGACCACATCAACAACGCCAACCTCACTGAACTCTCTGGTGCGTGCGTGTGTGCGTGTGTGTGTGTGTGTGTGTGTGTGTGTGTGTGTGTGTGTGTGTGTGTGTGTGCGTGTGTGTGTGTGTGTGTGTGTCTGTGTGTTTATCTAGTTTATATTTGTAAGGCTTGGGTTAATTTTGTGTGGTTCTGTCTCTGTTTCTGTACTTGTCTGATGTCTTTTTCAATTTGTGCCCAATTTTTGCAGTTTTTTTTTCTTCTTTTATGTTATTTTATCTTCTTTTCTGTTATTTTTTTGTTATTTATTATATTTTTCTCTGTTTATTTTCTTTTCTGTTATTTTTTTGTTATTTTTTTCTTTTCTGTCATTTTTTCTTTTCCGTTATTTTCTTTTCTGTTATTTTTTTTGCTGTTATTTATTATATTTTTTTGTTTATTTTGTTTTCTGTTATTTTTTCTTCTTTTGTGTTATCTTTTCTTTGCGTTCACTGATTGCAGGCACAGAGAAAGTGTTTGTGTCTGTGGACAGCGACGTGGAGCAGAGGGCGGTGCTGGACGCCAACACGCCGGTGGGGAGGCGGCTGGTGCTGAAGGTTGGCTGTCAGGTGATGCTGACCAAGAACCTGGAGGTGGGGCGTGGCCTGGTCAATGGGGCGCGTGGGGTGGTCACTGGCTTCACCCATGGCAATACAGGTCTGTCTGTCTGTCTCTATGTGTGTGTGTGTGTGTGTGTGTGTGTGTGCATTTACCTAGTTGTATTATACAGGGCTCAAGCAGGACTTATAATGTTCTGTCTCTAAGTCTCAATATATCGAACAATTCCTTGATTTTATGTATGTTGGTTGCTGTAATAACCTCTTCCTTTAATCCATAAGTCAACATATGTAAAGCTAATGAAGAATTAAATGACTGTCTGCATGACACCTTGCTTGCCCAGCGACATAATATGTACTGGAATCATGTGACACCCACCACGTCAGGAACAGCAAAAAGCCAGGAAAGTCGCAGATAATAGGGTTAAATCATCACTGCTTCTCTCACAAATCAATAAAAACAGATTAAAGCCTCTAAATATATTGACAAATGCAGTAAAACAAACAAAACAAGAACACTAATATCTTACCTAACCTAATTGCCTAACTAACCCCATGACTCATTGGCTGACTGTTTGGTACTCCTGCAGGCAACCCCATGGTGAGGTTCCTGTGTGGAGTGACGACAGAGATCAAGTATGAGAAGTGGAATGTGATACTGAACGCTGGCTACCACCTCACCAGAAAGCAACTCCCACTGCAGCTGGCCTGGGCTTTCTCCATTCACAAGTCACAGGTAAGCACACCACACCACACCATAACACACCTCACCACACCACACACCACAACACCACACCACACCACAGATCTTTATATCTTCTAGTTGTGCTCAGCTGTCTAGTCTCCTTTAGTTGGCCATAGTGTTCTAGTGAAGATTTAAATAAAGCCTTTTGAAATAGTGGAGATGAAGGAGAGAAATGTATGATAACCCATGCCTAACCCTCTATTTTGCTGAGTTATGGAGGGTTACGATATTAATTCATCCTTCACTCATGTCTCCTGCAGGGAATGACGCTGGACTGTGCCGAGATGTCCTTCTCCCGAGTGTTTGAGGCGGGGCAGGTGTATGTGGCTCTCTCCCGGGCCAGGAACCTTCAGGGCCTCAAGGTGCTGGACTTCAACCCTTCCTGCGTCCGTGCTCACCCCGATGTCCTCAAGTTTTACCACAATTTAAGGAGAGCACAGCATGAATATTGCCATGTGGTGTGAGGTGTGTGTGTGTCCCTGTGTGTGTGTGGTGAGCAGTGACAAGTTCTAGATAATATTAGTGCTGGTTGTAGTTTTATGATCTTTTTTTTTACTTTCTCATTGATCTGTTTGCCACCTTCCTCCAGTTGTCATTAATGATCCCGAGTTATTAAGAGTGGCAGGTTAGTGTTGTGTGTTTAAGGTTGCATGGTCTTCTTTGTCTGTTTTTTATGTGAGAAGGGAAAGCTGGCCAAGGACAACAAAAATAAAGGCTGTGGTACATAGTTGGCAGTCTTCTCGTCAAGGTTGTGTTAGTGATGTACTTACTTGCATTGTGTTCTGAATTGTATTTATAAGTTTGTATGACTCAGTTTTGCTATTTATTTTTAATGAATAGACACAAATTATTAGTTTAAGAATGAGACTTTTTTGTACAATGAATTTTTTATTCAATTAAAATAACTTATTTATATATTGGGTGTACATTGCCACTCAGACTCCAGGTAGCTAGTATTGCCAGTAGCCATCTTGCAGTCCTTTGACCACAACACTGGTGGTAAACAATGGTGGCTCATGTTCCAGGAGTGAGGAAGGATGGTGTTACTGCCAACTCCACCCACCATGTAGAGATGGCATTACTCTTTTTTACATATTTCCATCCATAGATGTATCTCATGTTCTTTTAAAGCTCCCTGATGACTGAATCTTTACCACTCATCCACCATCCTATCCAATTATCATTTCCTTTCTTTCTTTGCATCAAAATGTACCAAGCATCAATCCATTATTTTTTTGTCATTTCCATACCAAGGAAAATGTGACTGTCCCTCACCTTCTGGTTGGTGGTCCCTGGCTGGGTAATGCTAACCACAGAGGCAGCTGCTGCGACAGGCCGGGCACACCAGCAGTGGCCTTTTCATCCTTTGCTCAAGTAACACAGTCGATGCCTCAGAATGAAATGACCTCAACAAAACAGACTATTGATGACAAAAAGGACATTTTTCGTGGAGGACATTTTTGAGGCAAAGTGACTGATGGAGGCAGCTCACCTGGCATATAGTGAGGAAGGTGAGAAATTTCCACACCATCTTTGTATTCTTTCCTTGTCTTCTTATAGTACTAGTCATGGGTGATGCTGTGGTGGTGGTGGTGGTGGTGGTGGTTATGCATGCCACAGGGAGACACCCACAGTGCATTACAGGTCTCAGGGAAAGAGATCATGTCATTTATAGATTTTATTACAAGTACCATTAACACACACACTGACAGAAAGGGGCTGAGAGTAAAGTACATGTTGTTTATAAAGACATTTCACTTTGATCTGGTATAAAAATACTTCATTGTCACACCACCACACCTGAACACAGAGTCCTGCTGTGGTGTGCCATTGTACAGTGTTAACAAATTATCTCAACACTTTTGCATGGGAGTGTTAGTCAGGAAACTTGCATTTGTTTCTCTATAGGTAAATTAATTGAGCTTGTGTTGTTATCTTTAGTACAGACAAATTTATCTGAAAGGCCTCGTGTATGGTTAAGTAATAATGACTTTCTTGAGTTACTGACATCCTTGCACCTCTAAATTGATCTGAAATGGTAAAGTTGAAAGGCCAATCTTGAGTTGATAACATCTTTATACCCACAAATGTATGAGAAAAGCCTCTTGTATGTTGGGAACCTTCAAATTGCCTTCATAAAACACAACATATTGACCAGGCCTCTTGTATGGTAAAATTTAATGGTTACTCCCTAAGTTACTGACAATTACAAAAAACTGAAGCTAGACTGGACTTATGGGAATGGCAGATAAGAATTGTAGTGGCTTCCCTTCCCTTCCTCCCCATTATTCCCCATTGATCAGTCCTCCCAACACAAAGAAGTGATGTAGTTACTCCGTCTTGAATTTTTTGTTGTTCCAATTGTCCGTGTCGTGTGTATATCCTTGGCTGCCTTCGTGGCCTCTCTTGTTACCCTTACCCCTTCCTCTGGTGGTGTAGTCCCCTAAGCACCCCTTCATAGTCTCATTGCCTCCCCAGAAACCTTCCTCCTTCATGTACATCTTGCCTTGGCCTCCTCCATAATCCCTATCTCTCCCACCCCTGCCTCCTCTGCCTCCTCTTCCTCCTCTCCCACCTCTTCCTCCTCTACCTCCTCTTCCACCTCTTCCTCCTCTTCTAAAACCCCCACCTCTCTCTCTAAATCCCCCTCTTCCCCTACCTCCTCCTCCTCCTCCTCCTCCCTCAAAGCCATCCCTATAAATTGGCCTCATATTGCCACCTCTAGGATGGTTTTGGTCCTGAGAGAGGTTGTTGGGCATTGCATCATAGCTGGAGTCCTCTGTGCCTTCCTCTTGCTGCTCCTCCTCCTCCTCCTCCTCCCCCTCCTGGCTGTGGTGGGCTGGTGTGGGGCGGTGCGATCTGGGGCGGTACTGGGTGGCCATGTCCTTAGCAGAGATATCGGCATCCATCTCTGTGACTTGCTCTTTTGCTGGTTGTCTGAGAGAGAGAGAGAGAGAGATTTTTATTCCACCAAAAGTTGTAATTACTCACAGAACAGTTTGAAAAAGATAATTAATTGCAAAGATATATGAAAGGTCAATGATAACTAAATGTAAAGTATATATAAAAGAGAGAAAGAGATATTCCTGATCTTTTGTAGACATTCATGGAGAGTTTAACAGTGTGAACTCAACTAAAAAATAAAAGTAATAAAAAAAACATCAAAATGGAAAGCAAAAAGCACAAAATAAACAGAGAGAGAGAGAGAGAGAGAATAGAACAGAAAACAATTGGAACCCCAGCTAATCACTTACACACACACACACACACACACACACGCACACACACACAGACAGGACTTACTTGATAACAGTGTACATTCCAGTGAGTCTATCTTCATTCAGCTTCTCAATGTCCTGGTCCATGCCACCAAAGGACAGACGGCACGGCAGGAACTTAAAACAGTCCACATAGGAGCTCACCATCACAATCTTCTCCCTGTTTGGTGAAGGACGTGTATTGGTGACTTGACAAATAGGAGATGGAGAAAAATATATGAGAGAGGAAGAAAGAAAGAAGAGAAAAAAAAGAAAGATAAAGAGAGAGAAAGAAAAAAAGGAAAAAAGAGAGAAAGAAAGAAAGAAAAGAGAAAGAGAGATCAACTATAATAACATAAAGATACAAGCTTAACCCCTTCAGTACTGGAATAAAAAAAGAATAAATAGAAAACATTAAACAAGAGAGAGAGAGATAGAGATTGACTTACGCTCCTTCATGCAGTGTTGACAGCTGGTCGTGATAAAGCTGCTGCCTCTCTTCATTCTCCTCCTGAACCAATGCCTTCTCTTTGCTCTTCTTCATAAACTACACCAAAGAAAAGGTTAAAGGTTAATAATAAATAACCACAAAGAGTATCTATGCCAAATAAGTCATTCCTATCCAATCCCCCAATAATAATAATGTGAAGTAAGAGAGAGAGAGAGAGAGAGAGAGAGAGAGAGAGAGAGAGAGAGAGAGAGAGAGAGAGAGAAAAGAAACAAACAAAAGAGAGAGAGAGAGAGAGAGAGAGAGAGAGAGAGAGAGAAGCATCTTACCTTCAACTCCAACACTGCTTTGGACAATTTCTTAGAGGGGAACTTCTCTTGCATCATGGTGGTGGTGTGGTGATGACTGGCGTGGTGATGAGCAGCAGTGGTGATGACTGGCGGTAGCAAAATTCACCACAACTTCACTATTAGACCCAAACTGTGGTAGGAATGAGATTAGACCACATGAAAGACAAGAATAGATCAGTGTGGTGGTGGTGATGGTGTTGATGTTAGCGGTGGTGGTGGTGTTGTAATAGTATCCACACCTCTTCTTTTAAGTATGTGGTGTTGACTTCCCAGCAAAGTGGCGGAGGTGGTGTAGTGTGGTGTTGATATTAGTTAGTGGTGTAGTAATGGTACCCTCACCTCTTCTTTTAAGTATATGGTGTTGACTTCCCAGCAGAGTGGCGGGGTGGGTGGTGTGGTGTGGTGTCTGGTGGCTGCTCAGTGTGGTGGTGATGGTGGTGGTGTTGACACGTTGTTTTGTTGTGGTAGCGGCGAGTCACGCATCACCACCACCTCTGCCTTACAAATTACAACGGCTCCTTTATATTCCATTAATTACGCCGCAAAACACACACCATAATATTGCTTTCGTCTATAAATTAATGGAGAGAGAGAGAGAGAGAGAGAGAGAGAGAGAGAGAGAGAGAGAGAGAGAGAGTATATCCCAAAGAAACTTATAAACACAAACATAAATGAAGAAAAATAAATATAAAAAAACACAACCAAAATAAAACCATACATTTATTTCAGTAGCGAATCCCATAAATATATTAGAACATTTTTACCCATTGGTGCTGTTGTGTCACCACCACCACCATCATCACCATCATCATCACCACCACAACAACAACACCTACCACAGCTGCGGGGAAGGGAGGCGTGTGTGGCTGACTGGCTGTGGTGGTGACATGCCAGGCTCCACACTGTACCTCACCAACACTGCCTGGTAAGTATGCTGTGGTGTTGTGTGATGTTACTGTGGTGTGGTGTAGGTGTTGTGGTGTTGTTGTTTGGTGTGGTTTTCTACAATGCCATTACTCTTTATCATTTACTTTATTGGGAGGAAGTGAAAGGAAAACACAGTGATAAATAAATTCAGTGTATTTCCACTCCTGTTTTCCCTGTGGCTTCTTAATAGACACCAAAACCGGGTAGGGAATAACTCCACTTCCTTCCTTCCACTGTGTCTTCCTTCCACCTCGGTCCACCTGCGCCGCGGTACAGTGGAGCTACACCGACACTCAGGAGGAGGCTTAGAGATCACCAAGAGCACGGGTTCGAATCCTGGCCATGGTCTGAGGCATCCACTCGGGGTAGTGGTTGCAAAAATGGGTGGGCATTCAGAGAGGAGGTTTATATAAGTTGGTCTCCTTTACCCCATAAATTCCTATAAAAAAAGGCCAACAGTGTCTAAATATTAAGAAAAACTTGTCTGAATACATTGATCTACTTTGTCTTTCTTAATATTACTGCTGTTATTATGACAATTTACAAGACACTGACAGCAGCAGCAGCATCCCTGACCACCTCTCCTGTCCCAAGAGTCCAGGCAGGATGCTGGAGGAGCGGGTCACCTTCCCCCAGCGGGTCGGGTCGGCCAGGTCAGGGTCTGGGTCATCCAGGGTCAGCTCGGCGAGAGTGGCCAGTGGGCGGATTGGCTCGGCCCGGCCCTCAGACACCAGGCGGCCCAAACTGCACACCGGCCGCCCCTCCTCCGCCCCACCGGCCCACAGCCCCCCCACCTCACCGGCCCAGGGGTGGCTGGTGGGGCGACTCGCTGCTCAGGGCTCACACCGCACCCATGACGTGACTCACCTTAACCTGCGGGTGGAGGGAAAGTCGGTATGTGCGTGTGTGAGAGTGTGTGTGTGTGTGTGTGTGTGTGTGTGTGTGTGTGTTGATTCTAGTTTGCATGTACTTTTAGTTTTTTCTAGAGTTTACTAGTGTTTTTTTTAGTGAGTGTTGGATTACAGCTTTCATTTGTTCTTTAGCTTGTTTATGTTATGTCATTCAAATGTAACTGTAACTAACTGTGGTCAATGAATATGTGGCCATCTATCTATCTGTCTATCTGTCTATCTGTGTGTGTGTGTGTGTTATAACAGAGATAATAATGACAGAGTACTACTACCTTTTTCACTGGTGCCATCATCATCATTATTATCATCATCAGATCCGGTCGGTGTCCTACACTCCCCGTCGTCAGCAGCCTGTCAGCCGGGGGTCAGTGAGGGTGGTGTCCAGCCACGCCCACCCCGTCCCAGCGCGGCGCAGGCAGGTGGGTGGTGCCGGCCTGGGTGTGGCTCAGTGAGTGTTGGGTGGGTGAATGGTATGGTGGTTAGTTGGTAATTGGATGTAGGGGTGGTGGGTGGATGGCTGGGTGGATGAATGGATGGATTGAAGGATGGGGGGGATGGTTAGGAGAACATGTGGGTGGGGAGAAGGATGAGTGAGTGTACTCAGTGAGTCTTTCACTATAAAGTGGCATTCCTGCAGTTCCTGTCTGTGCACAAGGCCGGTGGATGTGAGAGGCGGGGAGAGGCTGCAGCGGCGGCAGCAGCAGCAGCAGCACACTCCAAGGGTGCCTTGAGGGCAGCAGCAGCAGCAGCAGTGGGTTTTGGCTCCACTTACACAGTGGTGTGTCTGGACCCAGAGCAGGACAGGAGGTGTGGCAGCGGCCCGGGCCACCTCGGGGCAACCTTCACCAAGGAGGAGGCCCCGGCCTTTCTGAGGGAGGGCCTGGGGGCCACCTACACCCTGAGGAGTGGCCAGGGGCTGGCCCCACACTCCCCCAGCAGCAGCGACTCAGACCTTCGGGTGCTGCCTGGGGGGGAGTACGAGTATGACATGCCTCCCCCGGCCCCTGGGGGAGAGGGCCGCTACTGGGGGCCTGGTGGGGGTCGGGAGGACCTCAGCCGGGTGGCGGCGGGTGACACGACCTCCAACGAAGACTCTGAGAGCACCGTGATGAGTCTGGGCCGCCGCATCCAGCTGATGGCGGCGGCGGGGCCAGGCGGCGCCCCAGCCACTGCCCCGGCCTGGGATGCCGAGTGGCGGACGCTGCTGCAGCAGAACCACCAGCTGCTGCTGCGGCTGTCCAGCAGGGAGGACCTGCGTGGCGAGGAGCAGCAGCCCGACACACCCAGCAGTGCCGCGGTGCAGGACAGTGCCGTGCAGACCCTGCCGCCCGATGCCGCCCTGGAGCCGCCCCTCCTATCTGAGTCTGAGGCGGGGGAGGAGCCACTGCCGCTGGATGGGGAGGCCGCCCCGCCCCACCACAGCCCCGAGTGTGTGCTGGAGGACATCGTGGAGGAGTCCAGCCTCAGTGACCGCTCCTCGCCACGCACCGCCACAATCCTGGACTGCCGGGCCAAGTCCGCCTCCCCCCGGCCCTGCAGAGACCAGGACTCTCCCCACTCCCCCACCAGGCAGGCCCTGCACCGCCCCACCAGCCCCACGCCGGGCCACGGCAGGACATCCCCTGGTCTGGGTGGGGAAGAATCCGTCCACTTCCTGTGCAAGTCCCCTGCCCTCCCCCAGGACAGCTTCCAGGGCCCCCTCAGTGCCTCCCCCCTGCCCCAGGAAGCCCCCCACCACCCCAGACAGTCTCCACCCAGCATGGGGGAAGACACAGACCACTTATGGCAGTCCTCACTCCCCCCTGACAGACTCCAGGGCGGCGGTGACAAGTGTCTGTCGCTGAGAGAGGAGTCCCTTCACTGCTCCTCTCCTGTCCCTCAACACACACAGGAGATCCTCAAGCAAATCCCACAGCCACAGGACACTGACTCACAGAATAGACCCTCCCTGTCCCCAGCCTGCCCCACCACCCTCCATCCACCCTCAGCAGGCCAGGACACCACCGCCACCACCACCACCACCACCCCAGACCTGCACGCCAGACCTTCCTACACCGACTCATCCTGCACGGCCGACCTGCCAAGCTATCGCGCTGGGGCCGTCACCACCTTCATCATGCGATCTCGCTTCTCCGGCCAAGACAAGCCGGCACTGCCACGTCCCCAGCCCTCCAAGGACCTGCTGGAGGCACTCAGGATGATCGAGGACGAGGAGAAGAGTGCCAGGAACGTCACCGAACCTCCCGAGAGAGACTTGCAGAGCTCCAGTGGGAAGACAGTGCCAGCCTCGACAGTGCCTTCAGCTGCTGGCCAACCCACGGGAGGGGCAAGGGAGGGTGCCGCCTCTCTCCCGGTGCTGCAGGTGCTGGCAGAGAAGGTGTTCCTCTTCACGCAGGACCTGGTGGAGCGGTGGAACTTGGTGGAACACAGCGGTAAGTCACTGTGTTGTGTGTGTGGTGAACTAAGGAAGTTAAACTGTGGATTTGCTCTTTATCTGAACCCTTTGAAGTTCTTTGTGGTGGATTGGCTGTATTTCTAGTTCATTATTAGGAGAAACTGTCTTCAAAACCCAGGTACTCATCTCTGTGATCTTGAAATGTTGTTGTGGGGAGAAAGCAAAGTGTTTAAGAATACAGGCCTATGTCTCTCTAAGCTTTTAACATTTTTCCTGTGATTTTAATTAAATTTTTGATCTTTTTCGTTGGTTTATGTTAAGATTTCACTGTTTTAGGACTGTGTTGTGGTGTACGTCACAGTGAAAGAGGTAAAGCCCCATACTGACTTAGCCTGACCATTCTATTAACTCAAGACTGTTCAATATACTCTTTTAATTATCTTTTCCCTCTTTCTTGTCAATTTTTGTTAAGATTTCACTGTTTAAGGACTCACATTGACTTAACACTAACAACTCACATCCTTCCTCCATTCTATTAACTCAAGACTGTTCAATCTACTCTTTTTAATTATCTTTTCCCTCTTTCTTGTCAATTTTTGTTAAGATTTCACAGTTTTAGGACCAATACTAACTTACCTTTAACACTAACGACTCCCATCCTTTCACCAGGGAGCCGAGAGGAGCTGCTTCGTCAAATAGCAGAGGCAGAGCAACAACTGGAGGCGCTGTGTGTGGCGGAGGGGTGGAAGCAAGACCCATCCACCAGCCCAGACCTCCACCGCGGCTGTGAGGAACGGATGCAGCGGCAGCGGGCGGAGGCGGATGGCAGGATACAGAAGAATTTAGAACTGATTCGGAAGTTGATGGATGACAAGAGGCGGTTGACTGAGGAGGTGTGTGTTTGTGTGTGTGTGTGTGTGTGTGTGTGTATATGGATGACAAGAGAGTGTGTGTATGTTTGTGTTGTGTGTATGTGAGGTGTGTGTTTATGGATGTATTTAGTTACCTAGTTATGGTTTACAGTAATGTCATATTATCCCATATATATATCCATTATCCAGTTTTGGCATTCACAGTTTCTTCACTAAACTCATTCCACTTGTTCACAATTCTGAGGAAAAACCAAACTTCTTAATATCTCTCCTAGAATTCTCCTTATTTAACTTCATACTATATCTGAGTGTGTGTGAGTGAATGACCCTAACCTAACCAAAGATGCAACAGTACCCTTCTAAACCCCCTACACTTCCCCTCCCCTACGACCAGTGTGAGCGTCTGGACCAGCGCATCAAACTGTCAGAGAAGCGCCACACAGACCGAGTGAAGGCAGCAGAGGAGAGACACACCCAGGAGCTACGATCACTCAAGGAACGCCTCACCATCTCGGAACAGGAACGCCGCGAGAAGTGGACGGCACAGAAGACCCGCGCCATCAGGGAGTCCACCCACCGCAGCCTGGAGACCAAACTGAAGGACATGGGGGCCAAACACCGCGACGAAGTGAGTCTCCTGAAGGCACAGCACTGGGAGGCCATGAGGGAGGCTGAGGAGAGGCACCGGGCAAGTCTGCAGGCTCAGGAGGAGGAGATGAAGAGGAAGTTTGAGGAGGAGAAGGAAGAGGCGTGTCGCAGGGAGAGAGACAGGGAGCAGCAGAGGTGAGGAAGAGGAAGAGGAGGAGGAGGAGGAGGAGGTAGAGGTGAAGTGGTAGCTCAAGGAAGAAAGGGAAGAGGTGTGTTGATGGGAGACATACTGGAAATAGCAGAAGGTAGGAAGAGAGAGAAAGAGAGAAAAAAAAAATAAATAGACAAAAAGAAGAAAAGTTAAGGAAAAAAAACCCTGACAAGTAAACAAAGAGAGAGAGAGAGGTATCATTCACTCACTCACAATTTCACTCTGTTCCACCTTCCCCCAACAGACTGGACTTGGAGCTACGGCAGAGTGAGCAGCTGTCCCTGGGCCGGCTGGAGGCAGTGAGGAAACAGCAGGAGAAGGACCTGAGAGCCTTGATTGAGGAACACCAGGTGGCTCTTGACAGGACGAGACAGGAGGCGGAGGCTGGACTGAGGGAGGCGGTCAGGGAGAGAGACAGGATGAAGGAGGAGTGGGAGGATAAACTGAGGAGCTCTACTAGGAAATATGAGGTGTGTGTGTGTGTGTGTTTTGTGTGTTTATTTGTGTTTATTTATGTTTTCTTTAGTTGGTGTAGTATTGGAGGGAGAGAAAGACAAGATGAAGGAAGAGTGAGAGGATAAACTGAGGAGCTTTACTAGGAAATATGAGGTTTGTGTGTGTGTGTGTGTGTTTATTTATGTTTTCTTCAGTTGGTGTAGTATTCATCAAGTAATTCTATCTTTTTCCACTTCTACGTAAAGCTTTAGACTCTCATTTCTGCCCAGGCGTCTTAAAAATGTAGTTATGAACCTCCTGCACCTTCAGAAGAGGCTGACATCCTTACAAGGGGAGGAGGAGGAGGAGAGGAGCAAGAACAGGTGGAGGGAGCAACTGTACATGTTCGCAATGCCATACAAACTTTGAGGGACAACCATTCATCTTAGTGTCCTTCTATATCATTTCAGGAGGAGCTGGCGTCCCTGCAGGAGAAGGAGGAGAAGGGCAGGAAGGAGTGGAAGGAGCAGTTCACCAAGCAGGAGACAGAGGCAAGGCAGCAGGCAGAGAGGGAGCTGAGGGAGAGACTTAAGAGACAAAGGGACAAGGAGATCGACCGAGCCATCAGGGAGATACAGGCAGAGACAGCAGCCAGGGAGGAGGAGCAGCGCAGGGCCTGTGACGCCAAGATGAAGTGAGTGTATTGTGTGGTGGTGGTGGTGGTGAAGGTTGAGGGATGAGTAGAGTAGATGTGATGCCAAAATGAAGTGTTGTTTTGCTGTGTGTGTGCTGATTTTATGCATGTGTTTTTTATTCAGTTTCTTCCATGTAAGAGGAAAAAAACTGACCAAGGGTAACATAAAGAGTAAAACATCCAACCCTGCCCCCCAAAAAACCCACATAGTTGCCAGTTCCCTTGCATGTATAAGAGTTAATTTTCCTCTTCTTCTTTGCTTCACTGCAGGAAATTGCGAGAGCGTTACGAGACAGAGATGCAGGAGGTGGAGTGTGGGGAGAGGGCCGCCCGCACACGCTACTTGGAGATGAAGTCGTTGCTGACACAGAAGGAGGAGGAGATCGTGTACCTGAGGGCAAGACTACACACGCAGGACCTAGAGCTGTGTGACCTGCAGCAGGTTAGTACCCATTAACTCACCTCATTCATTCCCCACCATTACTCCAGCACTCACTAAGTCACCTCATTCCACTGCTGTAGTAATTAATTTTTCTTTCATTATTAGTTTGCTTTTTAGTTTTGTTGAAACACAGTACATACAGTATTTCAAGGTGACTCAGTTCTGTCATTTCTCTCACTGACATATCCTTTCCTTTCCTTGGTCTTTCAGATGCTGCAACCTTCTGATGGTTAGGGACCCGACCACATGCTTCACGGTAATTGCTGTGTGTGTGTGTGTGTGTGTGTGTGTGTGTGTGTGTCTGGTAGTGTATCTTCCTAGTTGAGATATACAGGGTCTGAGTTAGGTTAGTGTGGTTCTGTCTCTGTTTCTATCCTCATCTAATCTTTCTTTCAATTTGTGCACACTCTTTGCTGTTTTTATTTCCTGTGTGTGTGTGTGTGTGTGTGTGTGTCCAGTAGTGCATGTTCTTTCTTACTTAATCAGTTGTTTTTATCTAATCATAGTTTTAAAGAGTTGAGTCAGAACTGTGATGTCTCATCTTTTAGAGCTGATTTGTACGTAATATTTATCTTTGAATTTGTGAATGTCTTTCCAGAAACAATTTAGTCATTCTCGCCCAATTATTCTGACAGGAGAACTTCTTTTTTTGTTATTCTTATCATTTTGTTATGGTTAAATGTGTGCATGTGTGCATGTGTGTTCAGTGGAATATTTTATAAGTATGTGATAGAAAACTTGAAAAGAATCCACTTAACTCTATTTTCCGCAGCACAACAAGAACCAAAGATTAGCGAGTCACTAGATTAAGGCAGAACTTAGAGTTATTTATTTATTTCCTGCACTGACAATCTATTTCTAACGCTGGCATGCTTGGTGAGGAGGGAGGAACGGTACACTGACTGAATGACTCTGGATTCTGGGAAGTAGTTGTAGAATCTGAGCTTTCACTCCTGGAAATACAACATTAGAATCTTAGTTTCTCATGATTCTGGGAAATATTTTAGGATTTGGGTCTTCATTCTGGGAAATATATAAGAATCTTTGCCTCTTTATTCCTGGAAATGTTTGAGAATCTTGGGTCTCTCTTGATTCCAGGAAATATTTTGGGATCTTGCTCTCTATTCCGGAAAATTTTTGGAATCTTAGTGTCTCTTAATTCCAGGAAACATATAAGAATCTTGGTCCCTCTTGATTCCTAGAGATATTTTAGAATCATTGTCTTCATTCTGGGAAATATTGTAGAGAGTGAACAAAGTGATTCTTGCCGCCCTAGAATGCCTTACATCTCAGACACATCACCACCCATTTTAACAAAGATTCTTAACTCTATACCTTTTTCTTTGACACATTTTCCAACCTTAAAATCCATCTAAACCTCTGGAAATTGGTATTGTATTTTAGCCATTTTTTCATCACCACCTTCAAATTTACTGGTGATGAGGTAATGGCTGAAGTACAACACCAATTCCAGGAGAGTAACATGGATTTGAAGACTGGAAATTGGCTGAAGAAAAAGATAAGACTTAAGGATCTCTGTTAACATGGGCATAGACACATAGGAGTAATTGAAGAGCAGAGAATTAGCATTACCAAACCACAGCAGTCCATATCATACCCTGGCCAGGAACACCAGTAATTAGCGTCCATTGTGTTCCTCTCACCACTCTGTCCTGTTACTTCTAAGGCCAATAGATTAAGTACAAATGTAGAGCTAAGCGTTACTCCTAAGACCACTCGGAAACACTAATGCATCGCACCTCCATTACTTTCAAAAGGCTCTAGTTGAAGTTACATGTCTTTTTTAAGGTTGTTTTAGTTATGGGTATTAGATTAACAGGGTTTCCTCATTAGTATCAGGAGAAGCACTCTTAAAAATGTGGTTAATCTTCTCAGGTGCTTGAAAATAATCTTGATGAAAGAGAAAGAGAGAGAGAGAGAGTAGGAAATTTCTGTAGAAACTTGAAAACGGTCTTGTAAACCCCAATAACTTCTACTATAGCTTGTTAAACATGAAAAAACTCATTTAAAGACCCCAATAACTTCCACTAGAGCCTGTTAAACTACCACTGGAACCATGAAAACACCCTTAAAGAACCCAGTAATTTCCATTAGAACTTGTCATACTGTCAATAGAACCATCAGAAAAACCCAGTAACTTTTAC
>CM035206.1:13254421-13276589 GCA_020233015.1 Callinectes sapidus | reverse complement strand
ATATATATATATATATATATATATATATATATATATAATATATATATCCTACTCCACAGCACCATTCTCTCTCTCTCTCATATATATATATATATTATATTATATCCCTCTCCACAGCACCATTCTCTCTCTCTCTCTCTCTCTCTCTCTCTCTCTCTCTCTCTCTCTCTCTCTGAAACACAGCAACCTAACAATGTGAACAATGCAAATTAGATATTGTATATACAATGAAAACAGATATTTTTCTGGACTAATTGAAATCTTTGTTTTATCATTCCTCTGCTATGAAAAAGTTACTCTAACCTACATTATATTATTGTGTAAAGTGTGGGCTTTCTTTGAGATTATTGCAGTATTTAGGGTTTTACTTAGACGGGCACCTCCATATCCTATCACTACCCCGGGCCAGCCAGGAGGAAAGGCACCTCACATTCACATCTCAGTAACTCCACCCTAACACTAACACCTGCCTTGCCCTGCCCTGCCCTGCCCTGCCCTGCTGTGTGAAGGTGAGGGTGAGAGTGCACAGAAGACAATGGCACAATCTGACTAACCTTTTCACCATAGCAAATATAATGAGAGAATCTGCTTACTACATTCCTGACCCAGAACTATAACTTCCCACCTTAATTACAGTTCTGACACTCTGATTGAAGGTAAATGTTCTCATGGTGGCTACTGATACTACAAACACGGCAGGAATGAGAGTAGCAGGTAAATAGACTTCTGATGATAACTATGCCTACATCTCAAACTAAGTCACTGTGCTCCAATATATGAAGTGATGTCCTTAGGCTTTTGCTCTGGTGAGAGGTTGGCTGCTGTGCCTTGGCTGTGCCTCTGCTGTGCCTCAGTCTGTCAACAAAAGAATACATGTGATATAACATTTCACAGATAAAAAATGTGTACCTATATATTTGCAGACCAGAAACTAGCATTTTCTACCACACGTACTACTCACTTGCAATCAGCGCCACGTGGTATTCAGTGCTTCTTCTCCTCCTCCTCCTCGTCAGGGTCCCTCAGGAGCGGCCTCAGCTTCCTGACGGCCGCCGCCTGGCTCTTGTTGAGGTAGGCATTGTTCCGGAACTCTGGACGCTTCTTGATGAAGTCCACCATGGTTCCCTTAGGCAGCCCCAGGTCACTCCACAGCACAGCCTCCCAGTCCCCCTTGAAGCTCATCAGACTCTCCTGTGGATCAGAGGGAAGCAATGTGCCCTTAACTCTTCCACTGCAACATTCACCACAACACACTCCTAAAACAATGAAATCTTAACAAACATTGACAAGAAAGATGGGAAAGATAATTAAAAAGAGTATATTCAACATTCTTTAGTTAGTAGAATGCCTTGACATGACTGATTTAAAATGAAAGATCTATCGGGGGTGCTTTGTTAACATGGAAGACAAACCAAATCGCAGGAAAAGTGTTAATAGTGATGAATGGAACGTACGGCAGTGAGCTTATAATCTCATTCTCCCTTAAAACTCACCAAACTCTCCTGAGAAACAGACAAAAATAACACAAGCATCCCCAATTGTGAGAAATAGTGTACACTGCATAAACACTATTCATTTATGTACAGAGAACTCCAAGGTGTATCTATAGAAAGACAGCAGAAATGTGTGTGTGTGTGTACCTGGTCCAGCTGTGTGTAGATGGCTCGTTTGTAGTAGTGGAGAGGGTTGTAGAGGAGTGGGTCTGGGGCGAAGCAGAGGGGTGGCCGTGGCTGCTCTGTGGCGGGGGGCAGGATGGCTGGCGCTCCAAGACTTTCCTGCATCCACTCCATGTTCCTCTTCAAAAACTCCCACACCACCTAAGGAAGAGACACACACCCATGATGATGATGATGATGATGATGATGATGGTGGTGGTGGTGGTAATAGTAATGGTGATGGTGATGATGGTAAGTAGTAATAGTAGTAGTAGTAGTATCACCAGAACCATGAACACTCCTAGAACCCCAATAACTCCCAGTGAAGCCCGTCAAACTATCACAATTTCCACATCAACCCAATACACACTCCCCTTGCCCTAATAAGACACTGGAATGCTTAATCAAGAATACACCCAGACACTAAGCAGAGGCCTATCCAGCAGTGTGTGTCCAGCAGCTCACCACCAGCGCGTGTTGTCCCTGCACGGAGGAGAGCACAGTGTTGGCCAGCGCCGTGCACAGACTCTCAATGACATCCTCGTCTGTGTATTCATCAAGGCTGTCTTCCTCGTTCTCCTCCTCAAAGTCCTCCAGCCTGAAACCAATGAAGTGGTTCTAGTTATACTTAATTATTTTCTATATTAAGAGGGGGACTGGAAATAGACTCACTGACTGCAGGATAAGTGTTATAGCTTCCCTCTTCAGAGTTTTGAGTCACACGAAGGAGGAAATACAGAATAATCCAAAGAGAATCAGTAAGAGGAGAGGAATTGATAAGAAATGCAACTCGGACAAAATTTCAGTCTAGTGGATATCCAGGACAGAATAACATCATAAGAGAAGACAAAAGAAACACAACAAACATATACATAACACATCATTACTACAACATGCAAAGCCCCTTCCAGTATAAACCAGACAACCAGAGTGGGCCGGCCTCACACACTCACTGGGCCAGCAGAGCAATGGTCATGCGTTTAAGGTGGGAGTCGTAGTTCCCATCGTGCAGTGAGCAGAGGCGTTCCCCCACAGCAATCATCATGTCCCACTGGCCGTCTGTGATTGGTGTGTCGCTGAGCTGGTCCAGGGAGGCTCGGGAGTTGATGACGGAGTAGATGGCACTCACCACCAACTGTGTGATGATCTGCGTGGCAAGAAGGATTAGTGGGTGAAGGTTAGTGAGGAAGAAATGAAGGAGGTGGTGTATTGAGGTGTGTGTGTGTGTGTGTGTGTTTATGGCAAGTACAAACAAACTACTACACAAACCCCAAAAATCATCCACAGCATTCAAAACACAAATACACAACTCAAACACCACAACAACCCCAATAAATAACAAAAACCACATGATAAAAACCACTAAACTCACATATCCTTGAAAGACCTTGACAACACAAACACACAAACAGAACACAACATGACACAAACACACAAACAGAACACAATACAACACAACACAACACAACACCCCCAACCTACATGTCCTCCAGTGGGTTTAATGGTGGGCGGCAGACACCCATTGATGGCGTGTGCTGTGTAGATGACCGAGAGAGGCACCATGTTAGCCACCCCCTCCATTCCTGTGAGCAGCTGCAGTGTCCAGGCTGCCAGGTGGTGCTCCAGCCTCACTGACAGCTGGCTGGGGTGGGCTGGCTTGGCAGGAGGCTGAGGTGGCACAGCACGCAGAACCTGAAGCCACACAGACAGTTGGTTGGTGATGTTATTTGTGTATGTTTGGAAAGGTGTATGAAGTTATTATTATTGTTTATCATTATTGTGTATGAGGTTATTTGTGTATGTTTAGAAAGGTCTTAATCTCTCATCAAGACGAAGACAGACAGAGAGAGAGAGAGAGAGAGCGAGTGAGTGGCACATACCTCCGCCACAACCCCCACCACACTAGGGGTAATCAGCTGCACAAGGGCGTGGTGCCAGGGTGGCCTCTGCACATTCCACACCTGCAGGGAACACCACACCACTTCACTTCACTTCACTTCCAACACCCACAAGGGAAACATGATGGATGCAATGTCATGTCAGAAAGAGAACGTCACATCAGAAAAGAGACAAACACATACCTGAGTGCGGTCCAGAGAGTCCCACAGCCCAGACTCCTTAATCCCGGGACTGGCAATCTTACACAGCACCGGCACACAGTCCACGCACAGCACCAGTATCTGACACACACACACACAGAGAGAGAGAGAGAGAGGCAAGGTTCTTTATTTATACCACCTTCTTTACTACTCCATATCTGCTAATATTGTCTGACTCTAAGCTAACTCTTATTCCTTCTTATTTCATTCAGTCATAGAGGGATTTTTTTGTTTTCACTGTTTTTGTTACCATTGTCTAGCTTTGTATATCACAGCGACACAGCTCTACCGCAGCCTACCTGGGCCACAGCGGCATACACAGTGTGGGGGATGAGGGGTGGGGTGCAGAGGTGGGGCATGCACAGCGGACCACCACAGGGCTCCCCACGTGTGACCTGCCCCGGCGTGTCCTGCAGCCCTCTGAGGATTGTCTTGGTGCCCAGGAAGTGACGCATCAGCAGCCCCTGGGGGAGACGTTAGGTTAGGTTAGGTTAGGTTAGTGTACGCTCTGTCAATTCGTGCTGTCATTATTTTCATTTGTTTCTTGGTTATTTGCACTAAATTTCCACCACATCAATAAAGAAGAGTTGGATAAATGAAGATATGGAGATGGAACACTATTTGATCCCTGTGATGTACAACTAAGTAAATACACACAGACACACATACGCGCACAATGAGGGAGTACTGTGGCTGGGGTCGGCTGGCAGCAGTGAGGAGGGTGAGGTACACAGCCACCTGGTCTCCTAAGTAGCTGAGGGAGGTCTTGCCGCGGGGGAACAGGGCCGGGTTGAGGAAGGTGAGCCAGGCTGGGGTGGACTCAATGCTGGTCACACTCTCTGGGTAACTGTTCCTCTTCACCGCACTGTCAAAGCCTTTCTGGAACACCTGTGAGGGGAGAGAATGTGAGGAGAATACAATAAGGAAGAGAAGAGATCAATATAGCAAGGAATACAGTTATCTAAATAAGAGTAAAGTTTGTTACACTCTCTCATTCCTCTTCATTACACTGCCAAAGCTACATTCTCAATAGGGACGCACTTGAAGCTGACACCACACCTACTGCGCACTCCTCAAACACAGCCTTACTTATTCAATCACTGTTAATCTTCACCCTAACACAGCCTTACTTAATCCTTACTAATCTTTACCTTACTTACTCAATCACTGCTAATCTTTACCCCAAACACAGCCTTACTTACTCAATCACTGCTAATCTTAACCCCAGTGCAGCCCAAACACCTTACCCGGGCCAGGTTCTCAATGGGGGCACACTTGAGGGCCGCCACCTTAAGCAGCAGGTCAGCACGGCGGTGGATGGGCAGCGCAACAGATTCGTGGATTCTGACACTGAACAGCATGACGGGGGAGGCAATGAGGGACGGCAGGAAGGACGCCACAATGGTCAGGATGGCTATGATGTCGGCACAGTACTGGGGCTGCCGAACGTCACTCATCTCAATCTGTCACGGTGAAACGAGAGAGGAATTCAGAAGTGTGTGTAAGTAAAAGATGCGTATTAATATTCTTAAGTCTGTAGGGTTTTTTTTAGATGGATTTCTGGTCTTAAAATCTGTCTTAACCTCCCAAAATTATCAGCAGTAAATTTGAAGCTGCTGATGAGATAATGGTTAAAATACAACACCAATTTCAGGAAGTTAGATGGATTGTAAGACTACGAAAAAGGTACACACTTCAGAATTTCTGTTAATATGGAGCCAAGGAAATGCAGAATTGTGTGAAAAAGTAAAGGAAAATATAGGATCATGTCAAATACAGGAGGAAAATGTTTAATAAGTTCATGCATTATCAACAAAGGGAGAGACAAAGTGTAGGTGTGGGTGAAGTGAAAGTCCGTCACTGTCACCCCTCCAACACACAGTCACTTCCCATTACTATGCAGTGAGACATTCAAACCCTTCTTACCCTTCACCTCCTCTGTCCTGCAATACTACACCCAATACTGCTCCCCCTCCACCTGACCCCCCAGTGACTGCCCTATCAGTGTACCTGTGAGTAGCGAGTCACCATCAGGCTGAGAGTGTCGGTGAAGATGCTGGCCAGAATGCTTTCACTGATGCGTGGAGAGGTGAAGCGCCAGAGATCGTTACGCAAACCTGCCAAAGAGAAGGGAGTGTTAATTTGTGTTGTTTGGTGTCTCTGTGCTGCGCTTCTGTTTGTTGGCTGTTGTTGCCTTATCACTGTCATCTTTACTCCTCCAACTCTCTGTCTATCTACATCTTTCTCTTCTACCTGCTGAAAGTTTGCCTACATTCAGCCTGTTACTAAAAGAAGAGTGATTGCTCTAATCCCTCAAACTACAGCTTATCTGAAGCTTTTAATCTGTCCTCAATAAGAAGATTCCTAAACATCTCATCTCAAGTTTACTCTCTCTCCCTCTGTGTCACCTCACCTCACTACCACACCACAGCACCACCACAGCACCGCACCTCACCTTGCATGAAGAAGGCCCACATCTGAATGGTGAGGGAGCAGCGGGCACCCTCCTGGTACGGCTTGGCACTCAACCAGTCGTGGCTCTGTGCGTCGTGCAGGACAAGGGACAGCATGTCACAGTTGTAGCTCAGAATGTTCTGCATCATAAACTCCACCACTTCACCACACCGCCCCAGAGCTGCTGTCAGGTTCCTGGGTGGACAGATAACAGTGTGAGTGAAGGTGTGTGAAGGCTGGTCTTGTCTGTGCCTTCTCCTTCCTTCTCCTGTGTGTCATGAGCCAAGCCTGTGTGGTACTGTTGGCTTGGCTCCTTTCATTCCTAAGTGCACCATTCTATTGTGATTGCTTTTCAAAGGCCACACAGATGATCAGATTTCTTAGGGACAGATAAGAGTGTGGGTTGGTTTTGTCTGTTTTCCAGCTGTTTATGTTTAAGTTTTTCAGAAGACTACAGAGATGATTACATTTCCTGAAGGGTGGATGAGTGTGTGAGTGAAGGTGGTAGTGGATGTGATAGCTATCCTGTCTGGTTGTCTGCTTCCACCTTCCTTGTATTCTTATTCCTTAACAATTAGAAGTTAAATCTTCACTGGCCTTTGAAATGCTCCACATCAGACAAGACACTTAGGAACACCAGCTTATTTCTTCCCTCCTCTCCACTGCCACAGGGAGGGGAAGGAGGCCGAGGTAGAGGACACAGAGAGAGTAATGGTAAGCAGCACTGAGGGAATGAGGGAGAGAGGCGCACATCACACACTCCAAGCAAGATTATGAGCTGCCGCAACCTGCTTCACGTGCTGGCTTGGGAAGGACAAACAGCAGCAGACCTGTTGGCATGTATGAGGCAGATGTGGTAAGCCACGCTATCTAGTCTAAGGTAAGAGATGTAGGGTAACAAATGCGAAGGCTCCTCCCCACCCACCCAACGCTCCCTCCAGCCATGTCCAGCAGGAATATAATATTATATGAAAAAAAAGAACCATGCAGTATAGAAAAATTGCATGGGGGTTTTCAGAGGAATGAGATAAAAAGACTATTGCTACTGCGACTATCTACTACCAGGGCCATGGAAGCGGTGTCACATAAGCAACCACCTAAAAAGATAAGCATTTCACGTTAACACTTCAAAAAAAGTCAAGAAATTCTGCCGTGATGATGATACACAATATTTTGACTGTGAATCAATCTTTGCTGAACGAGGAGAGGTCAATTTCTACAACAGATCTTCATAAACCTGTGAAATCAAAGGACTGCATTAATCTGAACCTGACCTTACCTAGCATGACCATCGGCTGGAGACATCAATGTTATAGTGATATTAATCTGAGCATTGCAAAGCCCAATACTTGAAGTTTTTACAGAACATTGTGAGGTAAACTTTCAAAACTGATGATCAAGGAGAGGGATAAACAAAACAAGAGTAAACAAAAACAAATCCTCACCATTAAGTAGCCATAGACACAGAGAGAGAGAGAGAGAGAGAGAGAGAGAGAGAGAGAGAGAGAGAGAGACAAACAACTTCCAAAAATAATGAGTAAACAAAATCCCATAAATAAGATGCTATTAACAAGATAAACAACAAAAAGATAATCATCACAAAGGCAAACAAACTCACACAAGTTGAATAGTAAACACAATCCAGCAAGTTCTTATAGACGGACGTAAACTAACCTCCCCAAGATCAAAATAAACAAAATCCCAGAAATATAAACAAAAAACGAAGATAAAAAAAAAATACTTCAACTAAACTCCAATTAAATACCAAACTCCCCAAATAATTCCACAATCCAACACAAAGCTTAACAAAATCCAATCATAATAAGGCAAAATAAACGATAAACACAACCTCTATAGTAAACACACGTCCCTGTCAACACGTCACCTCCACCCCACCCAATGGCGCAGCACGACCCACAACAAACCCCAGAGAGCGCGTGCCTACTGAGTCCCCACACTTGTTACGTAGACAACAACAACAACAACAACAAGAACAACAACATTCGTCTAGCAAGCTTATATAGTTCCAGTTGGAGGTCGGCCAGAGCGATGGCTTACTCACTCTGATCCTGTAGGGGCTGTTGGCGTGTTGGCTTTTGACCTATGGAGAGATGCAACATTACTACACAGCCACAGCCACACAACACTACTTACTACTGCTGCTGCCCACACTCAGTCTAAGGGAAATGTTAAGCCAGGTCATGTCAGTCAGCTGTGATTTTTTTTTTAGAAACTGGCTGGTAATAAAGTGGTGATGCTTCTCTCTCCCACAAGGAGTTATGTACTTCAAAGTCTGCGCATGAATCTGAAAACTGGTTCAATCCATTTCTCACAAAGCCAGTTACTTCAAACTCCATCAATGTGAAAGCTTTCTATTCAACTCTGTACATTCCAACGCTGGCTACCTCAAAGCCTACAAATTTGGGAACCCCACATCAAACTCTACAAATCACAACTGACCACCACTAAGCCACATGAGGGATATGCAACACCCAACACCACAAACTACACCCACTACCACTACCACTACCACACCACACCACACCACAAACCATGCACGACACAACACAACACAACACAACACAACACCACACAAGAGCCGGGAGAGGTACAAGTACAAGGCGGAGTGCTTACTTGGTGGCGGGCTGCTTGAGGACCTCCTTGTAGGCGTTGAGGCGGCTGCGCACCAGGGCGGCAGAGGCCAGGCACATGAAGAGCATCTGGTTGTTGCCACCGATGTAGGCATTCTCACTCACCCTCTTCACGTGGTCCAGCATGTAGTTGGCCGACTGCTCCACGGCCACCATCAGCGAGGCCTTGGGGGGAAGATGCCTCGTCTTCCCCCCAACCACCACGGCCGAGGTCTTTCTCTCGGGTTTTGATGCGGACGAAGCGCGACTCCCGCCGGTGCTCCCCGCGGCGTCGGCCGGGAGGTGGCGGCGGACCGGGTACATCCACACCGCTCCGTCGGCCCCCACCATCACCTCGCTGGGCAGGACGCCTCTTGCTCGGTCCACTGTGGGGTCGACGGTGTGCTTCAGACACTCCTCCCACTCACGCACGCCGGCACTGATGCTCGCCAAAGCTGCCACTGGGGTGTCCCGCTGCCCACCGATGGCATACGGACACACCGACTTTCCTTTTGCCTTCTTGGTCTTCTTGAACTCGGCCCACTCGGAGTGCAGGCCGTCCTTCACCGCAGCGACCAGCTTGGACGTGTCGCCGCCAGACATGGTGCTAGAACTTCACGTGTTGTCTTGTGTGGATCAAAGAAGTTCACTCTTATTTATGTTTTGTTCTTTACAAGTTCATGGTTGCCCTCTTCTATTGTGCTTTTGTTATTTACCCACTCATGGTTGTCTTGTTTTGTTTGGTTTTTTCTTTATATGTTCATGATCTTGCTGTTTTGCTGTTTTTGTTCTTTATTTGTTCATCATCTTCTTGTTTTGTTATTTGTTCTTTGCATTTTCACATAATTTCTTGTGTTACTATGTTCTATATCTATGTACAGTGGAACTTCAACTGTCCCTTATTTGTGCACAGAATTACTCTTCATGTACACCATAACTTGAACACACTGAGCCTCACACATATGAAGAGTTAAGTCTTGATGTGCACTGTTACTTCCACAAACTAAAGGCAAAGTACAAATCCACTTGGACTGCACTTTATGTTTACCTTAAAGTACTTCTGAAGAATTACTCAAACTTCTTTTTCATAAATGTGCAACACACATCTCACGTTGCAATCTTGGCAAAAAAAGCCTTCCCTGCACCACCGTCTCTAACTTTTTTATCAAGGAGTAGCTCTAATAACGTCTAGACTTTTTTAAAAACACCAACAATATATAAAGCACCAGTCAAGTTCTCAGTCTCTCTTATGCAGCCAGTCATACAACATTCAAGTCCTCAGGCAGACTCACCACTCCCAAAGGCACAGATCAGCAAGTCCATCAATTTTTTTTCAAGAGCTGCAGTAATACCTAAACTTTTCAAACACCAACAATATTTACATCTCAGTTCTCCAAGTCCTCAGGCTGACTCAAAACTCTCACATCCACAGCCCAAGAGGTCCACAAATATTTTAGGACCTGCAGTTATCACATAAACACCACAATTCTATACAGTTCCTGAGTTCACCAATGTTATATACACATCTCTGTTCCTCCAGTCCTTAGGCAGACTCAGGACTTCCAAAGGCACAGGCGAGGAAGTCCACCTTGCTGGAGAACACCCTGGAGAGCTCAGCAGTGAGGAGGCCGTGCAGAGTCTCCCCTGAGTGGCGGTACACCCACACTCCTCCCTGAAAGTCGAACCTCTTAGGGCCGCTGGTGGGGGAGGACAGCCAGATCTGCTTGTTTGGGGTCTGCTTGTTGATGACGTAAGTGCCGTAAGTCCCCAGGTGAAGCGTCAGCACTCCACTCTGCCAATGATCACCAATGGTTTTTCTTCTTTTTAAGCAAGAGGGGAAAACTAGATACGGGCAACAAAAATTGATAAATAAAAAGACCCATTTGTAGTCTAGTTATAATGTGATATATTGGCAGGGAAGCTGAATAGTATAGGACAGTCTTTCTCAAATCCTGGCCATGGTCTGAGGATATTGGGCATCCACTCGGGGTAACGGTTCACAAATGGGTGGGCTTTCAGATAGGAATCTCCTCCTTTAGCCCATGAATTCCTGTAAATGGCCCATATTTCACTAAAAAAAATGTCAGGAGGACTGTGCCCCCTCAATACTCACACTGTACAGCACGTCACAGTCCTGAGGTGCAGTGTCCAGGGCAACCAGCTCCTCAAGGTACTCTGACACACTCTCCAAGGTCTCGTCACTGATCTGTTCGTACCGCACGTCATCCAGTCTGAAACGAGGAGCTGTGTTTGAAAATGTTCTTGTGTCTTTCACTGGTAACTTACACCTTACAATATTAACAAGGCAGCCACACACTAATGTTAAGAATCAGGCCTGTATTCTTAAAACATTTTGCTCTCTCACCACAACAATTCTTCAAGATCACAAAGATGACTAATTGGATTTTCAAGAGTTTCTCCTTACAATACACCAGGAATATTGCCAATCCATCACCAAAACCATGAAAATACCCTTAAAAACATTATTATCTTCAACAAGAACCTTTAGAAAATAGTGATATGGAAAGAGAAAACCATAAAAACAAATATTATCATCTTCAACTTGAGCCTTTGGAAAATAGTGATATTGAGAGAGCAAAGTATTTAAGAATATGGGTATCTTGCACTACTTATTTGTTCTTTGATGATTCTTATTGGTCTTAATACTGGTACCAATCTCAAGACACTCACTCCACAGAATAGTGGCGTGTGGCCCCAGCCTTCAGCACAGACTGGGCCGACAGAATGGGGGTGGAGGGCGGCAGGTGGTGTGGCTTTCTCAGGGGAAGGGACGCAGCATGAAAGCTCAACTGAGATGCCCAAATACCACACGCAGCTGGTCTCTGTAGCCACAATCTCCCCACCTCCCTCACCAAGGCCATACTGCAAGGAAATAAGTGGAAATCTGGGAGATATTTAAAAGTAAGCTTAAGTATTACAAAAAAAGATGAGGTTTTCCACACCAGGCTAGCAATCCTACACACACACACACACACACACACTATTCACAGTAATAGCCCTGTCACTCCTTGGTAGAACAGGTTAGTCTTAAGGATCACTAATACTTTTATCTTATCTCTCAATGTACATACCAGCAGCAGGCCAGCAAACCCACCCATGGTAGCCCTAACAAGACACCACACACACACACACACACATGTACCCAATCATTACACAACGCTACCATGAACTGGAATGAAAACAAAGCTATACATATATAGAGAGAGACAACATATACACATAGACGTTGTTACTTCTTGTCCATACAGCAGACAGGCCACAGTGAGCTCTAGATGTCAGCAGCCACGTAGTCACATCACACCCACCCACCCACCCATCCCCCTGAGCGGCGCCCGGCGGTGGCAGGATCACTGGTTCACTGAGATGGTGATGGTGATGACAGTGACAGTGACAGCGCCTCCAGCACACGGGCACACTCACCTCCCTCGGGTGGTGCACTGCAGCATGATGTGTTGTGATGCGTCTCCTTGACGACCACCAAGCCTTGCCGCTGCTGCTGCCGCTTGCCTCACCGCGCCTCGCCTCGCCTCGCTGCTGTTGCTGCCGTGCTACGATCAGCTGACCAGCGGGGCCGAGGCCTTCTGCTGCCTGCGCTGCCAGCTGTATGATTCAGTGGTGGTGGCGGTGCCTCTATAACACCACTTCCTTCATTATACACACAATGCGTTGACTGGTCTTCACAATCCATACTGGTGTTGCTTATGTCAGATGCTTAGATGTTGGTTTATTGGTGGTGCATCAGCCGCAAGGATTCCGTTATAATATCCTTGATCAGCCGCATGGCACATCATCACATCTTGCCACCCCATCCCACCACACACACTCTTTACGTACACACTTCAAAAGGCCATAAAAGAAATATATACGTACCATGACTTTCTGGGAAACGTGAACGCATTTTCTTTTCAAGACAACCAAACGATAGGTATTAGAGATCTTCAAATCTCTCATGAGAATTAAATGAAATAACTCATTATCATTAATTTTATTACAAATAAATTAATGGGCAGTCATGGGAAAAAAATAACAAATTGTAAAGATATGGTTATCATCGTCATCATTTACTTACATTATGTGTGTGTGTGTGTGTGTGTGTACCAAAAAGATGCTTTGCACTTTTATCATAAATGTTTTTCAAAGGCCACAAAGATGATTAGCTACAATCTCAAGACTGTTTCCCTTTCCAATAATGTAGAAATCCTGTTACTCTATCACCAGAGAGAGAGAGAGAGAGAGAGAGAGAGAGAGAGAGAGAGAGAGAGAGAGAGAGAAAGAATCACCACCACACCCACACACACACATAATATTAGCCTTGTTGTCTCCCAGTGAATATGTGAACAGCTTAGGCTGTCCACATATTCACTGGTTTATTCCTTAACTCTTCACAATGGCATTAGAAATACAAAACATAAACACTGAAATTCAAAAGAAACTGTATACATTTTATGTATAAAATCACACAAAATCTTATTGAACAAGAGTACATATACTATTAGTAAGGTACTGTAGGTAGGTAGGTAGATAGGTCCTGTCAGGCAACAAACACTAAAACTTGGCACTTAACAAGAAGATGCACTTTTCACTCACTTCATTCAAACAGTGGCCACTTATTTAAATAGCAATCATCATGAAGTGTATCCCTTGAATTGTGTTTCCTTGAGATTGTAGCATCAATACCTGATCCATCTCAGAACAGATGCCATAGAAAGCAGCAGCAGCAGCAGCAGCAGCAGCAGCACCAGGAACCCACAGCCCAATGGATGCAGAGTCTCAGTAGCTTGTCTTGAAGAGAAGCCTCAGTTCCTCTTCAATGTCCAGTAGACTCTCCAAGTTCTTCTCAAACTCTGCACACTTCTGCTTCTCTGAAGCAATGTCATCCAGCAGCTTGGAGTGCACAGTCTTGGGCCTGGTCACCTTCCTCTTATGCCTCTCCTCCTCCTCCTGCTGTGCCTTCCGCTTCCTGGAGACACCACTGCAGCTCCTCTGGATGGCCTCCTGCCAGCCAGGGTCTGAGGCACGGCAGGCAGCTCCCCATGAGGCGGGAGGGGGGAAGTGGAGGAGAGACTGGGGCTGGTAGTACACTGTGGTGCCAGGCAACCCTGACAACCTGTAGGAGGCACAGGCATAAATGACCTGTGGCCACGGTGCCAGCAGGGGATGGATCTCAACCGTGGAGAAGGCCTCCTCTTCCTCCTCCTCCTCCTCCTCCCCCGCCTCACACAGCAGGCGCTGCAGGCTGAGCCGTGTGTCAGCCAGGATGGCATCCATGTGGGAGGTCAGAACGGGGGCCTCGCCACCCTGCCTGGCCACGGCAGCAGCGTAGCGGTGCAGCAGTGCAACGAGGCCATCCCAGGTGGTGGTGGCAGTCCCTTCCAGCTGCAGCTGTGGCAGCTTCATGCAGGCCAGGAGCTCTGCTGCCCGCCTGGCATCTGTGCTGTTCCATGAGGGTGGTGGGACCTGTGTCAGGTGGGCCACCTCTGGGGGTGGCCAGGACAGTGTGGCAAGTGTGTCATCGGCCACGGCACACACCAGGGTGTCCAGCACACTGTTGTACAGGTCAATGAGGGCGGCCGGGGGGAGGGGCGCCCTGCCATCTGTGGCCCTCTCCTCCTGCCGCCTGAGTGCTGGCTCCAGGAAGTGCCGCACCACAGTATCGTTGGCCAGGTCGTTGAGCCAGGACGCTGCCACACACAGCCGCTCACTCTGCTGCCGCCAAGACTCCAGCAGCAGTGAGTGCAGCCTGTCTGAGGTCTCTGGCTTGACCAGGTCCTCCTCCACCAGCGACCAGCCCTCCCCCGCCACCTCCTGGCCACCCTCAAAGCACATCTCGTGGAAACACACTTCTGGCTCGCCCCGCAGCAGCTCTTTCACCCGGCCCCGACACACACTCTGGCCAGCCTGGCCGGATGTCACAAAGAGGAGCAGTGCCGTGCCCCTGAGGTCAGCGGTGGCCAGGGTGGCGGCCGGCACCTCTCTCAGGACCCAAGCGTATTCCAGGCCACTGCGCTGCGACACAAAGCTGAAGGTGGTGTCCAGTGGTTGCAGGATGTCCTGGCTTGTGCTTTGTCCTGCATCCTGGCCCACCCCCCTCCCCCCGTCCTGGCCCCCCAGCTTGGAGCGCAGCCACAGCACCACCTCAGGCCGCACAGCCTCCTCCCAGCACACCAGCACCTTGAAGTAGCGCGTCAGCAGGTTGTGGTGGGTGGGGGGCGGGCCGGACACCAGGGCCGCCAGGTGGTGCCGCAGGGGCAGGGGGTGCCACGCACACTCCTTCATCAGCCGGTTCCTGACAGTGAGCTTCTTGAGGGCATCTCTGGTGGCCTCCTGCAGCCGAGCCAGCCGTGGAGCGGACATGTTGTGGTCAGGATCCCTGGCGTAGCCCCACCCCAGGGCCTGGTTCTGCTGCTGCAAGGTCAGGCTGGAGCAGGCCGCTGGGAAGGTCATCTGTGACTCCTTGCGCCGCTGGGCCTTCTGGGTCTGCATGCGCCACACATGGAAGTGTTGTGCCATCCTCCTCAGGGCGACCCTCCTGGTGAAGGCCTCCACACGCTGCCGCTGCTGTGCTACCAGCTCCTCCACGGCCTCCCGGCACAGGGCGGCAATCTCCTCCTCCACCACCTCCCGGCAGCACATCAGGGGCAGCTCCCTTGCCAGCTCCTGCAGGGCCACCTCCTCCGCCACCTCCTGCAGTGCTTCTTCACACACTTCTCTCACACAGCTCTCCACAAACTGACCGCTGTACTCAGTGAACAGCAGGTTGGCGGCCAGCCTCCTTGCCTCCTGCAGTGCCTTCCTTCGCCTCTCCTGCTCTTCCTGCTGCCTCCTCTGTCTCTCCCTCTCCTCACACTCCACTTCATGGTAGCCCTCCCGGCCCACCCGATCTGCCTCCTGCCGCACGCTCTCGGCCAGCAGGTCGGCCGCCACGCCCTGGGCCACCGTGTCACGCCGCGCCGCCTCCACCACCTGGTGGCTCACCTCCTGCAGCATGGCCGGCAGCACTGCACCCTCCACTGCACTGTAGATGTCCTTCATGTGGGACAACAGCTCATAGTTCTGCAGTGCCCCAGGCTGCTGCACCACTGGAGCCAAGCCCAGATCCAGCGGTGCCGGCACCCCCGCCCCGGCCCGGGACTGGTCCGTGGCATCTCGTGCCTCTGGCTTGAGGCGGCCCTGCTGGTCAAAGCTGTCATGGGGGACGTGTGTGTGCAGGGGGTTGGGGGGCACGGGGCAGCCCTGGATCACCTCCGCCACAGACACGGTGCGGTTCACCTCCACCAGTGCCACCGGCCGCACTGAGGGCGGCGCCTCCTCCGGCCTGCGAATGAAGCAGTGCCGATCCAGCGACACCTTGCCGTCCCTGGTGGTGATGCCGTGGCACCGCAGGTACTCCACGGCCTCCTGTTCACCCTCAAAGCCCAGGATGTGGGTGACCTTGGGCAGGGGGATGGTCTGGGGACCCTTGCGGGGCATGTAGGAGCACACCATGGTCTCCAGGGCCCGGGAACGCACCTGCCGGAAGTAGCGGTGCAGCAGGCAGCCCTGCAGGAAGGTGGCCGACCCCCTCACCAGCCGGAAGAACTTGACGTAGTTGTTGAAGGTGACGGCCAGGATCACCTTGAGGGCAAACTGCACGGCGGGCGACTTCTGCACCTCGTCCCTGAACTGCGCGTACTTGTTGACGATGGCCTCGCCGTCGTTGAGGCTGAGCAGCATCTCGTAGGCGCGGAACTCTGCCTCGGAGGGGAAGTGGCGGCCCTGCTCGGCCAGGTCGTGGTACAGCTCCTTGAGGGTCTGCAGGCTCTTGGTGAGGTGCTCCGTGTTCATCTTGTCGTCGTACAGGTCGGCCGGCTCCTCGCACAGCCGCTCCGCCGCGTAGATGTGGAAGCGAGTGCAGCGCTCCATGATGACCACAGCGTCGCTGTCCACCAGCTGCTGCTGCATCAGGTCGTTGCGCACGGCCCGTGTTCTGTTCCACAGGTAGTTGTACCACAAGTCCGCCTCCATGCCTTCCTCGTCCACGCGGCCTATCACATTGCACACCAGGAAGTCCATGGTGCGCAGCAGCACCGGGCCTGGACGCAGCTCGTGTGGCAGCGGCAGCTCCTTGTCGGCACTGCTGCGGGAGAACTTCTTTGTGGCGAGGCGGTGGTCCAGCACGCCGTTGGTGGTCTCAAAGGTGGTGCTGAGGTCACACTGCACGTCTCGCATGTAGCGCTCCAGCTCAGGGCACATGTCAGGGCAGGTGGCAGCCAGATAGGTGGCCTGCTGCAGGTCAGAGGTGCGGTGACGCTCGCGCCGTAGCAGCCTGTCCCGCGCCTTGAGGATGGTGTAGCGGTCGTTGTTGTTCTGCGCCACACACTCCAGCACGGCTGCCAGGTTGCCCTCGTCGGCCGTCACCGTGCTGACCTCCTTGGACTTTCGGGTCGGTGAACTGCTGCTGTGCACCTTCTTCTTTGGCACCGACAGTCGCTTGGCGGCCGGCAATGACGACGACGACGCCGGCGGCTGGGACGCCCTGGCGGCAACTTTGGCAGTGCGTGCCTTGACCGGCTTTTTGGCAACTGGCGACAGCAGCGGCGCTGGTTCGGTGCCGGGCCGCTGTAGTGGTGTGTAGGGGTCCAGGTCGCTGGGCTGGTGGACGTGCTGCTGCAGGGTGCGGATGGCCTTCTTCTTGGCCTGCACAGCGTTGGAGCTGCCGGCGTCGTCACTCCTGCGCCGGGCCGGCGTGCCGTAGTAGATCTCCACCTCGGGCAGCAACGGGTGCAGTTTGCAGCCGCGCCGCTTGGCCCGGGAGGCACCGTGGTGTGTGGCGTAGTTGACGGTGGCCTGGTGGGCCCGGGTGTTCACCACCAGCCGCTTTATGTCGCCAAACTTTGAGAAGTGTGCCCTCAGGATGTCCCGATCCAGGCAGGTGTCAGGAATGTCTGCCACTATCACCTTGGTCACCTCTTTCTTGTTGTACTCTGGTGAGGAGCTCTGCCTCTCATCCTGACCCTTGCCGGCCTTGGCCAGGCCAAGGGAATCACCTGCAGCCTCTGCCTTGGCCGCCTCCCTGCCACCCTTTGCTTTGCCGTCGGGGGAGCTGAAGGATGCCAGAGGAGCCTTGCCCAGCACTGAGGGTGACACCACACTACTTGTGCTGGCAACACCACCAAACACCTTAGAGGGTAACCTGCCAGCAGAGGAGGGATCAGTCTCCTTGAACAGGTCAGTCTGTGATGGTGGTGGGGGTGGTGGAGCAGTGACCTGGCCAAACAGAGACTCCTCCTGACCACCACTACCACCACCACTGCCTCCTGCACCACTGAACACTGCACTGACCCCTTCACTCCCTCCGAAGATTTTAGGTGGTGGCAGGGCAGAGCCAAACCCTCCCCCAGCCACCCTACCAAAGACACTGGATGCTGCAGGGCCGGCCAGCAGAGGGGGTGGGGGGTCAGCGGCACCCTGTTCATCCTCCCTGGACATGGCATCGCTGGACCTCTTAGTGCCACCAAAGAGGGAAGGTGTCGTCACTGTGGTCTTCACCTGAGGAATGCCAAAGATACCAGTGGCTGTGGTGTCCCTGGCCAGGCTGGAGGGCATGGCCAGGCTAGTCATGGGCTTCAGGGAGGTGGTGAAGGGCGTTGGGAAAGCTGCCGTCTGCCCCCGAGTCTGTGGCGTGAAGAGAGGGGTGAAGCGGGGCAGGGAGGCGGCCGCACTGGAAGGAATGGTGGTGGTGGTGGACTGTGGTAAGTCTCCCTCCTCACCCCTCCCTGTAGTGCGTGAAAAGAGGGAGCTTGGAGTGGTGGTGGTGGTGGTGGTGAGGGTGGTGGCGGCAGAGAGGAGGAAGGGGTTGGGAGGGGGTTGTGGTCTGTCATTGTTCTTGTTAGACATCTCTCTCTCTCTCTCTCTCTCTTGCTCTCGTCTTAAGTAGTTCCTGCAAAAAGAGTAAAGAATGAAATAAACTGTACAAAGGTCATTAACATGTTCATCTTTTATATACAAAAAGCTACAGAAAAAGAAAAAAATAAGAATAAACTAGCGGTATTTCATTTTTATTCTTTTTCTCATGTAAAGAACAACAAAAACAGGTTATCCTTTTCATCTACTCTTTTGTATTTCATGTAAGAAGAGCTCAGGCAAAGTAAGAAAAATAAGTAACACGAAAAATAAATAAAGAAAGAAAAACATCTGTAAATCAGTGACAAGGAAATAATAATGAATTTAATACACAGATAACGAAGAAAAAACTAAATTAATAGGATGAAGTTAATAATAAAATAAAAGAAAGGACAATACACAAGTTAATATAGTGAAATCAATAATAATAATGCAAAAAAATAGAATAATGATGAGAGAGAGAGAGAGAGAGAGAGAGAGAGAGAGAGAGAGAGAGAGAGAGAGAGAGAGAGCCACACACCAGTAAGGGCCAGGGAGGTGAAGTCACTGGTATGTCACGTGGGCTGCATTGACTGGTGTGGCAGAGGTGACAGCTGCATCTCTCATTCCTGTGCCATGCCACTTGTCATCTGAGGAATGGACAATAGGAAAGATTAATTATTCAGTCTGTGTGTGTGTGTGTGTGTGTGTGTAAGGGGGTGGCAGGGCAGTGTATCTTTCTGTCTATGTAACAATCAATTAGCTTAGATTAGGTTAGATTTAGTTTGCTTAGGTCAAGTTGGTGAGGGATATATACTATAATGGACCAAATTTTGCATCTCCTGAACAGAGTCTAAGGAGACAAACTGACATCTTTGGCAAAGGACGGACTTTTGTTAACACTTGCCGGCAATGCTGCTCTGCAATAACAAAGCAACGGTCACTGCTGCTGCATCACCACCATCAAGGTATCTTCAATGACTTTTTATGAGATTTTGTTCATTTCTGATCTGTTTTGCAATGCAGATTACTCAATTTAATGCTTCCCCAATAACCCACAAGTTCCCCATCAATGCTGGGAATGAGAGGGAAGCATAGGTGGGAGCTAAAAAAAAAAAAAAAAAAAAAAAAGACCACAACTCAAAAAGTATACATTTCTTATTCTTTTTTTTCCTTTGTGATTTGTTGTGGCCGTGGTGGCTGTGTGTTACAGACCCGAGTGCCAAAAAGGTGCCGTGTGGGGTTATATCTTATATAGGTATATGTGGCAGATGATCAGATTTGTCTTGTGGAAATGATAACTCAATTCACTACACTGACCGCCACCAACACACGGCAGCCACTTCAGAAATTCAACTCTAAATGTTCCCTTGATGCTGTACCCTAATGAAGAGGCAAACATGATCGCATTCCTTATTACTTCAAGCCAGACTGACGCCCTTCTCTTTACTCAGCCACACAAACAGTAGTAGTAGTAGTAGTAGTAGTAGTAGTAAGACAAATGAGTGTAAAGATGGTAAGGAAAAACTTGGGCTGAGTCAGGGATACATACTTTATTGTCTACTCTTTACTCCACCGTTTTTCTGTCTTTCCATGTGTCACTCACTCTCTGAAGAAGAAAGTCGTTGGAGTATAGAGTATCCCTGACCCAGCCCAAGTTTTTCCTCACCAAGTTCAACAAGTTTTACCTGCTGGAGTTTGAACACCACACACCACACACCACACAGCACAACTCACTCAACAATAACAGTTGTTGCCGTGTTTTCCTGCTGGATACCTCGGCCTCGGTTCTATAATTATCTCGACATTTGCTTCCAATTCAACACAATAGGAAAGGAAAATACATCAATTCAGCGTTCACTTATGGGGAGGGAGGAAAGGAAAAAACATGAATAGTTTCCGTGTTTTCCTAGATACCTCGGCCCTACAATTTTCTCGACATATTCTCTCAATTCATCACAACAGGAAATGAAAACACATTAATGCAACGTTTAGTTATGGAGAGGAAGGGAGAGAAAATAATGAGAATTTTATGAGGGAAGAGCGCGCGTGTTGTGTTCACTGTTGTGGTCGCTGACAGTTCACTGGCCGGCGGCCCGCCGCGGATATCTAACCTTTGAAAATAGTTATGGTGAGTAGCGATACTCATCTGAGCAAGGCGGGACTGTCACTGAGGCGGTAGACGGTTACTGCTGGGCCTGCACTGGCAGCACGGCCCGGGATTCGGCTCTGTTGGCTGGACCCAAGTATAATATAGACTAGATTATCCTTGGCTGGACCCGATTACTGGCAAATCCCGCGCGCTACTAGAGGAACCCTCGTGGTGAGAGAACAAAACATGTCTGATTAACCCATTAAGCTGTGTGGCAGCCAGTGAGTGAGGAAGGCAGGAGTGATGGAGACACCCAAGAAGGAGCCACAAGTGAGAGTGCCGCCCCTGCAGTGCACCCTGACTGTGGAGAAGACACAGCAGGGCCAGGGCCAGCCACACCGCTCCTCACACAAGGCCGTCCGCCTCATCCTCGGCCGCAACACCTTCAGGTACGCCAGCAGCCAGCCACCCCAGTCGTGCTGTGCTGTGTGCTGCTGTGCTGCTGCTTAGTCCACCTTCTCTTGTGGTGAATATAAATTAATCCAAATCTAAGGGAGATGCATAAATTACTTGGTGCTGCTGATTCTTCTCTTCTTGTGTTTGTGTATGTGTGTGTGTGTGTATAATGATAATAATAATAATTGACGGTTTGTTTGAAAGCAGCTTACAATTGTTAGCTGAAAATCTACAGTTTAACATACAAATCCTTATGTTCTAACATTCACATGTGTGTGTGTGCGTGTGTGTGTGTGTGTGTGTGTGTGTGTGTGTGTGTACATTGGACCCTCACCCATTCGCAGTTCACCATTTGTGGCCCCACATACCCACAGATTTTTCTCATAGTTTTTTTCATAATTTCGGCAATTTCATGAATTTCTTAGGCCATTGTTTTAGCAGGATATAATATAATATAAAATAGAAAGATTACAAAAGACAGGTGATACTGCACAGTTGATAAATCATTTTTAAAGTAACAATGTCAGTTACTATGTGTGTGCTTGCCTACATTGTTCCTCCACCTCCATAGGGACATGATCCTGCGCATGGAGGGGCCCAAGCATTCCCTGCAGTGGCCGCTGGGCAAGTTTCGGCTGCACACACGCTTCCTGAAGGAGGGGAAGGCCACCATCAGCCTGCAGGACGCCCACACCAACCTCATGATGTCCAACGCACCACCACACCAGCTCCTCGTCTTCCTCAAGGTCCTGGCCGGCAAGAAGGCAGTGGCTGAAGGAGACACCGAAGGGGCCAGCAAGCCACTCACTGCCCGCCAGCGACTCCTGTCTGACCGTCCTGCCGCCTTTGAAGAGATCAGCCCTCTTACCCTGAAGGTGTGCTGACCTGAACTCTGGGCTT